>JAGFNQ010000090.1:528705-596210 GCA_024364735.1 Boesenbergia rotunda | reverse complement strand
GATGTTCCTCTAACATCAATAATTTCTTTAGAGAAGAAAATATTTCTGTAATAGCTCTTTAGTTTCCAATAGCCACTTAACAGATTTTGAGGTACCATTCAGCCCATGGTGCTGACTCTAGATGAAAACTTGTAATACAATGCCTTCCTAGGTCACATACAACCTTAAACACACGTATAGGGCTTGACATAGTTGGCTACCATGACTCATACTCCCTATGCTAGTTTCTCCAACACTTTAGGTCGTTGTTTAACCTACCACATCATAAAAATATTTAAATGGCATAAATGGCATCTTGTTGGCACACATGGCTAGTTTCTCCAACACTTTAGCCTAGGTTTTGAGTCAGTCTGAATCCCAACAAGATGCCTATGTAAGGGTTTTGGAAAATATTTAACATTAATGTTATACATGTTTTATAATTTATTTATTAACACCATAAAAATTGTTTAACCTACCACATCATATAACAGTATGAAGAGAGATTTGGTAGTTTGTGTTGCTACTCACCTTCTTGGTTAAGATTTACTCTCAAAGGTTTTGTTTTTAGACCGCATCTAGCTTTATCCAAGTGTGACTTCATTTTGTTTTGAACCAATACCCCATAGCATTTCCAGCCAAGGAATCTCTTTCCTTCTCATTTTGTCAATTTTATTATAGGTGACACTCGATTAATAATGAACGATATTAATTTTCTTCATACATATTCCTAAAAATATCAAGCCAAGCTGACTAGTTAACTAATTTAGTTTTAGCCAATTTAAGATTAAATTAATATACAATTGAGTAGGCATGTGTCTGCACTAAAATAATGCTTCTGGTTAGATCATTTTTTTAAACTATGGCATTTGTTGCTTTATAAGACTGATTCCTTGCTAAGACGAGTTGAGTCATGTGATTTTCTTAATTTTGGTAAGGCTTTGACTATCTGATACCAAATAATCCCAAACTAATTTGAGTTTTGACCCTACACTCCCCATCTACTGACAAGGACAATCTTGAGTCTTTAACTTGCTTATCTTCGATCTAGTTAATACAATGCTCCAAAAATAATATACTTCTATTAACTAATATATATATATTTTTGAATAGAAAATACTTGTTCTCTTTGCCATAGAGCTCAATTGAGAGACAAAAACATTCAGAATCTTTTTTCCATTGGAATGCTCAATAGGATTGTAGTGATCACAGATGGTAGCTTATCATTGCATAGTAACACATTACTTCGTTCTATGTGAAGAATATGCTTCTGTGTGTGAGAGAAGATTTCATTCATTTATCCGCTTCATATGTCAGCACATCGCTGCATCTTAGCATTAGATTGGAATTTTGATAAGGCCCTTTTTGTGCTGCATGTCACAACCTAGTGAGTTCAGTTATGCTTGAAAGGGATTAGTTATTTGTTTATTGTATTTCTATTTAAAATGATTCAAAATATGAGGCAGATCTCCTCTTTGTATGTGTTGATGATTTATACACTGGTATCCTGAAAACTGATTCATGAACAACAATGTATTGCTATTTGTTTTCATGAATCTTTGTTAAACTATTTCCTATTTGCATAGGAGCAAACTCGATTTCTTGTTTTGTTTTCCTTCAGGTTTTATATCCTGGATTGGAAGCAAATAAAAAAAGACTTGAAAACCTGTGGTTGAACGAATTTGCTAGAAATTTTATTACGTATGGGAACATGTGATCTCATATTGTATGCATGTCATACTTTTTTTTACTAATACCAATTGTACAGTCTGTTTATTTTATCTCTTACTTCCTGAGATATAGTGGTCTATTGAAATCTGTTTCAAATGTCATGGAGTTTTTATTTGCTTTGTCATATCAGAGTTTCTGACAGAAAAATCTTGAGATGGCAATCCAAGGACGCTGACACACAGACACATGCTCTTAAAACAATGGCTGCATTTCTCGATTGTATATCATATAGTTTATTGCAGCATCCTCTTATACAGGTGTTCACATTCTCTATCTCAGTTAGGTAGTTATCATTTCTGCTATAAAAGATGTTTTCATTTTTTAACACTGTTTCTGGTACTACACTATTTTGTTTTATTGACATCACAATGGTTTGTTACTGTGGGTTACCACACCATCAATAATCTATTTCCGGATTAATTCCTTTGAGAGGCACCATCATGTTCAGTTGTTTGCTATATTTAGCCTAAAATTTCAGTCATCAATGAATCTAATCAGAACTCTCCCTCTCTCTCTCTCTCTCTCTCTCTCTCTCTCTCATAGAAAAGAGCTAGCTATTAAAAATTTGTAAAATCTTGATGACATGATAGACAATGGTACCAAGTCAGCAACATCTATAACTGAAAAATAAACTCAATTTTTTCTCTGTTTGTTCCTAATAGCAATTCCCTATGAAACAAAATACGACTACATTCTATAGAATGAGTTAAGTTTGAAATTTTTGCCATCTTATTTATAAACTTTTGTTGTTAAAGAAGTAAACTCATTATAAAATATTCTGGTAAATATTCAGGAAACAGAATTAATTGAAATGCAATGTGTCATTGCAATCATGCGATAGGGAAGATAGTGATCACTGGTTAATACATCCAATAGAAACAAACCTAGTAGCAAGGTTTAAATTCTCAATGTAGTGCTGGTTTTGGTCAACTGGACCTAGAATGTTTGATGCAAAGCAACTTATTGTGTCAAGATGGTGCTACTTAACAAATAGTGGGGGTAGTAAGAGTAAATAAAAGATTACTGTTTGTTAAGGCTTCCTCTGCACCTGCCACCTTTGAAAATCCAGATTGTGCATGAGTAATTTTTTTGCCCTTTGCTAACCATCATATCATTTACTTACTCTGTGCTCCACTCCCTACCAAGATCATTCTTACACCTCACATGTTTGACCAGAAATTTATTGTTATTTCTTATCTTGCTCATATCCTCAACAGATGGTTTATTGCTTGCTTTGCCTACGCAAGCCTAATCTAGGTCTAGACCATGTTTAAAGCCAAATTAGTGTAATAAGATAAAAACTAATTATTATAAAAAGAGGAAATGTTAAAAAGGGGAATGGATATCAAAAAGGGTACTAATATTGTAAAAAAGTGGTTGTACCACAATAGTAAAAAAATAATAAATCTGAATCATTATTTTCCACAATCTTCAGCTTAAATTTTTCTCTTTCCTCTCCTCTTGAGTTGACATTCTCTAAATTTCTTTTTCCACCTCCAGCTTCCTCTTTCATTTGCTAAGGTTTCTAGTGACAATTGTTATTGGTTGGTGTGTCATCTCGGTTGCTGATCGAGATATGGAAAAATGTCACTTTGTTGCCTATTTCAACATGGCTAATTATTAGATTAATTTCAATACGATGCTACAAGAACCAATAGTCCCATTCGATACACAACACTCATTTTTGTTGTTAGGAATATATTTTCACCTTTTGTTACATTTATGTAATTTGTTGCTCTAAAATTTTAATCCAATTGACTTTATAATTGCCATTGTTATTAAGTAGATATTTGCATTTAGTCTTGTTACATTTTTGTAATTTGTTGCTCTAAAACTTGTATGCATCTGTCTTTATACTTGCCGTTGTTATTAGGAAGATATTTTCATTACTCTTGTTACATTTTTGTAATTTGATGCTCTAAAACTTTAATCCAATTGAGTTTATAATTGCCTGACACATACCTCAGAGGTCGAAACTCTGGAATGGAATCACATTTTAAACTTGGTCGACATTGTAATTTGATGTTATCCATCACTGAGGATTTGAAGGTTTTGTTTATATTTTATGGCACTTTATCACCTTAACAAAGTTTACTACTTTTCCAATTAAAGTCATTTGAGCATGTAAAATGTAGCATTGCTGGGCTAGGATTATTAGTTTTATTTAATTGAAATGTTTTGTCTACTATGTATTCCATTTAATAGTTTGGGTACCCGTCATTAATGGCAGGATCCTATTTTGGATACAGTGGTTGCTTTGGGTGGAATTCTTCAATCTGACAACATGAGAATATTAAATTTGGCAGTAGGTGTGACCCAGAAATTAGTCATTATCTTAGGGAATACCATCCACCAATATCCTATTATCGATTTTACTGTTTCTATGTCACACTTGTTGTCATCTTCTCAATTTTCTTTGTCAATCTCATCTGCGGCTGTATTAAACCGCATAATTATTAGTCTAGGACATACAAGGGGCAAAGTTCTTGAGGAAGTTTGGAATACTTTGGACAAAGCTGATTCAATTGGCAAAGTTGTTTGTGCACTTCAAAATTATGTTGCTGGAACCCAACCAATCGAGTACTTCCTTGCAATGGCATGTCTTCTAGAATCTATTCTTAGGAAATGGCCTCTGTCTAGATATCCAGTTTGGAGCAATACTAAGATGATAACTAGTCTTCAACATCACTGTGCAGACTCTGAAACTTCAGTAGTTATTGGTGCTCTCAAATTATTTTCTGCACTAGGTATTCCTAACATGGTAATTTTCCCATGTCTTTGTGTTTCTAGATAATTGTTTGCTGCAGATGCACTGATTTGTCTTTTTCCAGCTCTCTGTGGACATGGAGCACTGAAGATTCTTGAGATCAAGGAATTTCTTTCTTTTCTTGTAGAAAACATGGGAAATTCCCATCCTGTGGGAGTTAGAATTGAGGCCTTGAAGCTATGCCAGTATTTAAGTGTACTCTCCTGTTTCATCTTTTCTTTTTCTTTTTCTTTTTCTTTTGCGCTAGTTTTTTCGGACTCTTGGATTTGAAGTATTTTCTATCCTCTCAACAGAGATCTGAAGATACATGCTATCTACTAACCGACTCATACTCAGAGCCTCTTGTTCAAGGAATAATTGATTCAATAAGTGGATGGAAGTCTTCATGTTCTAAAAAAGTTCCAACTAATCAGTTGCCTCTTGTCTTGGAGTCATGTCGTGCTGCACTATTAACTCGTTGGGCTGGAAAACATCATTCATTTTTCTGGAAACACGAGATTGACAGGGTACTCCTCGATGTCCTTCTTGGTGATTTCATAGTGATTCAACAAGCCAAAGTGGCATTATCATCTGACGAGCTAGTTGCTATAATATATGATAATAGTGCTGATACAAGACCCTTTGTATGGGACATCCTTGGGAATCTTGCTGTCCACTGTGAAGAAAGTTTTCTTTCTAAAACTAGTGGAGCACTTTGCTACCTTGATTTTCTCATTTCTTGTGCTTGGTAAGTTTTTGAAGATTGGATTGCTGTCATCATCAGTCTGCCACCACTGATTGTCAAATATTTTAGTTAATTTTTGAAATGCTTAATATTCAGTCATTCATTGTTAGCATTGGTTTGCAGCTCAGTTGCTAGAGTCTTAATGCAGAAGGGATATGGCTCATTGTCTTCCTATATGAATGAGCTTGAACCTGTATCAAGGGCGGTTATGCTGATGGTCTTTTCACCCTGCAAGTACATTGCCTCTCAGGCAAGATATCATCTTTCAGAAACTTTAAGACCTTTTGGATATGCCTCTTTGGAATACGTATTGGCTTCACTGAAACTAAATGCAGTTGGAGATATCTCTTTAGTTTCTGACAGTCTTCATACTATTACTAACCTCATAAGTTTGGCATGCTATTCAACTTTACCAAAATATCATTTGATTATTGTCAACAGAGATGGTATAACGTCACTGTCTTCTATCATCAAGATATGCTTAAATAGTAATCTTCGTATTAGCAGGTCAAGCAATGCATTTCATCTGCAAAATCGTTATTATGGCAGAGAATGCTGTTGGCGTAATGGGGAAGATTTGGAAGGTGAAGAAGTTATATTACTTTATAGCTTTCTGGCACTTTCTCAGCTGATAAGATCTAGCAACATTGCGTGTAAGAACCATAAAGTAGCTTTAGGGGAGTTTGGTTCCTGCCATGTGTGTGAGAACTGTAATGCTTATGATTTGATTAGAGGCCTACAGTGCATCTTGAGTCACAATTTTGGCTCTGGTACTAAATGGTATGCTGCATACATATTGAGCTTCACTGGTTTCTATGGCTTACAAAGCAAGCTTGGAAAAAGAATGGCAAAAGCAATTGATGAGAATGAATTAGCAGATACCAATTTAAAACTTTCAAGTGGTCAGTCTTTGCTAGTCCATGCTCCTATTATTTTGGCTAGGTGTCCCTTCTTGCTTTCCAAATCTATTCTGAAGAATGCAGAGGATAATGAATGCGTAGATCAAACAGGCAAACATCATCATGGAAAATTGAGGCATGAGATTCAAATCTCAGATCGCGTGGATAGTGGTTCTCTTCTAAAACTTTTGGAATATGTGTATACAGGATTGATACAAGTGGATGATAACCTCACAAAACCTCTGAAAGTGCTTGCAAAATGCTGTGGCTTGGAGTCCCTGTATGACATGCTTAGCCAAAAACTTCCAAAGTGGGGTGCTCGTTTCCCCAGCTACAATTTATCTGAAGCACTCGAAACAACAGGAGATCAGGTTTCGTGAGTATCTTTCCATTGATCATGCCCGTCATTGTCACCTAGCTTTTCTGTAGTGATAAAAGGGAAATTAAAGGCTCAAGCAGATGAACCAAGTAGAACTTTAGTAACTTTCATATGTATCCTACAGAAAATATTTAGTTTTTTTTTGCCCTTAACACTTGCCTAAGGACTACAAAGAAAAATGCATTTAGTGAGTGGTTTGTGCAGTTGGATGGGTGTTTGGATATTTGTTCATTTTTTTTAGTTCAAGAAACTATTAAAAATGCACGTGTGTTTTACAGAGACATTATTCTTGAAGCAAAGCCAATGGAGGGCGTCGATTGGAATTGTAGCACATGCCAATCTTCAATTCCACATCTGCATACTCACAAAATCATATTGTCAATCTCTTGTGATTATCTACAGGCTCTCTTCCGCTCAGGGATGCACGACAGGTAACTCAATTATACTAGGTTAGAGCTCATTAATTCTTTTGGATTTAAACTATGCATTGAAATCTTGTATCAACGTCTAAAAATGGCGCATGAATGGAGTGATTTTCATTCGACATAGATTCCTCAGTCACTTTGTGTTGTATGCGTTGATTATCTACATTCTCGAGTATAATATCTTTTCTAGAATTCCTATCTGCTCAATTAAGACTTACTGGAGTATGTTAACTGAGATGCTTCTGCTTATGTATATTTTCTCTTGTATACGATTTTGGATAACAAATTAAGTTTACACTTCTGTTCAGTTAATCTCTGATATGCTTGCTGTGAATTATGTTTTTTGTTTGTAGAGCCATTGCACCCTTATATGCTCCTTGTCAAAGTTTAAGTTGTTTTTCTCTTGACTTTACAAATGTTTCTTTGGTTTTATGGTTGACTTTTGTATAATCAAAGAACCTAATGGTTCACTTAGGCAGTCGCGCACAATTTGTGTATGCTTAACAACTTATCGTATCGATTTATACCACTTTCCTGATTATTCATGTCATACTCTTGATCTGGAGTGGCCCTTTCATGTATGCAGTTACTCTAAAATTATCAAGGTTCCTGTTGGCTGGAAAGCATTAACCAAATTAGTTCGGTGGTTTTATTCGGGAGACCTGCCGAGTCTTAATCCCGACTGTATCTGGAACCATTTGGACCCAGAGTTGCAGCTCGAGGAGCTGAAGGCATACGTAGAGCTTTGTTCACTTGCTCAATTCTGGTGCTTGGAAGAAGTTGAAGAAGAGAGTTTTAAAGCACTTGTACCATGCATAAGTTCACTCCAAGTGCCATCAATCGCGCTTATTCGGTTTGCCGCAAGCCTCAACCAGCATAAGATCGTCGATGCTGTGGTCACTGGTGTTGCTTCTCTCTACCCCAAGTTGCGGGAAGGTGGTGAACTGGAAGACCTCGAAGAGGAGCTTGTCGATCTGCTACGGCTGCAATATGTTCGGTACTCTCAGCAAAGTGACTCTTAAAGGATCATTTGTCGAACAGGGATGTTTGAATTCTCCAGAAAGGAAGGTGCATGGAACTTTTTGCTAGCTAGATCACTTGTTCATATCCAAAGTAGTCAAAAGTTTCTTCTGTTCATGTGCCGTTGGATATAAGTTTTTGCTGTTATTGGAATGATATGTATTGGCACTCAGCAAGATCAAATAAAAAATCTATCTTGATGCAAAATTATTATGAATTTCAAATTATAAAAGTCTTGTATTCTCCCCATTTTTAAAAAATATTAAAAGGATTTTCTATATTTTAAAATGCACTATTAAGCTAGCAAAAGGTAATCCAATCACAAGGTTAACGTGGATGAGATAAAATCACAGGGATTATTAATTTGGATGTTATGGTTAGCTATGATATATTTTGTAGAATTTTTCTCTCCAAATAGGACGTGAATCCTGAGACACTAGGCTTCTAGACCGTCTACCGTGAACGCTTCTCGATTTATCCTGGTGACCGATAGAAAACTGCGTTCATGATTTATCCTGATGACCGATAGAAAACTTCTGTAAAACTGAATTGATCATTCTAAATTCGGCTGCTACACGGTCCAACATAATCAACTTTATTTTTGGATGTCATGGACATAATTTTAATCATCAAATTAATAAAATTCGATTGATTGAGCAACAAAATCAATGTAATTACAACATAGAATTATATACTATTTTTCATTTTATATCAAAATGGATTGGGCCCAACTTAAAGGTCCAGCCCATTATGAGAAGCGCCTCTATAAAATCGAGCCGAGAGCCCTTCGTATCTAGGGTTGTTGCTTTCGGCTCTCGCTGGCGCCGCTAGTTCTCCGTCACTTCTACTGGGCAGTTGATCGCGGCGATCCCGGAGCCTCCGGCGTCAATCGCCAACCCTAACCGAGGTTCCGAATCGTTTTCCTAAACCATTCTTCGGCGTTTAACGGCTTTGAAATTTGAATTTTGAATGGATTTAGTTTCTTTCTGTTACTAATCTGGGAGATGATGCGATCTACGGATTGTCAGACTCTGCTGTTCTCAGGAGCAGCAGATTATCCGTGCTGAATTTTTTGCACGTCAGTCTGATCCCAAATGCAAATCTTTTTATCCATCAGAAATGTAGAAATTATGAGAATGGGACAATAAGCAATCTGCCATTTGCCAGCCCTTTGAGTTTCTCGCCTCCTAAATCTCTCCTACTTTATCATATCTCTATAATAAGTTAAATATATCTTTATCGTATCTCGTCTCTCCTGCTTTGTCCCAGCTCTCGGATCAGGATTTTTGTCTTTTTGTCATTTTTAGCATTTCATTTGCCGTAGTCTCTTTTAATGTCATATTGCCTTTTATGATCTCCCGAGCCTATTTTTCCTTAGTGCAATCTTTGTTTTGTTATTTGAGATATGATATTTGGTGATGATGTGTAGGGATGGAAATAGGTCAGGCGGCCTGTCAGTGGCCCCTGTGGCATGGCCTGTATTTGGCTTGGCTTGATATGTTTAAAAATAAAATATTAATCAGGCTCTTTTGAAGCCTCTGAAGCCCAGACTCAATATAAAGCTTATGAAGCCCGACAGATTGGTCTGGGCATGTTAAAATTACATTATATAAATCATAAAATGTCAAAATAAAATATAAGTAGAGTTTTGATCCTTAGACTCCCGTCGAGCAAACATTTATCTACACCTTACTAGCCAACAGATCACTAATTTATTTTCATTATATCATACATATTTATGTTATCTTTAGCTAATTTGTTAAATTAGTATTTTGGATAATCGAAAATTCGAATTTAATTGTTATATTTTATATATTAGAAGTATTATAAAAAAATTGAATTAAATTACAGACTTTGTAAATAGGCTACAAGTTAGGTCAAATTATTGAACAGGTCAGGTTCAGGCCTAGAATAAAATCTATAACAAGTCAGATTCAGGCCAATTTGCTCTTATACAGACCTGGTCTGCTAGGGTAAAAGTCTGACATGACTTGGTCTGTTTCCATCCCTAATAATTTGCAATTAAAATATTATAAATTCTCTTTTGATCTATGATTTATAACATCAATGTGGATCTCGTATGTATGATTTTAAATTGCAGTTCTTACATCTAAATGTATAGTTTTGTGAATAGTGATTCCTGAGGATGCTAATTTAGTTTATATAGGCAATTGTACTAAATCTCAATAAACTTGTTAAGGCACACTGAGTTTCTGATACTTGAGTTCGATTTGTGTAGGAAAAAAAGCTAACACGTAAGCTGAGCTGAATACCTGAATTGCTTCACAACTTGCATTTGTTCATAAGTACGCTTCAATCAACATTAATGTGAAATGAGACGAGAATCACAATTGCAAAAAAAAAAAATTGGGATATAATCCACCTAATAATTTAACTTGCTGATGATCATGACATTTTAACACAAAATTATGATATTCATTTTCAAGTCATTCCAACCCTATGTTACTTTTTGTGTGTGCAACTCTTAGGATGAGTTTGGTTTGATTGGAGTTATTTTTTATAATTTTTGTTATTCAAAGGTTATCAACAAAAATCTTGTTTAGTTTATATAATCAGCGATATTCAAGTAATAATTGATGTCCGTCATCAAAAGGGGTATGCCGGAACATTTTAAGAAAGAAAGATTTAATCATTACAATTTATTAAATTTCGGAAGCATTATTCGCGACTAATGATTACGGTCAACAGTTGATAGCTGGCCATCGGTGTTGGACGTTGGACATCGACAGCCTACGCGGACATCGATGGTCGACATTGACCTCGGTGTCGTCGATAAATATTTTTTTAATTTAATATTTTTATAAATTTTTTAATAAATTTAATAAAAAAATAAAATAAATATAATTTAAAATTTAATAAAATTAATTATTATTTTCAAATAAATAAGATTTTATTTTATTATTTAAATTGAACTAAATAATTTTAGATTATGTTTTATTTTTTATTATTTTGATTATATAATTACTTGATAATCATTTAACTAAAATTATATATATATATATATATATATATATATATATATATAAAATTTCAACCAAACACATCTTGGAAATTTCTAACGACATCTTCACGGGTTAGGGTTTTAGTAGTTCTGTTTATTAATCTTTGAAACGCTATATATCTTCTTATAATTTTTTGTGTATTTTTTATATTATCAAATTTTTTATACATCATTAATTAGTTGTCTTATTTGTATCCAGAAAAAATATATTTAAAATATTATAAACTTCAATTTTAAGAACAATTTAAATGTAAGGTTTTTTAAGCTTTGTAAAACCAAAATAACTTAACAAAAAGTTAATTATCGAAGTTGTATTTTTTTTTAAAATAAATATATTTGATAAATTAAAAATAATATATAAATGATTATAATTGAATTAAAATTTATAAGTTAATTAAATATTAAATAAAAAATTTAAATTTAAATTAATTAAAAATTATAATTATTTAAAATATTAATTGAAAATTATAAATTAAATTAAAAATCATAAATTTATTAATTAAAAATTATAAATAAATTTACATTAAAGATTATGATTATTTAAAATGTTTATATGAAAATTATATAATAATATAAAATGAAAAAAAAAATAAATAAAGATATATCCTAGACAATAGTAGATTTTTATATTTGTTATATGACATTGTGTTGGATCTGGACTGATAAGAGAGGGGTGAATTGCCATTATAAAATTAAAATAAGTTTTTTGTGTGACACAAAGATTCTAGATTAATTGCAATAATAAAATAACATAAACTAATTGAAAAAAGACTAAAACACAGAAATTTATTTGATTGTAACTTAGGTGGTTGCCAATCCTAGACGGTTGAAGCTCACTTTCTGGCAGAGAAGCCTTTTACAAACTTTGAAGCGCATGAAGCTAGAAAACAAGAAAAACTTCCTTTCTATTGATTGATTGTTTCGAACTGAGCTCTGGGGGCCTATTTATAGCTCTGGTTAGTTCTATCCGTTTGTTAGCGTGACACTATAAGGGGCCTGAGTGATTTTGGGCGCCTGACACGTGGTTTAAGCATTATCGGGTATGCAACGGTCGCCGTTAGTAGGAGCCCTAGAGCCAATTATTTGATTATTGACTAGGGACTTTTGTATCATATTTTATCATTAATAAAGATATGTTTGGTTATTATACTTACTTTAGTATTTGTGCCAAATAACTAAGTATAATAATGTCCTTGTGTAGTACGTTCTTATCTATATTATATCGATTGGTTGAATCAATAGTGAGATAATGTAGAGAACACTACACTAAATTATTCCTAGTCAAACATTAATATTCAGGGACAATATTAATGCATGGAGACTAGCATGTAGGTTAATTGATGACTTGAGCTCACAAGTCATGGATATGTGATATCAAGTTGACACATGCGTATACATTAGAGAATGTGTACTGAATTATCTCGCCATGAGAAAATTTCATAGATTGTCATATGAGTGTCATAAACTTTCTTTGTAACTATTAGTATGAATAGTCCTTAGACCTGAAGTCACTACGGTTCCCTACATAAGGAGTTATGTACTTTGGTATCGTCAAACGTCACCCGTAACAGGGTGGACTATAAAAGTGATCACTGGGTATGTAATGAATTATGCGGAGAGATGTGAGTGATGTAGATGGGATCTATTCCTCCCATATGACGGGAGTGATATCTGTGGACCCCTTGATCGAGTAGGACTACTAAAACGCATGACCATGCTCAAATGAGTCAATATGAGATATTGAGCTCATTTGTTTGAGTGAATCTATTCGGGGATCAAGAAACATATAGATTGATCGAGGATGACACGGTCTATGCCTCATTGGTTAATCTAGATATCAAGGATAGAAGGATAAGGTCATACATTATCATAGTCATGGAGGATTAGTCGAATTTCGACTTTTCTTGTTACTTGGGTAGCAATGATGCATTGCTAGATGCCACTCATTGCTTATGTGTCTAAAGCGTTTAGGCGCATTGCCAATGTTACGAGAACTTATTGGGTCACACACTAAGGACACGATGCTTCGGAAAATCTAATTGGGAGCCCGAGTTGGGAACTCGGGAGACCTGATCGGGGAATCTGATCAGGAGCCCGAGTTGGGAACTCGGGAGACCTTATTAGGAAATCTGATTGGGAGCCCGAGTTGGGAACTCAGGAGATCTGATCGAGAGCTCCAGTTGGGAACTCGGGAGACTAGTTCGGGAGCTCAGGTGCTCGGGACAGGAGCTCGAGAGACTCGAGTCGGGAGCTCAGGGACTTGGTCGGGAGCTCGACGCTCGGCAGATTGGGTCGGTGCTCGGCAGACTGGGTCGAGAGCTCGGCGCTCGACAGACTAGGTTGGGAGCTCGGCAGACAGGGTCGGGAGCTCGGCGACTTGCTCGGCAGACTTGGTCGGAAGACCTGGTCGGAACACCGAGAGGCTCGATCGGAATTGCAGAGAAAATTCATTAAAGTGTTTAATGAAGGAAAGAGAAAAATCTCTCTTCATTGGATGAAGAGAAGGTGAAGAGTCACATGAAAAGATGTGCTTTTTATTGGCATTAATGAAGAGAAGTTAAAGAGACAAAAGACTCTTCATATTCATGGGATGAGTATAAAAGAGAGTCTAGTCATTTTGAATAACAAGTGAGAGTCTTTCCTTTCTTCTCTTCCTCCTCATCTTCCTTTTCTCCTTCTTTGGCCGAAACTCTATTGTAGGATTTTTGGTGTTCTGCGAATTACCTCAAGTTACTAGCACAACTAAGGTAGTTCTTCCCGGAGTTGAGAGATCGTGTCCGTGTGGATATAGATAGAGGCACGGACACTTGAACGTGTAAGAGATCCGGCGCATCTTGAACGAGCGGGATAAACGAAAGGGCACGCATCAAAGGTATATCTTCTTTAGAAGTAAATGTAGATCAACTTTGTATGAGTTTTTCTTTCGCATGGATCGTTCGAGAGATCTTGTTTCCGCTGCGTTTTGTGTTTTTGTGCCGAGAGATCCCAACAGTCGCAAACGGCTAATTGGGTGGATAGAATATGCTCTCGGGCGCCTGTATGCAGAAGGATGCCCGAGTGCTAGGGCGCCCTTATGCATAGGGGCGCCCGAGTCAGGTTTCGTCAGCAACTTGCTGATCAATCTCTAGTGGGTTTTCTTGGATGATTTCTGGCCAACCGAAGTTAGGCTCACCCGAATTCGACTTCGACCTTTCGTCCCTCGAGCGTTCTTCCTTTCGGTTTCTCGTCCCTCCAACGTTGTGCACGTTCTTCTTACTCCATCCACGTACTTTTCCACAGCTTCCACGTCCCTCGGATGCACCGAGCTCGTCAGCTCACTTCTTCGTGCAATCCTTCTAGTTCACTGCGTCTTACGCTTGATTTTGTTTTTAAGTTCCTGCACACTTAGAGAGAGGGATTAAAACCATAATAGGATTAATTTAATTTAGTTGATCATATCAAAATTAATCGGGACACCAACACATTGATGTGAGAAATTAAGAAAAAATTTATTGAGAAATCAACCACGAGAGCATTGGTTATCTATTTTTAGATAATAAGCGATTCTCCATAATGAAGCATGTTTTTATCCTTAGCAAAAAGGGATAAAATCTAGAATCAGAAAAATTCTAAAGTATAAGCTTTTTGATGATTCTAAGATTTATATTTTTTATTCAAAATTATTCTTTAATTTTTTTTTTCTTTCCATTTTTGCTACGAGTTCATGTCAAGCGTCGGCAAGGAGGCACTCAAGTGCAAGCTTTCACGGGAAAGAACAAAGATCATGCTACAAGAGCTCGTCTCACCAACTCCTTTGCTCTTTTTCTTCATCTCTTCTAGAGATGATAATTTTCTCCCGACATTCGATCCGAATGGAGAAGGATATGGAGGAACTATTAATACTTGATATCTGACTCGAATATCCGATTATATATATATATATATATATATATAAGAATTTTTTCCCTAAATTTATTAATTATTTTTGTTGATGTTAAAAGTATGTTATATAAATGTTTAATATATATATATATATATATATATATATATAAATATAAATTCTAATATGTTTTTGTTGAATGACAATAGTTGAATAGAAATAAGAAAATTTATTAGTGTAAAAGATATCCGATCCTTCAATAGTTATGGTGATAGAGATGGATATTCGATACTTGATAGGTATGCGTACGGAGGATGTAGAATCCTACTCGAATCCGACCCATTGCTTTCCTTAATCTCAAGAATAGTATTTTTTTGTTCCAAAATCCTTAACCTTGGGTTGAGCTCGGAACTCCTAAGGCTCCCGGGACACACCAAACTCGGAAGGCCTCACCACCACATAGAGGATCTTCGCAATTAGGAAGGAGGCGGAGGAGGACTTGCAGTACGCTCCATTTGATGAGTCCACTTCTACCAATCATAGAATGCACTTGTGCAAAAGATGAAATCTGTCACCCTAGTGATCCTTCACGACTATTCTATACTATTGAGAGGGAGTAAATAAAAAAAGTTGAAGTTAGTCATCATCGTAACCCTTGATCAATTCTACAAACCTATCATATGATTATCAACTCGGCTATGCTTTGAGGGTCAAAAGTTGAATTCATTGAATGAGTTCACGGTGGCAAAAAAAAATGATAATGCTTACCTTAGGCACCTCTCAGTCCGTTCTCAGATATTATGAAAGAAAGTAAATCATGGGTGATCATCGGATGAGTTCACGGTGGCAAAAGATGATAACTTTTACCTTAGGTGCCCCTCACAACCTGTCCCTAGATATTATGAAGGGAGATAAATCGTTGGTGATCATTGGATGAGTTCACGATAGCAAAAGACGATAATGTTCACCCAGGGACAAATCCAAAAATTAGAGATGGGCTAGGTTGATCTCGAATTGACTGAATTCGCCAAGGATGTCATAGAAGAGGTATGACTTCACTTCGTGCGATCACGTTACCATCTCGTTTTTCCATGTATTTCATCGAATTTTAAATTTTAATTAATTATTTATAAAATTATTAAGTTAATTTACTAGCAGTATTAATATCTAATTCGTAAACATGGAAAATTTGAGAGTCATAATGGAAGATTTGGTCGTTGACATCGACATTAGAGAGCGTGCCGCTGATAGCAAGGTAGAGGTAGTCGGTTCATGAGTGCGATGTGAGGCCATGCTCCAATGTCTCACGCGGGACTTTAATCTAGCTACAACTACTTGCCTCTAGTGTCAACGTAAGAATATGCCGATTTGAAGGATACGTCAATCCGATTGTGACAATCGTGACCAAGGGCGGTCATGTTAAAGACTATGCCTCCATGAGGTGAGGGTTTGGCCATAAGAGACAACATGAAAAGGGCATGGGGGCGAATAAGCGAGGCGAAGGCGGGGGCAATATCGTCGAGAGAGATTAATGATCTCGATTTTCTTAAAGAAAGAGAATATTAATATTTTTTATTTTAAAATAGTTCAAATTAAATTATATTCTTAAATAAGTAATAAAATAAATAAATAAGTAATAATAATTATTTTATTTAATATACTTAAATAAAACAAATATCAGGTTTAACTCTATAAGCATAAATTAATAATTTTGTTTTTTTTTATATTGAACTTCTACTTTCATATAACATGCCAAGATGCATCCACAACTTAAATTTAAAAAAAAAACAGAGAGACACACAAATTAAATGGATTCCAACTTTACAAGTGAAGCCAAAATATTTTTTTTTGATTTTTTTTTATAAACAACGGTTAATTGACGAGATAAGACAGATGAGAATTAATCAAGGCTTCCGCCTAATACTTTTTCGCCGCAATAGTAATTAATTGAGGATTAATCCATGCTTCCATCTAATCATGTTTAATAAAAAAATTCAATTGGGATGGATTAGAGTATCGGTAAAGTTGCTTTAAATCCTTAATGGGGAGTCAAACTTTGCCTTCACTCTCCACACAAGTTTTTGTTTGTTTTTGCTCCCTAATGGAACTGAGTATAAAAGGATAAAAATTGAGTATACATCAGTAAAAACTAAGTATAAAAGAGTGAAACTTGAGTATAAAAGAGTGAAAATTGAGTATAAGATTATTAATGTGGTGGATGCAAACTGCCATACTCAGTTTTCTAACTTTTATACTCAATTTTTTTCAAATAATACTCACCAAATATCACATCAGGGACTGCATGCAAAGAAATGTTTGGGTAGGGATTGCATACAAAATTGACTTGGTAAGTGGGGAGTTTAGGAAAATTTACCCTTAGAGTATAGTCCAATACAATTTGTTATTAGATCCATTTTTGCGTTCATCCTAAACACCTTATAATTTATTTTCAGGTTATGTAAAAGAGATTAATCATTAATAACTATTAGCCTGAACAATAATGGAAGGACAGGAGCTTAATCATTAGTCAGAATTAATTTTCAGACTTAATAATAATAATAATAATAATAATAATAATAATTATTATTATTATTATTATAAGGGGAGTTTGGTGCAATAGTCTCTCCCCCGATCCTGTACGATGGAAACTTCATACACCATATAATAATAATAATAATAATAATAATAATAATAATAATAATAATAATAATAATAATAATAATAATGTACTAATTAACTGTTAATCCCAAAAAGGAGGGAATCAACTAAATAGAATTATCATATTAAATATGAAGCTAAACGTCCAGAGAGGAATTTGAATGATGGGCGACTCGATATTATTTTGATTATTACGTTATTAGCAATATATAACTATAATTAAGTCTAAATTGATGGACAAAATCAAACCACATAATTAACTTCATATGTAATTTTGAGTGATTGTTTTTGTTATTTTTTTTTTAAGAAATGAGAAATTTATAAAAACAAATGAAAATTTTAAGAAGAATCTAGAAGAGATTCTGTTGGTGCAATTTGTAATAACGATCAAATTCAGATTTATGATATATGACTAAAGAGTTAAAATTAGATGTATTGATTAATTTTGATACCGAGTGTACAAGATTAAAAGTCTTAGGACCTGACATCAAGCTAAAGTCCAGGATGGTTGAGTTCTGACAAGAGGTTTAGTTGGGTTCGCGGGGCCAGATAACTGGCTAAAGTCTAGAATGGTTGAGTCTTGACATGAAGTCCAGATGGGTTCCGGGACTTGACAGTGTTGATGCAGTCTGACCTGATTATTGTTTTGGTGTTGACACCGATTTAAGTTTGGTTGAGTGAGATCAGATGATTAAGTTCGAATGAAGTCCTGGTCGGGGACTGGGCATGAAGTCCTGGTGAGTGAAGTTGGGCACGAAATCCTGATGAGTGAAGCCGGGTCCTAGCAAGGGAAGCTAGGTGAAGAAAATCTTGGCGAGTGAAGCCGGGTCCTAGCAAGGGAAGTGATGCAGGAAGGGATCCAAAATAATATTCAGATTTATATATTTAGGGGTTTTTTAATTGGTTATATATTTTTGTTTAGTTTGTTCCTAAATATTAGAAAATCAAGTCTTGTTAGTTAAATTTGCTCCTAAATTTTAGGAGACTAAGTTTGGTTGGTTTAGAGTTTTTTTAGGGATATGAGTGCTATATAAACTCATGCTTAGATGATGTTTAGGACAAGTTTTTTAGACATTGAATCAATTTGCTTCGCTTAAGCCACGTTACGGCTATATCTCTATTTTTCTCTTCTCGCTCTTGTTTTTCTCAATAAGGTTTAAGTCCAGTTTTGGCTATTCCTTATCTCATTATTACTTTCTTATTTTTTTTCTCGTAAATCCCTCTGAAACTTCTCGCCCCAGAATAATCTATATTTTGCCCGGGGTCATCGTGGACGTGGTCGTGGTCGCAACAGGCAATTTCCGATTTAGGAAGCCCAGCACCGTGATCATAGTATCCAAGATATAATGATGATTGAGGATTTACAGAAGCAAGTTGCAGAATTAACCCAGCGTTTGGCAGCGCGGGATCTTGAAGATCGTGAGATCTCTGATGGTAACTCTAAGTCTCCTTTCGGGAACCCGTATCATTGTCGTGCTACATATCGGGAACACCATGGTCGAGAGGAATGATTTGGGGACTTTGGTTTCCGAGTGGATCTTCCTGATTTTTTTGGCACATTACAAGCGGAAGGCTTCGTTGATTGGATCAACGAAGTAGAGAGAATTTTGAATATAAAGAAGTACCTGATCACATCAAAGTAAAGTTGGTCGTTATCAAATTAAAAGGTCGAGTTTCAGCATGGTGGGAGCAACTTCGACGATCACGGGAGAGACAAGGTAAATCCAAAATCACTGATTGGGAAAAAAATGAAGAAACTAATGAGAACACAATTTCTTCCCTTCGGCTACACCCAAATATTGTATCAACGACTTCATACCTTGAGGCAAGGAGCTAGAACCGTTGACGACTATATAGAGGAATTCTATCAGCTTATTGCTCGGAATGATTTGTTCGAGACCGAGGAGCAGATGGTAGCGCGATATTTAGGGGGATTACGTCAACCCTTACAAGACACCCTGAGCCTTCACTCACTCTGGATCATTTCGGAGGCCTATCAGCGAGCCTTGACAGTTGAAAAACAACTAAACCAAAGACCAACGACTAGGAGCGATCAAAACAATCGAGTTGTTCGCCCTCAAGAGCCACGCCCTTCTCAGCAGCCACCACAAGGTAACCCTAAGACCACTATCAAGTGTTTTCGATGTGGTGAACAGGGGCATCGAGCTTCGGAGTGTAAAAGATTCTCAGATCAAAAAAATAAGACTCTGTTAGTTGAGGAAGGCATAGAGGATGAACTCGAACAGATTGATGAGCCGATTTACGATGACGATCTTGATGACGAGATTCTTTATGGTGATGGTCATGAGACTCTCGTCGTACGCAAGAGCCTACTGGTCCCTAAGGAAGAATCTGAAGATGATTGGCTGAGAACCAACATCTTTCACACGACGTGCACGGTTGTAGACAAAGTTTGCAAGATGATCATTGATAGTGGAAGCAGTGAAAATATTATATCCGAAGAAGCTGTTCAAAAGCTACAGTTGAAGACAGATCATCATCCAAAACCCTACAAGTTATCATGGCTAAGTAAAGGAAGTGAGGTAACCGTAGATAGGAGGTGTCTTTGATCTTTTTCTATTGGCAGCAAGTATTATGATCGAACATGGTGTGATGTTGTGTCAATGGACGCATGTCACGTATTGTTGGGACGACCGTGGCAATATGATCGCAGCGTCATTCATGATGGCCGGAAGAACACATACACTGTAGGATCGGAATGCACGTGAGAGGGGGGGGGGTGAATCACGTGTGTTTAAAAAATATATATTTTTCAGAGTAAAAGAAATGTGTTCGTAAAGTCGTGCACAGCGGAAACAAAAGAAACGATAAAAAATGAACACACAAAACACGAATGAGTTTTACTTCGTTCAGAGCCTTCGGCGACTCCTACTCGAAGGCCCAGGTCCCTCGGACCTTTTCTGTGGGCAATTCACTAAAACTCTCTACCGGAGACCCCCGGTAGAGTAGGCGAATACAGAAGATAGAGAGTGTGACAATCTCACACTCTCTAATAGAAATGAGTACAGATAATGCAGTAATAAAATCGTTACCAAAAAAAAAATTATCTGAATGAGTTTGGATGTTAAGGGTGGTCTTCCAGCAGTAATTGGATGTAGACGAGTTGGAAGACAGGCCATAGCAAAAGAGCGTGGAAGCACCGAGCGTGAAAGCGTGAAGAAGAGATGATGGCGTGTTGTTTTTTTTTTCTGTGCTAATTCTCATGCTTTTTATAGAGGACTTCTCGAGCTTTGAGTTTCATCCAGATCCTATTTTTGTGCAGCACTTTATCCATCATTTGAAGTAGCACAACTCAATCTGCTTTATCCATCATTTGAATTTCTATTAACAAAAAAAAAAAAATAGGAATAGAAATTCATCTTACCCAAGCTGTGGATAATAATAATAGGAATGAATTTATTATTATTAATAAGAATAAATTTATTCTTTAATAAAATTTCAAATTAAAAAATAATGAGGAGTAATTTTGCAGAATTCACCTGCAAAATCAACTTAGTCCATATACCAAATAAACCCTGTAAACCAGAGTTAGTATAATAATAAAATGGACTAAAATGTGAAATATTCAAAGGTAATTAGATCCCGTCCACATCCGGACCAGGATCTAACCAGGACTCAACTTAGATCACCCAAATGGGTCTAAGTTGGACCGCGCCTAAAGTCCCAAAATGGGACCCGTCCTCACTGGTTCGCTCCTCCAGTGACTTACCTTACTTACCCTTTGTGCAGTTTTACTTGACTTCTTGACCTACCAGGACTTTTTGTCAGGACTCAACCACCCTGGTCTTTCTGCCAAGTCTCCACCAACTTGGTCTTCAGCCAGTTGTCAAGCCTCGCGGACCCAACTGGACTTTCTGCCAGGACTCAACCATCCTGGACTTCAGCCTAGTGTCTGGTCCTAAGTCTTTCAACCCTGCACACTTGGTAAAGAGGTTAGAACCATAACAACCTAACTTTAACCTGTTTGTCATTCATCAAAACTTGAGTTTGACCGTTAGTGTAAACTACACCAACAATCTCCTCCTTTTTGATGCAATGACAACCTGGGTTAAAATTAGAAAAATAACATGTAACAGTAATAAGTACACCCATAATATGTAAATGACATGCTCTAAAATCAAGGTTGTTTTAATTTCTAACTCTTAACCATATAACCCTCCCCCTTTGGCATTCATCAACATAAAGAGATATTAGGCAACCAAGTCTTAAACAAATAATAAGCACTCAAGGATTAAGAGAATAAAAATGGTGCTTAAAAAACAGACCAAGGTTCTGAACTAATCCAGAAGGGGGAAGTCAAATTCTCAATTTAACATAAAACTTAGTAAAAATAGGTGAAATAAAATAGGTGAAAATGATTGTTTAGCAAAAAGGATTTTCCAAAATATTTTCAAGGAGTAACAAAATAGTCAAACATGTTTACAAGAGTTTTTCAAAATAGGTGAAAATATTAAAAAAAATATTTCAAGGGTTAAGGCATTTGTAGAAGATAGGGATAATAAGTATTTTGTAAAGAAAATTCGCCCCATGTATATTTCTTTCTTGAAGATAGTGTTTTTATTTCTTTCTTGAAGATAGTGTTTAAGGATAAGATTGTAAGACCAAATTTCAAGCATGGTTTTAACAAGCTAGATTCAAAGTATATTTTCAAACGATTTTCATAAAGCTAGTTTAAACAAAATAAGTGAAAGCTAAGGATAATTTTCCAAAAAAAATTCTTTCAACACTGTTTTCAAAAGAGAGAAAAAGGCTTAAAAAAATTTAGGAATAGTTTGAAAACTAATTTCAAGGTTAAGTAAAATTCTCAAACATAACCAACATATTTGAAAGACACACAAAATAAGAAAAATTTTGACTTAAGCTCCTCCTAAACTAAGTAAGAATCTTAGTCCATTCTAGATGTCTAATTTTAGTTACTAGCTAACTATCTAAAGAATAGTAGTGTTCACCAGATTAGTCAAGTCAAGTTTTAGTGTCTAGCTAAGAAAAACTACTTGACTTGATCAATATGAAGTTGGTATTTAATGCCCAGACTTGCTACGATGCACAGACTTAAGCATTCTGAAGTCCAGGCAAAGTCCTATGCATCTCACAACCGTTCTATGTTTTGCAGGCACAAGCAAATTAACCTTAATGTGTTTTGTGAGATGCGGCTACCTAGATCTATAGGTTCATGCAGTTCTAGGGGTCAAACTTAGGCTAAGTCCTCCAACTTCGAAGTCAAGTTTTAAACATTCAACTCAATTTTGGAAATACATGATCAGGTTAGTATTGAAAACTGAAGTTTGAATACTAAAATTAAGTTAATTCAAAAAAAATTAAGTGTCAAGCAGAATATGTGAGTTGATTTATCAAAAAGGTAAAAATGATCAGGTTAGTCCTAGTCTACAACACACATTCCTATTAACCTCCTTAAATTGCTAAATTCAGATTCAGGTAGCGGTTTAGTAAATATATCTGCTAAGTTAGCCTTAGATTCAACATGATTAAGTTCAATTTCCCCTTTATTTACATGATCTCTAACAAAATGGTGCTTAATTTCTATATGTTTGGTCCTAGAGTGGTGGACTGGGTTTTTGGTTAGGTTAATTGAACTTAGATTATATATAAAGATTTTAACTTTCTTAAACTCTAAGTTAAAGTCTTTTAAGGTATGCGTCATCCAAAGTAACTGGGCTACACATTCTCCCATAGCTATATATTCAGCTTCAGTGGTAGATAGGGCAACACAATGTTGCTTTCTACTGAACCAACTCACTAGTGAGGGTCCTAGTAGTTGACACCCACCACTAGTACTTTTTCTATCTAACTTACAGCCAGCATAGTCTGAGTCAGAGAATCCAATAAGTTCAAATTGGGCTGTTCTAGGGTACCAAATTCCTAAATTTTCTGTCCCTTTAAGATACCTAAATATTGTTTTAACTAGGGTTAGATGTGATTCTTTAGCACAGGTTTGATACCTAGCACACATACTAACTGCAAAGAGAATATCAGGTCGACTTGCAGTTAGATAAAGGAGGCTGCCTATGGCACTTCTATAATACTTAAGATCAACAGGTTTGCCATTTGGGTCACTGTCTATGGTCTGATTGGTAGACATAGGTGTTTTGATTTCTTTTGCATTATCCATTCCAAATTTTCTAAGTAGTTCTCTAGTGTATTTTTGTTGATAGACAAAAGTACCCTCACTAGTTTGTTTTATTTGTAGCCCTAAAAAGAAGGTTAATTGACCTACTAAACTCATTTCAAATTCATTTTCCATTAAAGTTATAAATTCTTGCAAAAAATTTGAGTTAGTTGAGCCAAATACTATATCATCTACATATACTTGGGCTATAAAAATATCAGATTTTAAGGTCTTAACAAATAGAGTTGGATCAATTTTACCTTGGTTAAAGCCTTTAGATACTAGGTAGTTAGACAATCTTTCATACCAAGCTCTAGGAGCTTGCTTAAGTCCATACAGAGCTTTCTTAAGTTTAAAAACATAGTCAGGATATTCTAAGCTTTCAAAACCTGGGGGTTGACCTACATAAATCTCTTCCTTAATTAGACCATTTAAGAAGGCTGACTTAACATCCATTTGATACAACTTGAATCCCTTATGGGCTGCATAACCTAAAATCATCCTAATGGACTCAAGTCTAGCTACAGGTGCATAGATTTCATCATAATCAAGTCCCTCTACCTGGCTAAACCCCTTAGCTACTAACCTGGCCTTGTTTCTAACTGTTTCACCTTGTTCATTAAGCTTGTTCCTAAAGACCCATTTAGTTTCAATAAACTTTTTACCTTTAGGTAAGGGTACTAAATCCCAGACTTGATTACGTTCAAATTGGGCTAACTCTTCCTGCATAGCTATGATCCAATCAGGGTCAAGTAAGGACTCTTCTACAGACTTGGGTTCAATTTTGGAAATTAAGGCAATCTGGCTAAGGTTTCTAAAAGCTGACCTAGTCTGAACCCTTAATTCTGGATCACTTATGATTTGATCAGTTGGGTGGGCTGAGCTAACTCGAACAGTTCTAGTTTGGTTGGGTTCAGGTTCAGGTTCAATTAGATCATGGTCTTGGTCCTCAGTTGGGTTTTCATTTGGGTTGGTGCTGGACCTGATAAAATCAATGGGTTGATAGATGGTTTGATCAGATTTGTTTGGACTAGATTTTTCATCAAATTTTACATTTGTAGTTTCTTCAATCCTTAGAGTTGTTTTGTTATAAACTCTATAGACTCTACTTGTAAGAGAATAACCTAAAAAGATATCTTCTTCAACCTTAGATGTGAATTTTCCTAAGTGTTCTCTCGTATTTAGTATATACACTTTACATCCAAATACTTTAAAATATTTAACATTAGGTTGTTTGTTATAGTAAATTTCAAATGAGGTTTTTCCTAAATTTTTATTTATAGTTATTCTATTTTGTACATAATAGGCTGTACTGACAGCCTCAGCCCAAAGGTATTTAGGTAGGTTGAATTCATTGAGCATTGTTCTGGTTGCTTCTTGTAGTGTTCTATTTTTCCTTTCTACAATTCCATTTTGTTGAGGTGTTTTAGGGCAGGAGAATTCGTGGTGGTAGCCATTTTCTAAACAGAATTGGTTAAATTTTTGGTTTTTGAATTCTCCGCCATTATCACTCCTAAGTCTTTTAATTTTCACCCCTTTTTCATTTTCTGTTAGTTTACAAAATTGAGTAAATATTTCAAATGTTTCGTCTTTATTTTTTAAGAATTTGACCTAAGTGAATCTTGAATAGTCATCGATGATTACTAAACAATATAGGTTCCCACTAATTGATTTTACCCCATGTGAGTCAAACAGGTCTAGGTGAATTAATTCAAGAATTGATTTAGTTTGAGTTCGATTAGTTGGTTTGTGAGTTGATCTAGTTTGTTTTCCTTGTTGGCAAGCATTACATATGGTTGACTCAAGGTTAGGTAATTTTGGTAGGCCTCTAACTAAGCCATTTAGTGTAGGTAGTTTTCTAAAGTGAATGTGTGCAAGTCTTCTATGCCAAAGCCAACTCTCATCCTTATGGGTTAAAAGGCAGTTTGCTAACGGTCGGGTTAATCTAATTTCATAAATGTTGTTGTGCCTATATCCTCTAAGTGTGATGTCGGGGTTGTCAGTGTGTTTGATCAGACATTCATTAGATAAGAACTTAACCTTATATCCAGTGTCACATAATTGACTAATACTTAGTAAATTAAAATAGAAGTTCTCAACAAGTAAGACATTTTTAATTATAAAATCAGATTCAAGTTCAATATTGCCTAGACCAATTACCTTAAGTTTACCGTTGTTTCCAAAAGCAACGGTCCCTTGTTGTTTGTACTTGAGTTCTGTAAACTTGGTGGGATCCCCAGTCATGTGTCTGGAGCACCCACTGTCGATAATCCATTTATTTTCCTACAGTTAAGTAGGATTGATTAGAATTCAAGTTGAAGTTCAGTTTAATCTTTTTGAAAAGGTTAATTTTAAGTTAAGTTTACATTTTTGAAAAAGATTGAAAACAGAAAACATTTGAATTTGGAAAAACTTAAAAAGAATTTTTGAAAAAAAAAATTGAAAAAAAACTTAAAAGAATTTTTGAAAAAAAACTTGAGAAAAAAAGTTTAAAAAAATTTTTGAAAAAAAATTTTGAGAAAAAAACTTAAAAAGAGTTTTGAAAACAATTGAATTAATATTTGATTTTGAAATTTGAATTAATTAAGAGCTAAGTTTAAATTTTGAATTTTGATTTAATTGATATTTAAATTTGGATTTAAAAGGTAAGATTTTAAATTCAAATTTGAGTTTTAAATTATCAATCAATGATTTGAACTTATTATCCTTATTCATCTCACTTGATCTAAGTTATCAAACAAAGGGATCCTATGATTTGTGTGAGATGAGTTTGAGTTTGATTCATAAAAGAAATTAATCTGACCTTTTGTTAGATTTGGGTTTGACAAGAAATTAATCTGACCTTTTGTTTGATTCGGCTTTACACCTTGATCACCTCCGAACTGTTTTTGAGAAGCTAAAGGCGGAATCCTTGTTCGTCAACAAAAGGAAGTGCTCTTTTTTTCATGACTACAGTTTCTTTTCTTGGATTTATAGTGTCTACTGAGGGTGTCCATGCAGATCCATCAAAGATAGAGACAATCTTAGAGTGGCCACGGCAAAAAACCATTCATGACGTCCGAAGTTTCCATGGATTGACCTCTTTCTATCGCCGGTTCATTCAGAACTTTAGTACCTTAATTGCTCATATAACTGAGTGCCTCAAGGAGCGCAAGTTCAAGTGGAGTGAAGCAGCTATGACTAGTTTTTAGCTGGTGAAATAAAAGATGACCGAAGCACCTGTTCTAACATTTCCAGATTTCGACAAACTGTTCGAAGTAAACTGTGACGCATCTAGCATTGGCATTGGTAGTGTTCTAAGTCAATCAAGACACCCTATTGCCTTCTTCAGTGAGAAACTATCTGGTGCTAAGAAAAATTATTCTACCTATGACCTGGAATTTTATGCTATTGTGCAATCCTTAAAGCATTGGCGCCATTATCTCGTGCAGAAGGATTTTATCTTATTCACAGATCATGAGGCTTTGAAGTACATCAACGACCAACATAAGTTGAGTAGTCGACACGCTAAGTGGGTAATTTACTTGCAGGAGTTCACCTTTACACTGAAGCATCAATCAGGGAGTCTCAATCGTGTTACAGATGCTCTAAGCCATCGTTCCTCCCTGCTTACTACCATGAAAATTAGGATTGCTGGCTTTGAAACTTTCTCAAATATGTATGCTGCTGATCCCTCCTTTGGCAAGATATTTCAAGAGGTAACTAATGGTCTTCGCAATGATTTTATTCTGCATAACGGCTACCTATTTCGTGGACTACAATTATGCATTCCAGACTGTTCCTTAAGGCAACACATTATTAGAGAACTTCACAATGAAGGACACTTCGGCCGAGATAAGACATTAGTCCTTATCTCTTCTGACTTCTATTGGACCAAGCTTACCAACGATGTAGCTCATTTTGTGGATCGTTGCTTTGTCTGTCAGCAATCTAAGGGAACCCTCACCAATGCCGGTTTGTATACTCCCTTACCTATTCCCGAAGTTCCTTGGTGTGACGTCAGCATGGATTTCGTATTGGGTTTACCCCGCACCCAACGGACGTCCGATTCTATTCTAGTTGTGGTGGATCGATTCTCCAAGATGGCTCACTTCGTACCATGCAGAAAAACCATGGATGCTGTTCGGATTACCTCCCTTTTCTTCAAAGAGATTGTGCGTTTACACGATATTCCTCAAACTATGACTTCAGATCGTGATACTAAATTTGTTAGTCAATTTTGGAAGAGTTTATGGGGAAAACTAGGTACGAAGTTAAACTTCAGCAGTGCCTATCACCCTCAGACAAATAGTCAGACTGAGGTAGTGAACCGGAGCTTGGGAAATCTTCTACGATGTCTCACAGGAACCAAACCAAAGCAATGAGATCTAGTTTTACCTCAAGCAGAATTCGCATACAACAGATCAAAGAACAGGACCACTGGATTGAGCCCTTTCGAAGTTGTTTATGGACGAAACCCATCCGGGATATTGGATTTAGTCCCTATTTCACGTCCAAGACAAGCTAACCCCAAGGCTGAGGAGATGGCCGAGCATCTTCGGGTCATTCATGAGCAAGTTAAGCAGGCTATTCAGGAAAGCAACACCGAGTACAAGATCAATGCAGATCAACATCGACGTCGGGTCCTTTTTGACGTTGGTGATATGGTTTGGGTTGTATTAACTCGAGATCGCTTTCCTATTAGTGAATACAACAAGCTCAAAGATCAGAAAATTGGACCTTGTGAGATACTAGAAAAGATTAATGATAATGCCTACAGGTTGTGTTTTCCTAGTCACTTAAAAAATTCTGATGTTTTTAATGTGAAACACTTAAGTCCTTGTGCTACGGAGTCGGATACACTCACCCTAAACTCGAGGGCGAGTTCTCTTCAACTCCGGGAGACTGATGCAGGAGGGGATCCAAAATAATATTCAGATTTATATATTTAGGGGTTATTAATTGGTTATATATTTTTGTTTAGTTTGTTCCTAAATCTTAGGAAACCAAGTCTTGTTGGTTAAATTTGTTCCTAAATTTTAGGAGACTAAGTCTGGTTGGTTTAGAGATTTTTTAAGGATATGAGTGCTATATAAACTCATGCTTAGATGATGTTTAGGACAAGTTTTTTAGATATTGAATCAATTTGTTTCGCTTAAGCCACGTTACGACTATATCTCTATTTTTCTCTTCTCGCTCTTGTTTTTCTCAATAAGGTTTAAGCCCAATTTTGGCTACTCCTTATCTCGTTATTACTTTCTTATTTTTTTCTCGTAAATCCCTCTGAAACTTCTCGCTCCAGAATAATCTATATTTTGCCCGACGTCAGGAAGCTAGGTGAAGTAAATCCTGGTAAGTGAAGCTAGGTTGGACTAAGTCCTGGTGAGTGAAGCTGGGCATGAAGTCTTGGTCCGGGGGATTGAGCATTAAGTGTACTGGTCAGAGAGGACTCGGTAGCTCGTTCTCTGGACTGGGTTAGGTCGGAGAGGGCTCGGGAGCTCGTTCTTCGGACCAGACCGAGTCAGAGAAGGCAAGGGATCCTGTTCTCTGGACTCAGGGTCGAAATGATCGGAGATGGATCGGTCTGAAGTTCGATCAGGGAGTTGGCATGAACTCTCTCGGTTGTAGATCGGTCTGAAGTCCGATCAGGGAGTTGACACGAACTCTCTTGAGAGTAGATCGGTCACAAGACTGATCCAGGATGTCTGATCGGTCTGGTGACCGATCAGAAACATATCAGAAACATTCTGTGTGGTGGCTGATCGGTCTGGTGAATGATCAGAAACAGATCAGAAACATTCTGTGACATTTTGTGTGAAGACTCTGATCGGTCAGTGTGACCGATTAGGGCTTGCCTAGACCGATCAGGCAGGAGCTTGATCGGTCAGGCTCTAGCCTGATCGGTCAGCTTGACCGATCAGGTGGTTTTGGTTTGAAATCCCAGGTGGTTGTGGCTTGAAATCCCAGTAGGCTAAGGGATTGGTCTGGTGACCGATCCCTGGTCTCTGATCGGTCAGTGAGACCGATCAAATCTTCACTGGATCAATCATGCCCTTCACTGATCGGTCTCTTTGACCGATCAGTGCCTTGCTGGAAATCATCTGGAATTCACAGTAGGTTTGAGGATCGGTCTGGTGATCGATCCCTGATCTCTGATCGGTCAGTGAGACCGATCAGAACTACACTGAATTGATCCGAATCAAGTCTGATTGGTCAGGAGGGTGTCTGATTGGTCAGGGTGACCGATCAGCGCTTCAGAACTTTAATTTGAATTACTGTCAGGCTTCTGATTTCCTTTCGATTTCCTTCTGATCTGTTTTGATTTGCTTCGCTAATAAGTCTGTGAGTGTGCAGATGATACAGAGACGATACAAAGCCAAGAAGGAGGGTCAATGGTGACTTTCGCTGCAACTATTTTGTTTGGTATCTATTTGCAGGTTTAAACGGCTTCTGGCGTCTGGCGTCTGGCTTGAAGCTGCAGCTGAAGAGATGACTTCAGTGAGCTCATAAGGTGTCAGTAGGTCAGTGGGTGACGAAGCCGTGGGCCAGTGGGTGACGAAGCCTGTTGATGTGCAGAAGGAAGGCTTAAGAAGAGGCTGGCGAAGCAGAGACAAGTATCATATACAACGAAGAGACAACAATGAGAACTGAGTGAAGGGTCTTGTGTGTTGTGCTGTGTTGTGCTCTGTGTTAAGCTTCTTCGTGCTTTCTGTGCTCGTGCTTAAGGTTCCATCTGTAAGCTTCTTCTCAAGTCTCTGTGCTTACTTTGATATATTTCTGAGACTGTTTGTGGAGAGGTTACTCCACCGAGAAGGAGAATTTCTTAGCCGGATTCACTCCGGGGCTTGATCTGCCGACGATCAAGGGATCGCCCACCTCACGGGCACGCCAAGGAGTAGGGGCAAGTTATCCCCGAACCTTATAAATCTCGGTGTTCATCTCTGTCTGTTTTCTTTCTATGTTCTTTTTGTTTTGTTTTTCCGCTGCTAACCTGATCACAGGAAGATCGAGAGAAATATTTTGGTGGCTGGCTATTCACACCCCCCTCTCTAGCCATCCTAGATCCAACAGACAGTTGGCTGAAAGACCTAATATGTTAAGAAACTAAATCTTTATAAGATAAGTAAAGTAAGTCACTAGAGAACAAAATCCGATGAGGATAAGTCCCCGGTGGGACTTTAGGCGCAGTCTAGCTTAGAACCATTTTGGGTCTCTAAGCTGAGGCCTTCATTAGATCCTGGTATTGGGAAGAAAGGATCTAATTAATACTCATTTTTAATTACTTTGTTTTATACTTGTGTTAACCTTCTTTTGTAGGGTATGCTTTATTTTAGAATAACATACTTTGTAAGGTCTAAAATATAAAATTCAACCGTACATGAACAGTGTCCTAGATGCCTAAAGTGCGACCTAAGGCACCTCAGTTGAGATTAGAAGCGCCCTCGGTGGCTAAGGGCACCTCTGCGTAGTTGCCGTTGAAGATGAGGATTCAGTAGACAAAGGCGCCTTAGCTTGGATCCGAGGTGCCTCAGTTGAGAACTGAGGCGTCTTAGCTGGGATCTGAGGCACCTTCCAGAGGATAAACTGCGTAGGCTTCGGTTTTGATGAGTTTTCATATCTGAGGCGTCTCAGTTGGGAATTGAAGCACCTTAGATACTCTATAAAAGAGCAGCGAGAGCAAGCTTCAAGAAATAACTTCTACACTATGTTCTTGAGCTCAAGTGATCATTTTGCTTCCCCGTCTTTGTGTTACGACCCTGTTGTAACTCGACTACAACCGACTGCTGTCGGAAGACCGATGCCAACACACGCACCTAATCAAGATTCTCCTAAGTATTGGGTAACGAAAAGCATTTTTTTGTGTACTCATTTTTCATATAATATTCAAGGACAGTGTAGGGTGTGTTATGATGTATACTAAAAGTCTAGCTTTTGTATGAACATCTATATTTTGGAATAAGAATCACATGGTTAGAGCTGTCAATTTGGGTTGGGCCCGTCGGATTGGCCCGCCCCGCCAATCAATTTAAGCGGGTTGGGTTAGAATTTAAGCAACCCAAGCCCGCCACAGTCCAACCCGCCTAGGCCCGCGACCCGCACGGGTCGGCCCGCGACGGGCTTGGGTTGGCCTGCGGGTTGAGAATCACATGTTAGTTAAGTTTTATGATAATTTATTATCTTTCTTTGTTATTATTTTGAAATAAAAAATAATATTTTTCATCACATGAGTACTCGTTTGTATCCATTTATATTTCAAAAATATATTTCTTAATATATTTGATTGATGAAATCTAAATATATGATTTTTTTTAAATTTTTTTTAATTTTTTAAAAATATTTTGATGGGCCCGCGGGTTGGCCCGCTTAACCCACGACCCGCCTTAGATTGGGTTGGGTTGGGTTGGGGATTTTCCAACCCGCCTAGATGACGGGTCGACCCGCCCCGCCCTGCCAAATGGCCTGCCTGCCATGGGCCGACCCGCCCCGCCACGGGTTGGCCCGTTTGACAACTCTACACATGGTCATTGTTTGTATTTTATATTTGTTATATATGCTATTGTTCTTTATTTTACATTGTAGATAACATGGTGTGAGGTATCACATAGAAGATCATGTTATCAGTCCCTTGTGGAGTATAAGTGGTGGCTCACAACCGAGATGAATTTGGACAAACCATTAGAATGGTTGTAGTATACTTTGGTATTAGTCTATCTTAACTATAGAATTACACTATTACACTTTGTGTGTATTGAGCAGGACCGATTAGAGGCGATTCGATTTATACTGACTATATAATTGAATCAGACCTCAAATATTATGATGTACATGCTCTTAATTCCGATATAATAACGGGCACATGTACTTAATATCTATTTCTTTGATTTATCAATGTGCGAGATTTATTCGTTAAATCAATAGGCCTGATAAATTGGGAAATAATATTATTTACATGGTGTGTCGTTGATTATAGAAGGAAGCCGTGTCCTAGTGCGTTAGGATGATGATGCCCCCTAGAGGAGCTCATTAAGTTCATCATGTAAATCCTGTAGGTGGGCTTGGTCCGACATGATGATAAAGTTGAATGATACTACTTATGGAGTTAGATATTAATTAATTAAATTATCAGTAATTTAATTAATTAATAGACATGCGAGATCTTAAACATGAGGAGATTATGTACACATAATATGGTGGAGCCCATATTTAATTATGGGGTTGGTGCGGTAGTTCAATGATAATCCATTAGTGGAGCGGGTCATCATTAATGGATCGGGTTTAGGATCCATTAGGAGACCAAAATCAACTCTTCCTCATGGTCCCTATTGTAGCCTATAAATAACTCATGAGTTATGAGACCAAGGCATAAGAATTAACTTAATTCTCCCCCCCTCTCTCTCTCTCTCTCCTAGGGTTGTGGCGCCGACCACAAAGGGAGCAAGGGAGGCGCCAGTGACTAGCAAGGAGGAAGGAAGATTATAGCAAGGAGAGAATTCTTTCCCTTCTTCTCTTCTTCATCTTCTTCTCCTCTTTATCTTTTCTCCTCTTGAGGGTTGCGGCGCCGGCCTCCTTGGAGCAAGGGGCACGGCAAGGGTGGAAGCAAGGAAGAGGAGATCACTTCTTCTCTCCATCTTTCTTTCCTTCTCCTCTCTTCCTTGACCGGTGCACCATCTCCCTTGGAGTAGGGTGTGCGCAAACTAGGAGGAAGGAGGGTCAGTGGCACCAACTTGGAGGAGAAGCTTTGGCCGGTGGCGCAAGGTGAAGAGAGGAGGATAACTTTCCTTCTTTGGTTGGCGCACCAAGTAGGGAGGAAAGAAGAGCTTTGATGACTTCTTTTCTTGGATCGTCGCCTACACGACTTCCAAGAAGATGATAGGAATACAATACAAGATCAAGAGGTAAACAAGAGATATAAATCTTGTTCGTGTTCTAGTTTAATTATTGTATTCATTGTATATCATGGACCCCAAAGATAAACACAAAAACTGACGATCCAAACATCGTCATCTATTCCGCGGCTATTCGACAAAGGAGTTAGATTGCTTGAACAACAAGTTTATTCAAGCGATCACTCAATCGAATAGTACGATGATGAAAACGGTTGCTTGGGAAGTTTCTTTCCATCCGAATTTGTTTTAATTAATAAAATTTTAATCCGGGGACATGAAGAGAAATCCCGATGCAACCGTAAACCAACAGGGTGTTACATTGTGACTTTCTTTATATTCGACTGTTCTACTGAGAGTTTACTGGTGGTTAGATTAGTGGATTGCCCATCGAAAATGTCCAAAATGCTTGAGTCTTGGAGTAAGAATCGACGAAGGCTCCGAACCAAATAAAAATCTTGGTACCTTTGAGTCTACTTCTTTTCGTGCTTCTCTCAAATTTCCGTTATGCACTCCAAATTTATAGAGTCCGAACAAGCAATGATATTAAGACACATGTGATTCACTCTCCCACCCCCTCATGTGCATTCGATTCTTCAGATTCATCTCCGCACTAACTAGGAAAACAACCTTCTACTTAATTACCGGTTGAAAAAATAATTTTGATAACTAATGAATTAAAAATTATTAGAGATTTTTTATTCGTGGATGGATATGCCATGTTGATCTAAGTGTTGGACTATGTTAATTTTCTCGATGATGAGTTGATAAGTCGAATTGGTAGAGTTCGGTATGGCAACATAAATCTTATCCCATTTATATTCTCGGCGTACCCTTTCGTATATCAAAATATATTTTTCAGATAATAAATATATCCTTGTTAATATACCATTACAGACTTAATTTCGTTGGTCATTAAATTATCTCTTTTGATCTTTAGAATTTAGAGTGTGACTTATAATATTAAAATTAAAGAAATTATAAAAAATAAAAAAAAAAGTTAATTTGGTGCTCACACCATAAGATAAGTAGGATAACCCCTCTCTCTATATATATACGAATGTTGCTTTGCTGCAAAGAGAACGTAGCGTGATGCTCCATACCCCTTGATTCAAGTGTCTGGATCAAATTCAGGCGCCTAGATCGGGTTTTAATTTTTTTAATAAACAATCCCTTAAATAATTCCTTAATCTTATAATATACCCTCGTGAAAATTTAAATTTTTTTATTTTGAACACTATAACACAAGAGGGATAATTGAACCCTAGAAAGAAAATCTTATTGGCTCAAACCCACGATAATCGAACCTCTAAATCGTAAAATCTTAAACGTTAAATACATATAATATATCCCGTGAACATTTAAAATTTTTTATTTAGAATACTATAACCCAAGAGAGAAGACTAGACCCTAAAGGAAAAATCGTATTAGCTTAAAACCAGAGTAATTTAATCTCTAAATCTTAAAATCATAAATCCTAAATACAATAATATATTCTTAAAAAAATTTTAAAAAATGCTTGCGTTGGATTCAAATCCAGATGCCCAACTCCATAGCATAATGTTGGTACACAACATCAACTCCATAGCATAGAATTTCTATATATATCAGAAGCATCAGACAAGAATAGTCAACTTCTAGGATTTCGATGTTTAACAATATACCAAAGTGTGGTCAGTTTAACCAAGGGTTAAGCCAAACATGACTTGATATTTCGTAAGATAAACCTAGGTCTTATCAGTTCGACTAAAAGATTAGCCAAACAAAACTTGATGTTTGGCTGAATGATTAGCAAGGAACCCAAGGTTGATCAGTTGGCCAAGGGCTAAGCCAAACAAAACTTGATGTTTGGCAGAGAAGTTTAGTTAGGATTAGATGACTAGCAAAGAAGTCCTTGTCAAGACACCGAAATCTTGGTGAGTAATGCTGGACACGAAGTCCTGGTTCATGGAATTGGACACAAAGACCTGATCGAGGGTTGGGTACCGAAGACCTGATCGAGGATCGGGCATTAAATCCTAATAAGTGAAGCTAGGTAAGGTAAAACCCTAGTGAGTGAAGCTAGGCAATGGGAAACCCTAAGGAATTGACCTTAGATAGTAAAGTCTTGGAGAGTTGACTGCAAGCAAAGCCTTGTAGGTCAGGTAGCTTACATAACTAAGATTTAGGATTGTTTGTTTTTCTTCTATTTGTTTGGCTTGCAAGAACCTAGAGTTGGAGGTAAGATGATAGAGCAAACGCAAGCGGATGAAGAACCAAAGCCTAGGTCAGGGGGTCCTGAGTGCCCCCATGGAACTCGAGCGCTCGAGTGACCTGACGCCCCATGGAACCTGGGCGCCTGAGTGACCTGGGCACCCACATGGAACCCAGGCATCGGAGTGACCCGGGCACCTCCATGGGTCCCAGGCACCTCTATGTTATCGAGTTTTTTGTTCAAGCTTGTTTGATTATTAACAAATTTTATAATTTTAAGTTTATTTTATTTGTTATGGTTTGATAATATAAGTTTGCTTGCTTATTTTGAAAATTTATTTATTATATTGATAAAATTTTTTGATGACAGTGATTTATAAATTTTATTTGTAAATATTATTTATAAATATTGTTCACAAGTTTTATTGATAAGTTCATCATCTTTGATTATGAATATTAACCAGTTAAAAAAATATATATATTCAAGTGAGTTGTTCAAATTTATTCATTAATTTTACGGCAATTTATCAAAGGGCGTACGTGACAATTAGAAATTACCAAAGGGCGTCCCATGGTTTGTATTTTAGTAAAGTGCGTACTCATTATAGTGAACTTCCTCTTATACCCCTCCTGTTATCTATTGTCTTTCTCTTTCTCTCTCTCTCAGTAATAAATTCTGAGACGTCAGCACAAACAACGTGACTTAATTACTAACTTTTATTTTAAAATAATATATTATGGAATCAGCACTAAATTAAAAAATATAAGGTAAAAATTGAAAAAATATTTCACTTAAAAAATTTCTCATCCAACGTGATTTAAAAATATAAATAAATAATTTTTATTTTTGATTAAGAGAAATTAATATATTAAATAATATTTAATAAATAAATTAATGTATAAAAAGTTTTTAGTTGGATTTAAAAATATAAATAAATGATTTTTATATTTGATTAATAGAAATTAATATATTAAATAATATTTAATAAATATATTAATGAATAAAATTTTTTTGAAAAAAATTGACCGTGGGGCTGAAATATTTTTATTTCAGGCCCACATTGGGCCTGAAATCTTTTGACTCAGGCCCGACGTGAACTCAAATTTTTTTTTTATTTTAAAAATATATTAATATTAAAAAAAACCTATCAAAACACTTAATTTCAGATTCAAACGCAGGGCCTGTAGTCATCCCAGGAGGGTCTGAAGTCAAATAACTTCAGATCCTATAAATAATTAATTTAATAAATAATAATTAAACATAAAAAATATTGTTAATATTAAAAAATTTTCAGTGCCCTTTGGCCTGAAGTCATCCGACTTCAGGCCTAATGAGGGCCTGAACTTTGATGACTTCAGGCCCAAGGAGGGCCTGAAGTCTGATGACTTCAGGCTCTCCATTATTAAATATAAAAAAATTTATAAAAAGTATAATATATAATTGCATATTATTTATAATTTTTATAAAAAAGGTATAATATATAATTACATAATAATAAAATGCTATAGGAGTGGTTTAGGTATATCAGTGAGTTTTGAGCAAAACTCACTGATTGACCTACCATATTTGGAATTCTGAAAACTCTATATCAGTAGACAGGGTTGAGCTAGGAGATGAGATTTTGGGTGCCGAAACCTCTAATCTTGCTGTATCACCAATGCTATAGGAGTGGTTTAGGTATATCAGTGAGTTTTGAGCAAAACTCAATAATGGACCTACCATATTTGGAATTCTGAAAACCCTATATCAGTAGACAGGGTTGAGCTAGGAAATGTGATTTTGGGTGCCGAAACTTCTAATCTTGCTGTATCACCAATGCTATAGGAGTGGTTTAGGTCTATCAGTGAGTTTTGCTCAAAACTCGTTGATATACCTAAACCACTCCTATAACATTAGTGATACAGCAAGATTAGAGGTTTCGACACCCAAAATCTCATCTCCAAGCTCAACCTTGTTTACTGATATAGAGTTTTCAGAATTCCAAATATGGTAGGTCCATCAGTGTGTTTTGCTCAAAACTCACTGATATATCTAAACCACTCCTATAGCATTGGTGATACAACAAGATTAGAGGTTTCGGCACCCAAAATCTCATCTCCTAGCTCAACCCTGTCTACTGATATATAGTTTTCAGAATTCCAAATATGGTAGGTCCATCAGTGAGTTTTGCTCAAAACTCACTGATATACCTAAACCACTCCTATAGCATTGGTGATACAGCAAGATTAGGGTTTCGGCACCCAAAATCTCATCTCCTAGCTCAACCCGGTCTACTGATATAGTGTTTTCAGAATTCGAAATATGGTAGGTCCATCAGTGAGTTTTGCTCAAAACTCACTGATATACCTAAACCACTCCTATAGCATTGGTGATACAGCAAGATTAGAGGTTTCAGCACCTAAAATCTCATCTCCTAGCTCAACCCTGTCTACTGATATAGAGTTTTCAGAATTCCAAATATGGTAGGTCCATCAATGAGTTTTGCTCAAAACTCATTGATATACCTAAACCACTCCTATAGCATTGGTGATACAGCAAGATTAGAGGTTTCAGCACCCAAAATCTCATCTCCTAGCTCAACCCTGTCTACTGATATAGAGTTTTCAGAATTCCAAATATGGTAGGTCCATCAGTGAGTTTTGCTCAAAACTCACTGATATACCTAAACCACTCCTATAGCATTGGTGATACAGCAAGATTAGAGGTTTCGGTACCCAAAATCTCATCTCCTAGCTCAACCCTGTCTACTGATATAGAGTTTTCAGAATTCCAAATATGGTAGGTCAATCAGTGAGTTTTGCTCAAAACTCACTGATATACCTAAACCACTCCTATAGCATTTTATTATTATGTAATTATATATTATACCTTTTTTATAAAAATTATAAATAATATGTAATTATATATTATACTTTTTATAAATTTTTTTATATTTAATAATGGAGAGCCTGAAGTCATCAGACTTCAGGCCCTCCTTGGGCCTGAAGTCATCAAAGTTCAGGCCCTCATTAGGCCTGAAGTCGGATGACTTCAGGCCAAAGGGCACTGAAAATTTTTTAATATTAACAATATTTTTTATATTTAATTATTATTTATTAAATTAATTATTTATAGGATCTGAAGTTATTTGACTTCAGATCCTCCTGGGATGACTTCATACCCTGCGTTTGAATCTGAAATTAAATGTTTTGATAGGTTTTTTTATATTAATATATTTTTAAAATAGAAAAAAAATTTGAGTTCACGTCAGACCTGAATCAAAAGATTTCAAGCCCAATGTGAGCCTGAAATAAAAATATTTCAGGCCCACGGTCAATTTTTTTCAAAATTTTTTTATTCATTAATATATTTATTAAATATTATTTAATATATTAATTTCTATTAATCAAATATAAAAATCATTTATTTATATTTTTAAATCCAACAGTTTGTTTAAAAAAACTTTTTAAACATTAATTTATTTATTAAATATTATTTAATATATAATTTCTATTAATAAAAATAAAAATCATTTATTTATATTTTTAAATCACGTTGCATGAGAAATTTTTTAAGTGAAATATTTTTTCAATTTTTACCTTACGTTTTTTAATTTAGCGCCGATTTCATAATATATTATTTTAAAATAAAAGTCAGTAATTAAGTCACGTTGCATGTGCTGACGTCTCAGAATTTATTACTGAGAGAGAAAGAGAAAGGCAATAGATAACAGGAGGGGTATAAGAGGAAGTTTACTATAATGAGTGCGCCCTTTGACAAAATACAAATCATGGGACGCCCTTTGGTAATTTCTAATTGTTACGTACACCCTTTGGTAAATTGTCGTTAATTTTATGTATGTTGAACGAACATAAATAAATTTTATTATATTAAATATCAAGTTTATTTATGAATATTTGATTCATTTGTCATCCTACATTTAAAGAGCAACATGTTCGATGAAGTTTTAGGAAAAAAAGAATTCTAGAAGAATTAGAAATCACAAAAAAAATTCTAGAAGAATTTGTGGGCTCGATGTCCACATCGATAGAGGGGGAGGGGGCGTGAATATCGATATGAATTTTTTCGGATATCAATCGAGAGTAAGCGCAGCGGAAATAAGAAATAACAAGTTAAAACAATGCTAGCACACTTTGTTTTACTTAGTTCGGAGTCTGTGATGGCTCTTACTCCAAGGCCCACAGTCATTGGCCGATTTCGTTAGGCAATTCTATAATATGCAAAAATGATTTACAAGATATGAGGATTAAGTACAGAACTGAAACTGAAATTGTTATACCAACAACACTTGCTAGGGGAAGAAGAACTCGATTGGTGGTAGAAGCGACGTGTCATCGATCTCGGACTTCTTTGGCGCGAAGAACTTAAGCACGAAAGCTTGATCGCAGTAATTCTGAGTGCTTGAATTAATGTTTGGAACCAAAGGAGTGAAACCCCTTATATACTGTTACTTGGGCGCCCGAGTGATCATGGGGGCGCCCACCACATCAGTGATCCAGCTGCATCGTTATCATCTGACTCAGCCAAACCTTATCCACTCTTTGGCGCTTGGGAGCACTGGGCGCCTGAGTGCTGATGTGGCATGTCCAATCAGCAATCGCCAACTCAGCTTTGCCATCGCAGAGCAAAAGCATCTAGGACGCCCGAGACCTCTCGGGCGCTTGGCTTTTCGGGCGCCTGAGTCCTCTCAGGCTCCCCTAATGCGGCCAACTGATCTTCTTAGCTTGCAATCAGGGTTAGTCCAGGAAAATAATAATATATATGAAATGCATGAATATTTGACAGCTAGAGTTGTCTGGTCATGATTTTGGATTTCAAATAAAATCCTAGGTTAAATCAGCGCCTACTGTTCCCTCTTCCGGGAATGCGTCCTCACCTATTCCATGTTGGGGCAATTTATGGTCTGAAGTGACCATGTGTTTTGATATTTGGGCAAAGAGTGTTTTGATATGTGTATTTGAGTGTGCAGGTTTGCAGGATACACATGGACTCAGTTGGATGTCTTCAGAAACGGTGAAGGGTGGCATGAAGGCAAGATGTGAGCTTGTGTGCGCGCATCCGAGGGACCATGGAAATAGCAGGGACGATGAGCCGAGGGAAGCAGACTTCGAGGCGTACGTGAAGGATGGCATGGAGGCAAGCCGAGGGCTTATATGCGCATCTGAGGGACGAGGGCCAAAGTCGAAGAGGGCTTGAAGGCAACAGGTCGAGGTTGCTGGAGCAGGGACGATGAGCCGAGGGACGCGTACTTTAAGGCATGCGTGAAAGATGGCATAGAGACAAGCCGAGGGCTTATGTGCGCATATGAGGGACGGGAGCCGAAGACGAAGAGGGCGCGAAGGCAACAGATCGAGGCTACTGGTGAAGAGTCAACTGAGTCGTGAGAGTTCAAGTGCTGAGGGAATTGTACTCGGGAAATCCTAGGGTTAAGTGCTGAGAGAAATGTACTTAGGACGGGGAAATCTTAGGTGTGAGAGTGGACCAGTCGACTGGCCCTGGGGCAGTCGACTGGTAAATGCCATAGAAATATCAGTCGACTGCTAATGGGGCAGTCGACTGGTGGTGGCAGGAAATTCGAACGTTAGGCTTGCAACGGTCGAATTTAGGTGGGATCAGTCGACTGGTAATGGACCAGGCGACTGGTAGCAGGTTTCTTAGCCTTGAGCACTATTTAAAGGGGCTCGATTTTGGCTGAGAGTTTTTGACGAAATGAGCTTGGTTAGAGCTCATTAGTAGTCTTTGTGCTCAGAAGTGTAGTTCGGGATTGTAGCGAGGTTTCTCCACCCATAAGGAGTTACATGAGCTAGCCGGAGAGCATCCGGGGAGTCATCCACCGACGGATCAGGATCGTCCTCCTTATGGACAGCCGTGGAGTAGGAGCATCATCTCCGAACCACGTAAATGTTTGGTGTTAGCGTTTGTTTCATTTGTGTTATTATTGTTTCTGCTTGCGCATGCTAACATCGTAGGAAGAAGATTCGAGAAAAAGCTATTCACCCCCCTCTAGCTTCACGACGTGGTCCTAACAAGTGGTATCAGAGTGAAGACCGCTCATCTACGGACTAACCGCCGAGAGAGCAAAAGCTAGAGGAGATGACGATTGAAGAAAAGTTGGGTGATGACATCAATGTTCCACTTCCCTATGATCACGAGGATTTCGACTATTGGAGGATGCGATTAAAGACTTGGTTTGACATGGATTGGGAGTGTATAATGGTACTAGAAGAGCCCTTCGAAATTCCAAGAGATAAGCATGGGAAAAAGCTTCGACCTAGATATTGGAATAAAGAGCAACAAAGTCAATCGAAGGCAAATAAAAATGTAATTTCAATATTGCTTAATATTTTGCCAAATGATATAATTAGTGGTGTAGGTGAGTATAAGAATGCACATGAGCTATGGAACAAGATTGGAGTAATTCATGAAAACCCTACACAAGCTCAAATAGTGGAAGAGCCAAAGAAAATAAGTTCAATGGTCCAAGAAGAGGAAGAAGAAAGAAATTCATCCATCTCATCAAGTGAAGTGACACAAGAAAGTGAAAGGTCATCCACTTCAGCAAGGGAAAAAGAAGAGGTCTCCACTTCAAGGATTGAGGGGAGGTGAGACCCACTTCAATACCGGAGCAAGAAGAAGCTTCTACCTTCACCAAAACAAAGTCAACGAAGCACATGATTTGCTTTGGGTGCAATCAAAAGGGACACTACAAGGACAGGTGTCCATTGGGTAAGAAAAAGGAGGTAAACCCTAAACTCAATTCAAGTGATTTGAAAACTAACATGAGTTGTAGGGATGGAGCAAAGAAGGATAAGAAGCATATAAGGTGCTTCACATGTGGTGAGCTAGGGCACTACCACACTAAATGCTCAAGAAAAGAAGAATTCAAGAAATTGGAGCATTTGAGGAAATGGGAAAAGGAGGAGAAGAAGAGAAGCTCACATCAAGGGGGAACTACAAGGGTAAGAGAGGTAATCCCTAACTTTAAGTTTAAATGTAATTCAAATTTAAACTCCTCCATGCATGTTAGAAATAATGTTTATTATTTGTCCATTCATAATTTTGGTTTCAAATATCATGATAAAAGTAGAGTTAATGTTGCATATCAAAACCCTAGGAAATTCACGCATCATGATAAACCTAGAGCCTTTAGACCTAAGGATCAAGACACAAATCCCAAGAATGAGAGATATATGCCTAGAAAGGTAGGTAGATCTAGGAATGTCCAAGGTGGACGGACATGTTGGTTCTAGGGTTGAAAATCTAGAAAGGGAAAATCAAGCTTTAAGGGCAAAGCTTGATAAATTAGAGAAAACCCTAGAAAGATTCACTATTGGATCTAAGGGTTTAGGTATAGACAATGATAGATCGGGTTTAGGATACCGATCTAAGGTCTCCAATGCCAATGAAACAAAATATGCCAGGGTGACATATAATTATGGTAAGGAGGAAAAATCTAAGAATGGCAAGGGGTTGCCATTAAAAGGAAAGAAAAATGTCTTAACTAAGGGCAAGGGGTCCAAAGTTAAGAAGGTTAAGTTTGTAGGTCAAGAGTCACCGGAGGTACACCGGTGTGGCCTTGTGTTTGTAAACAAGCCACCTAGGGAGGTGGCTAAGGCTAAGAACTCAAGGGGGAGCTCTAGGGGCCAAGTTGGGACCCATGGTTTATGGATCCCGGGAGGATTCCTCTCGGAAGTCTAGATGAGTCATGAAGTGTGCTAAGGGAGTTGGAGACAGACTTGAATCTCAATTCGTGGGTTTTGGCACATTGGATTTGTGTATCATGCATGGAAATATGACATTGGGGTCATATAGCTTGAAAGTTGGTTTGTGATGTGTAAATGACATATAAATCAATGCTAAGGATGCATTGTGGGTTGGTATGGGCAAAGATATCAAGAGGAGATCAAAACTAGGACTTTAGGTCAAGGTTCAATTGAACCATTTAGCTAATTTTGGATTTTGTATCAATCTTGGGAATGGTGATAGATACATGTTTGGATGTATTTTTTCCATGTAGATATGAGTACCACAGACCTCTCCATAAAATTTGAGAATTTTTGGAGATTTGTGGAATTTATGGTGCATTTCTGACTTTGGGTCAGAAATGCTAAAATTGAGTTTTTCATAGTATCAGTCGACTGGTAGATAGGGCAGTCGACTGATGTTGGCTTAAATGGTTTTTCAGCAATTGGAAGGCGTTCAAATGATGTAAAACAAGTATGTGATCTTATGAGGGGTTAGTACACTGTGTTTATGATCATTAGGGGGATAAAGGATCTAATAAGAGGAAAATTGTTGGAGTCGTTTTGATGTATGGCAAAGGGGGAGAATTGTTAGGTTTAGGTGGGAAACCAAACACGCATTTGCAAGAAATCCTAGGTTCAGGGGGAGCTTAGGTAAAGGGGGAGCATTGTTGCTCATTTGGTGGCGTAAGGGGAACCTTGGGGAGGTTCTTAAAAAGTCTTTGTAACTCTAAAGTAGGGGGAGCCTTGGAGAGGTTTTAAACAGCCCGGGTTGGTAAAAGTCCTAAACTCTTGGAGAGGTTAGGTGTTGGGATGCATTGTGATAGGATCCATGCAAGTGTGCTTTGTATTTACTATTTGTTTTCCCTAACTTAAACGTATTGCCAAACATCAAAAATGGGGAGATTGTTGGGGAAATCTATGGTCCGGAGTGACCATGTGTTTTGATGTTTGGGCAAAGGGTTTAAGTTAGGTTCACCCTTGTGTTTGATATGTGTATTTGAGTGTGCAGGTTTGTAGGATATACATGGGCTCAGTTGGATGTCTTTAGAAATGGTGAAGGGTGGCATGAAGGCAAGCCGTGGGCTTGTGTGCGTATCCGAGGGACCATGGATATAACAGGGACGATGAGCCGAGGGAAGCGGACTTCGAGGTGTACGTGAAGGATGGCATGGAGGCAAGCCGAGGGTTTGTGTGCACATCTGAGGGACAAGGGCCAAAGTCGAAGAGGGCTTGAAGGCAACAAGTCGAGGTTGCTAAAGCTGGGACAATGAGCCGAGGGACGCGGACTTCGAGACATGCGTGAAGGATGACATGGAGACAAACCGAGGGTTTGTGTGCGCATATGAGGGATGGGAGCCGAAGACGAAGAGGGCGCGAAGGCAACAGATCGAGGCTGCTGGTCAAGAGTCAACTGAGTCGTGAGGGTTTGAGTGCTGAGGGAATTGTACTCGGGAAATCCTAGGGTTGAGTGCTGAGAGAAATGTACTCAGGAAGGGGAAACCTTAGGTGTGGGAGTGGACCAGTCGATTGGCCTTGGGGCAGTCGACTGGTAAATGCCACAGAAATATCAGTCGACTGCTAATGTGGCAGTTGACTGGTGGTGGTTGGAAATTCGAACGCTAGGCTTGCAACAATCGAATTTAGGTGGGATCAGTCTACTGGTAATGGACTAGTCGACTGGTAGCGGGTTTCTCAGCCTTGAGCACTATTTAAAGGGGCTCGGTTTTGGCTGAGAGTTTTTAACGAAATGAGCTTGGTTAGAGCTCATTAGTAGTCTTTGTGCTCAGAAGTGTGGTTCGGGATTGTGGCGAGGTTTCTCCACCCACAAGGAGCTACACGAACTAGCCGGAGAGCATCCGGGGAGTTATCCACCGACGGATCGGGATCGTCTACCTTACAGACAGCCGTTGAGTAGGAGCATCATCTCCAAACCACGTAAAGGTTTGATTTTAGCGTTTGTTTTATTTGTGTTATTATTGTTTCCGCTTGCGCACGCTAACATCGTAGGAAGAAGAATCGAGAAAAAGCTATTCACGCCCCCCCTCTAGCTTCACGACGTGGTCCTAACATTCCACTCTGAAGAAGTTACCTTTTGCCAACCGGCACCTCCGGTCGGACTTTTGCTCGGTCTCTGAAGCTCCCGGATCTCGAGACGTCCGTACCTCAACCCGTCCCTATTTGTGTTTGTAGTCTTCGCTCGACTAAGTCTTCTGTCTGATCTTCCGAATCAGGTCTTCGGTGCCTAGCCCTCGGCTAGGACTTCATGCTCAGTCCTCGACCAGGACTTCGTACTCAACCCTATAGGTCAAGACTTCGTGCCTAGATAAATTAGGACTTTCCTGCACACTTAGCAGATACATTAGATCACAACACAAACTTAACTTTGAACTCTTTGTCATTATCAAAATCAGGTTCGATTTGGTACTTCCGGCACCAACAGAATTAGAAATCACTTTTCCCGCTCATCATTGAGTCATTTAAAGATATCTATAAGAAGTTTGTCAAATTTAAAAAGTTGAATAATAAAACTTTGATCATGGTTGCGTAAGGTTTTAGGTTTTTAGAAAAAAAAAGATGTAATGTCACTATGAGGAATGACGAAGCTAACTCGGATGATCTACTTGGGCTGATCTTAGGCTATGAGCGACAAGCGTCGAAGTCGACATCATCACCCTTGGCTAGCCGCCGACGTCGATGCCATCACCTTTGGCTAGACTTCTCTTTCCCTCATCTTTTTTCCACTATAAATATCTTTTTCACCATCATTGAATCCCTGGGCTATAGTCCGTATAGCCGTTAACTTGGCTCTGCCATTATCTATGAGGGAATTTTTAAAACTAGAAGCATGGAATATGCTTGCTAGATCTTCTGAGCTTGGGATATTTAAAGTCTACGGACAAGTTGGAATAGAGAAATGATCGAGCTTCGTTTCATAAGTGAAGAAGGTGGCAAAAGGCGTTTTGCTCGTCCTCAGCGTCCTCGCCAATCCTTCCCAGAGTCAACATGGATGAGATAAATCACGGAGGCTACTCGCTCAGATATTATGGTTAACGCGTAGGGAGGACGGACAAATTATTTTGTTAGATTTTGACCCAAACCAAACCCGGATGCTGCGGTCTCATAAGTGAAGAAGACAATAGACAGAGTAGTTTGAATGATGGAGTTCATGGCACCAGAAAATCAAGTTTAAAAAAATGAGGGTGCCCCTGGGTGTGCAATAGTTAAGTAGGACTTTATAGGTCGAATCTAATTGTGATGCATTATTGGATTTTTTTTCTAATAGTATAATAATTCTAAGAACGTTAATTATTTTGATAGATCTTTATAAATACTTCTCAATTTATCTTGATGATCGATAAAAAATTTTCCGTTGCACATGGATTAAGTTAATGAGTTAATCAAAATCAAAAACTAAACACACACACAATGCTGATCGGCTACGGATATTGCGTATGGATTGCCCTTGTGGAAATGTCCACGTAAGCCAAATCCAACGTTGGGTTTTCGCTATGGTTAAATCTTCGAAGCCCTCTCTCTCGCCCGTCCAAATCTTCAAAGCCCTCTCACTTTCGCGTCCCTCTCTCTCTCACATCCAAATCTTCGAACCTCAGCCCGAACCCTACCCAGCTTCCCTCCTCGCCGAAGCAGACTCTCCCGCCTCCCTCCCTCGCCGAAGCAGCTGTTTTTGTCTTCCTCCCTCACTGACTTATCTCCTTGTGCGCGATCTCCCTTGCTCGCGGTCTCAACGTCTCGGCGGTTTCCTCGTTGCCACCCGCCTCCCTCCACGTCGTCGCCTATGGTGATTCGCCCCGCTGAAGTAGGTATGATTTTTCTGCTTTTGTTCTATCGCTGAAGCCCTAACTATCCTCCTCGTTGCCGAAGCCCTAACCCACCTCCATCCCTCGCCGAAGCAGGCCGGCCCCTTGCCATGCCTTCCTCCCTCCCTCGTCGACCATAGCTCTCCGAAACTAGGGTTTCCACTGCACTGACGAAATTAGGGTTTCCTGTGCCCTAGCCGATTGCGATCTTCCTCCCTCAAAGCTGTACCTATTGTTTCCTCGTCACTAAAGCCCTAACCCGCCTCCCTCCCTCCCTCGTCGAAGCAGCCGATCTCAATAAGTTTCTTGTTAGGAAACCCTAGTCTTATTTGCATAGCTGTGGTTGCGTCAATTATGTCACACTAGTTATGTTTACCACACCTATCATGAAAAATCTTATTTATTGTTACATTATCCCTAGACTGTATAATCTTTTACATGTTACAATTTGTTAGAGCTTCTTGTAAACTTAAGGTTTTATATGAATGAAATTATATCCAATAAGATATTTATCTACAGTCATCTGCATTTATAATCTTTGTATATGAATGATGCAATGAATAAAACTAAACTTAAGATTATTAAGAAATCATAACCTCATTTGTCTTTATGATCGACTATTTTGTTTTCTTTTTTTTTAGGAAATTTGTAAGGTAACGTTTCCTTTTATAAAAAATGGTAAGTTGTTTCATTTTAAGTTTTAATATTATGATTATACAAAATTATGAATGTTGGTTTTAATATAGGAAAAAATCTATGTTGTATTTGTCGGATATAACCCGAGCATTTACGATTCGTGGATGGAAGCATCACGTCAAGTTGATGGCTTTAGTGACAACATACATCTTACAAAAGTAGAGAGGAGGCAGAAAAAGCTTATCAAGCGTACTTGGATATAAAATGTGCACCAACTTCTATTTCATCTTGTGCAACTTCAACTTCGACTTCGAGATCAAATCCAAATTCTGATAGGAGACTTTTAATGTCCCAAAAAAAAGCTAAGTTTAAGGATACAATGAAACAAATAGTGCTTCTTTTAAATTCTTTAGAAATTAGTGATAGTGATAGTGATAGTGATTAGGCATATTAAATTATTTCAAATTCGTGTTGGTGTTGAAATTCAAACACTTATTTTATCTAAGTTCAAGTTGAAACAATGATGTTATCTGATATGTTGGTTGAGTTTCAAGTTGTTTGTTTTGAAGAATGGCGTATTTAATTTGAATCATATGTACACTTGTTTTATCAAATTATGTCTGAAATTTTGTGCTTGCGAAACAAGTATAGTACGTAAAAACGTTGTGCTTGCGAACAAAACATTTCTTAGGAGAATGCATCTTGGATGGACAATGAATATTAACGAATACACTGAGTAGACTTGGCTCTAGTTTTATAAAATGCAAATCTCAGAGCCATCCAAATTTACTTCACCAACAAGAATCACAGTAGACAAGCTAGAACGCGAGGGAAAGTAAACATAATTTTTTTTACCAGAACCAAATCAAAATTTTCAAAGTATTATTTATTACTTTGCACTAAAACATAGCAAACAACTAGCACTAAAACATAACCTTTGCAATAGTTGTCCCATATATTTAACAAAACAACAGTTTGCAACGTTCCATACATTTAACAAAGAAACAGTTTGCAACGTTTACACAGGTGTAAAACTATTTCCCAATAACAGTTTGCAATGTGTTCCCCAGTATGCTCTTTGTTTACACATCCTCTTTAGCTGTAATGGAAAACAATAAGATTACTTTTAGTATCACAAGAAATACAAGGTAAAACCACTAATGAGGTTCCCTCGCCCTTTAAGAGAATTGGTTAATACATTTTGCTCTTCATTAGGTTCCAAAGGTTCTATCGACCATGATGGTGTGAAAGTCTCTAATCTTCAAGATCTTCATGAAGAATATATTCAACGGCAATTTACCAAAGGGCGTTATTGGTATTTACCAAAATACGTACTATGGTTTCATTGTTACCAAATAACGCACTTATATTAGTGAACTTCCTCTTATACCCCTTCTGCCAAAGTACTGCATGTCATTTTCATTCTCTTTCTCTTTTTCAATAACGAATTTCGAGACATTTAAAAATATTTTTTCAGATTTTTTATTTTAAAATAATATATTATGGAATCGGATAAAAAACGTACGATAAAAATCGAAAAAATATTTCAATTAAAAAAATATCTCAATTAATAATTTAATATTTTTTAAAAATATAAATAAATTATTTTTTATATTTGATTAATATAAATTAATATATTTAATAATATTATTAAATATATTAATATATAAAAAACTTTAAAAAAAGTTGAAGTTTTTTTTCTTAATTTCAAACAGCATGGGCCTGAAATAAAATATTTCAGGCCCTGCGAGGGCCTGAAATATTTTATTTTAGACCATGCGTGGGCCTGAAATAAAAATAACTCAGGGCCTGAAATTAAATGATTTCATGCCCTGCGTCGAATTGAAATCATGTGTTATGATAGGGTTTTTTACGTAGGTCTAAAATGTAAAGAAACATCTCTTTATATTTTTGAAATTACAATAAAAATTATTGAGAAAGACTACTTTACAAGAGGAATTCTAATTAATATAAAATGACCATTATATTAAAAATGAATTATATATATATATATATATATATATATATATATATATATATATATATATATATATATATATATATATATAAAGAAGTCAAATATTATTTATTATATTAATTTAATATTATATATTATATCAATATATTATATTTTAATAGATTTTGATTGGAGGGCCTGAAGTCAGATGACTTCAGGCCCTCCTTAGGCCTGAAGTCAGATGACTTCAGGCCCTACGTAAATAATTAATTTAATAAAAATAATTAATTATAAAAAAACTTCTAATGATTATTTTAGTTGTCCAAACTTCTAATGATTAAAAATTATATTGCAATAGGAGTTTTCTAGGTCTATCAGTTGGTTTCGCTCAAAACCCACTGATATTTTTTCAGAAATCCAGATATGAGAGGTCCATCAGTGGGTTTTGCTCAAAACCCACTGATGGCACTGATGGACTAAACTACACCTATTGCTTTGGGAAAAATAATAATTTGAGGTTTGGACACCTAAAATACATTCTCCTAACTCTACCCTAACTATTGATAATGTTTTTTCAGAAATCCAGATATGGGAGGTCCATCAGTGGGTTTTGCTCAAAACCCACTGATGGACTAAACTACACCTATTCCTTTGGGAAAAATAATAATTTGAGGTTTGGACACCTAAAATACATTCTCCTAACTCTACCCTAACTATTGATAATGTTTTTTCAGAAATCCAGATATGGGAGGTCCATCAGTGGGTTTTGCTCAAAACCCACTGATGGACTAAACTACACCTATTACTTTGGGAAAATTAATAATTTAATAAATTTTTAATAATATTATTAAATATATTAATTTATATTAATCTATATTATTTATTAATTTATTAAATATATTATTTAATAATATTATTAAAAATTATTAAATTATTATTTTTCCCAAAGGAATAGGTATAGTTTAGTCCATCAGTGGGTTTTGAGTAAAACCCACTGATGGACCTCCCATATCTGGATTTCTGAAAAAACATTATCAATAGTTAGGGTAGAGTTAGGAGAATGTATTTTAGGTGTCCAAACCTCAAATTATTATTTTTCCCAAAGCAATAGGTGTAGTTTAGTCCATCAGTGGGTTTTGAGCAAAACCCACTGATGGACCTCTCATATCTGGATTTCTGAAAAAATATCAGTGAGTTTTGAGCGAAACCCACTGATAGACCTAGAAAACTCCTATTGCAATATAATTTTTAATCATTAGAAGTTTGGACACCAAAAATAATCATTAAAATTTTTTTTATAATTAATTATTTTTATTAAATTAATTATTTACGCAGGGCCTGAAGTCAGATGACTTCAGGCCACTTTAGGCCCTCCAATCAAAATCTATTAAACTATAATATATTAATATAATATATAATATTAAATTAATATAATAAATAATATTTGACTTCTTTTTATATATATATATATATATATATATATATATATATATATAAAATTCATTTTTAATATAATGGTCATTTTATATTAATTAGAATTCCTCTCGTAAAGTAGTCTTTCTCAATGATGTTTATTGTGATTTCAAAAATATAAAGAGATGTTTCTTTACATTTTAGACCTACGTAAAAAACCCTATCATAACACATGATTTCAATTCGACACAGGGCCTGAAATCATTTAATTTCAGACCCTGAGTTATTTCTATTTCAGGCCCACGCAGGGCCTGAAATAAAATATTTCAGACCCTCGCAGGGCCTGAAATATTTTATTTCAGGCCCATGCTGTTTGAAATTAAGAAAAAAAACTTCAACTTTTTTTAAAGTTTTTAATATATTTAATAATATTATTAAATATATTAATTTATATTAATCAAATATAAAAAATAATTTATTTATATTTTTAAAAAATATTAAATTATTAATTGAGATATTTTTTTAATTGAAATATTTTTTCGATTTTTATCGTACGTTTTTTATCCGATTCCATAATATATTATTTTAAAATAAAAAGTCTGAAAAAATATTTTTAAATGTCTCAAAATTCGTTATTGAAAAAGAGAAAGAGAAAGAGAATGAAAATGACATGCAGTACTTTGGCAGAAGGGGTATAAGAGGAAGTTCACTAATATAAGTGCGTTATTTGGTAACAATGAAACCATGGTACGCATTTTGGTAAATACCAATATTTAGGTACGCCCTTTGGTAAATTGCCGTATATTCAATATCTTGAACAAGATAGCCTTCTATTAGGTGGTATAATGCAGAAAGCTATGACATTCAATAGGCGTGGCTACTATGGAGAAAACTATTATGATGAAAAAGAATTTCCCATCTTTCTTCTTAATAGGAATCAAGATACATTCATTAGGCGTGCTACTATGGAGGTTATTCAGATGTTTATAAGCCTTATGGTCAATTTATTCTACTATGATATTAATTCCCTCTAAGAGGAAAATGAGGCAAGTATAGAGAGAACTTTCATGTATGATATGTGAAAACTTATTTATCAAAATAATCTTATAGGTTTCATACTACTTGGGGAACGAGCAAGGAAAAAAGTTAGCGTCCGGAGCATATTACTTGGAGAACAAGCAAGGAAAGAAGCTGGATCGGCCCTGGAATACCATTCATCTCTAGCCTTACACAGAGCCATAGTGAGGGTCTGTGAGTTGGTTGTATTCCATAACTCTGTAATATTAATGAAAAGCTGAGACCATCACCCAATATGCAGGCACTCCAGACTCTCGCCTTTCGAGCGAGTTATAAGTGGGCACACCCCCATGCCACCACTTGGCTCGGCTCCCTGATAGAACGCGTGGAGACCCACGCTCCTAGGGATCAAGTCGACCTAGTGTCCATACTCTCATCTTCCGAGCGAATTATAAGTGTGCACACCCCCACGCCACCACTTGGTTCGGTTCCCGGATCGGACGCTTGATAACCCACGCTCCCAGGGATTAAGTTGACCTAGTGTCCAGACTCTCGCCTTCCGAGCGAGTTATAAATGGGCACGCCCCCACGCTACCATTTGGCTCGGCTCCCTGATCGGACACGTGGCGACCCACGCATCCAGAGATCAAGTCGACCTAGTGTTCATACTCTCGCCTTCCGAGTGAGTTATAAGTGGGCACGCCCTAATGCCACCACTTGGCTCGCTCCCTGATCGGACGCGTGGTGACCCACGTTCCCAGGGATCAAGTCGACCCAGTGTTCAGACTCTCGCCTTCCAAGCGAGTTATAATTAAGTGGGCACATCCCCACGCCACCACTTGGCTCGACCCCTGATTGGATGAGTGGCGACCCATGCTCCCAGGGATCAAGTTGACCTAGTGTCCAAACTCTCGCCTTCCGAGCGAGTTACAAGTGGGCACACCCCCATGCCACCACTTGGCTCGGCTCCTTGATCGAATGCATGACGAGCCACACTCCTAGGGATCAAGTTGACCTAGTGTACAAACTCTCGCCTTCCGAGCGAGTTATAAGTGGAAACGACCCCACGCCACCACTTGGCTCGGCTCCCTGATCGGACGTGTGGTGACCCACGCTCCTAGGGATTAAGTCGACCCAGGGCCCAGACTCTCGCCTCTTGAGTGAGCAAGGCTATACTTGGCTCGGGTCCCTGATCAGGTGCGTGATGACCCACACCCCATAAAAAGGGAACCGACCGAGTGCTTTGAGTACCACTGAGTGGGCAAGCGACGAGAGGGCTAGTTCCATGCCTTCGCCTAACTTAGAGAGCTCAACCAATTCTCGTGTTCTTTGGCGGGAATAGTAGTTGAGTCACTCAAGTTGACCTAGCGAGGGCTAAAAAGGCCCTGAGTATCAGCTAAGGCTGATAATACTTAGAAATGAAAGCAATATAAATACACAGGCAAAGGTTGAAGAAGAAAAATGCATTAAGTCATGTAGTTCCTTACAAAGGGGAAGAATTATCCTCCACAAAAGTAAGCGAAATAAAAGCAAAAACTAACTAAGGGAAACCTCGCCACGACCCTTACACGAAGGGTCGAAGAGCCTCTACAGGCAGCTGCTGGGTTAGGCCAGACAGCTTGACCGTGTTGACTGGGAGGTTGGGGGGAAGGTGCCCGCCCTGCTTAAGCTGCTCAAAGGTGCTGAGCATTTGTTGCTTAAGCATTGGACGCACCCTCCGAGATAGCTGGCGGCTAAAATCCAGAGAGTTGATGTACTCGACTCTCCGAGCGTCCCACCGAGCCGCCTCTCTCGCCTTGTAAGCCTGAAGTTCTTCAAGCTCTGACCGAGCAGCATCCCATTCGGCCTGTTGCGCCCGTAGACAACTGAGCTCCTCAGCTTGAGCATTCAACTCTTGATCGCGGGAGGTCAGCTCGGCTGATAGCTCCTCCGCCCTCCTAGCCCGGGTCGTCGATTCTTCTTCTTTGGCAACCAGCTGGGACCGCAAGGACTCGGACAATTGGGATTGCTCGAGAAGCTCGGCCTTCGTCCTATTCAGCTCGTCCAGTGCTCGTGTCTGGAGGATCCAGGCCTTGCGCTCGGCGTACTCCAAGTTAGAGATCCGGACGTGTGACTGGGCGACCGCTGAGTCAGCCAAGTCGACCTGGGTCTTGACGATCTCCAGCAGCTCCTCCGAATAGGCCAAGTGATCATGCAGAGCGATGACCTCTGCCCGCAGGCCATTCAGAGAAGCCTCATTGGAGACCATCTTCGTGTGCCAAAGCCGGGTCTCCAACTCACATGGCGCTCGGGCCGCACTCGAGCTTCGGAATGTGCTATCATAGACATGGACAGACTATGACAGGCACCCCAGAACTACAAACAAAAGACAATTATAAGAATCTTTAGTACCGAGTTAAAAAAGTAGATAAAAAACGGGATAAGAAACCTGCATACCTGAGTGGCCTCCTGAAAGAAGGTGTTCGCCTTGCCGTTGGGGCCCCGGTAGTAGGCCCTTCAAGCCCTTGGAGGAATCGATCAGCGGCTGGCCCGTAAAGGTGAAGCTCCTAGGACCAGTCGGGCAACTCGCCGGGCGGCGTCCACAGGTGAGATTCGGATAATGTGGGTAGCTGCACGTGCAGGGGGGTCGGTTGATTTTGTTGGAGCAATCGGCCCTAGGATGGTCCGGAGTGACCATGGGATTTGATGTTTGGGCAAAGGGTTTAAGTTAGGTTTTCCCTTGTATTCTTATATGTGTATGTTGAGTGTGCAGGTGGTACAGGTTACACATATGTACTTGACTGGACGGTCTCGGTACGGTGAAGGATGGCATGGAGGCAAGCTGGAGGCTTGCGTGCGCATCCAAGGGACCTTAGTGAGTAGGGATGATGAGCTGATGGGCGTGGACTTCGAGGCATGCGTGAAGGATGACATGGAGGCAAGATGGAGGCTTGCATGCATCCGAGGGACGGGAGTCGAAGATGAAGAGGGGCGCGAAGGCAATAGTCGAGGCTGCGGATGAGGAGTCAGTCGAGTCGTGAGGATCGAGTGCTGTGTGAATGTACTCGGGAAGGGTTTCAGCTGGGGACCAGTCGACTGATCTGGGGGCAGTCGACTGGTAGGTGGCTGATGAGCTAGCAAATTCGAACGTTGGGAGTGTCAACGGTCGAATTTGGCTGGCACCAGTCGACTGCCCTGGGGGCAGTCGACTAGTGGCGAGAAATCAGTCCCGAGTCCTATTTAAAGAGGACTTCGTGGTGGCTGAGTTTCTCGACGAAACTTGCTTGGATAGGGCAAGTTAGTAGTCTTGTATACTCAGGAAGTGTCCTTGGTGTTGTGGCGAGGTTTCTCCACCCACAAGGAGCGACGAGTTCTAGCCGGAGATTATCTGGGGTTTGATCCACCGACGGATTGTTGGATTAGTCACCCGACCGGGGTGGATACCAACTAAAATCGCCGTGTTAGCATTGGTTAGTGATTTGATTATTGTTTTACTATTATTTCCGCTATGCAAACTAACCGTGTAGGAACAAGAATTCGGCGAAACGCTATTCACCCCCCTCTAGCGTACGGAATGATCCTTACAATTGGTATCAGAGCGAAGGACCGCTCTTGATCGGACTAATCGCCGAGGGAGCACTCGCTAGGGGAAAAGAATCATGGAAGACAAACTTGGGGACGATATATACACTCCACCGGTCTACGACCATGAAGACTTCGGGCGTTGGAAGTCAAGAATAGAGACGTGGCTGATGATGGAGTGGGAGTACATGATGGTGCTTGAAGAACCATTTGAAATTCCAAGAGACAAGCATGGGAAGAAGCTCCGCCCAAGATATTGGACTCAAGAACAACAAGGGCAATCAAAGGCAAATGAGAAGGTAATGAGTATATTAATAAATCTTTTGCCTAACAACATTTTGAGTGTCGTAGGGAATTATCAGAATGCACATGAATTATGGACCAAGTTGGTGGAATTTCATAAAAACCCTACACAAGGTCAAGTGGTGGAAGAGCCCAAGGAAATGAGCTCAATAGCTCACGAGGAGGAAGAAGTGTCAACTTCTTTAAGTGAGGAGGAGGAGCTAAGTGAAAGATCATCGACTTCCTCAAGAGAAGAAGAAGAAGAGGTCACCACCTCAAGGATTGAGGGGGAGGAGAGACCCTCCTACACATGATCAAGAGGAAGCTTCCACATCGTCAAAAGTTGAAGAAGTAGTCAACCTAGAATCTACTTCCACCAAAGCCAAGAGAAAGGACCACATTACATGCTTTGGGTGTAATGAAAAGGGGCACTATAAGGACAAGTGCCCAAAAGGTAAAAGAGAGGTAACGTCTAAACCCGGGTCCATTCGATTTGAATCTAACATAAATTGTAGGAATGGAGGAGCCCAAGAACGGAGGAAGAAGATTAGATGCTTTACATGTGGACAGATGGGGCACTTTCACACCAAGTGTCCTAGAAAAAGTGAGCTAAAGAAAATGGAGCACTTGAGAAGATGAGAAAAAGAAGAAAGAAAGAAGAAAAGAAGCCCACATCAAGGAGGGACTACAAGGGTAAGGGAGGTAATTCCTAACCCTAGATTAAATTGTCATTCATATTTAAGTTCCTCCATGAATACTAAGAATCATGCTAATTACCCATCCATGAATATTAGAAATAATGCAAATCATTCATCCATGCATGCTAGATTTCATGAAAATTGTCTTTTTGTGCATAATCATGGTTTTAAATATCATGATAGGAATAAGGATAACAAGCTAGATACATATCCTAAGAAAAGCATGCATCATGGTAAATCTAAGACTTGTGTATCCAAGGCTAAAGGCATTATCCCCAAGGAAGGGAAACATATGCCTAGGAAAGTGGATAGGTCTAGGAATGTCCAAGGTGGACATATGGACTCTAGGGTTCAAGGCCTAGAAAGGGAAAATCAAGCCTTGAGGGCAAGGCTTGATACATTAGAAAAGGCTCTAGAAAGATTCACGGTTGGATCTAAGGGCTTAGACATGGTGTTGGATAGCATCAAACTCAACTATGATAGATTGGGATTGGGGTACCGATCTAAGACCTCCAAGGGGAATGGAAAGAAATATATTGGGAAAATATACAATCTTAGTAAGGAGGGAAGGTCCAAGGATGGCAAGGGGATGTCATCCAAGGGTAAAAAGAGTGACCTAACCAAGAGCAAGGTATCCAAGGTTAAAAAGGTCAATTTTGTAGGCCAAGAGTCACCGGTGGCACACCGGTGTGGCCTAGTGTGGATGAGTCACGTAGGGAGGTGGCTAAGGCTAAGAGCTCAAGGGGGAGCTCTAGGAGCCTTTGGGGTCCATGGTAAATGGATCTCAAAAGTTTCTCCCTTAGGAAATTAGATGAAATGTGCCAAAAAGGGTTGGAAGACTTAGGTAAGTCTTAATCCTAGACTTTGGCACATTAAAAGGAGAATTTAGGGGGGAAAAAATAAAAAAGGAGAGTTAATTGATAAAATTGAGGTTTAATGGTGGAACACCATATAATTCAATGATATAAATGAGTTGTGATCAAAGAGAAGAGAATGCATTGAAGAGAAGTGAGAATTAGCATTTTTAGGATGAGCTCATTTGATACTTTTTAGAAGAAGTAGGATTTCGTGCCAATCTTGGGATTTGGAGTACATTTATTTGGAAACATATTTTTCCCAGGTAGATATTGGCTTCATAAATCTCTTCACGAAATTTCATAATTTTTGGAGATTTATAGAATTAATTAGGGATTTCTGAAATTTGGCTGGAAAACCTGAAATTCAGGTATCAGTCGACTGCCCTGGGGGCAGTCGACTGGTCTCAAGCCCAGAAACATTCTGTGAGTTTTGGGAGTCGACTGCCCCAGGGGCAGTCGACTGGTCCGTAGGCTGAAATGGAAATAGGTATATTGGACAATCAGAAATTGCAAATTTGGATTATAGGATAAGGCCTTGGATTAAAATTAATGTTTATGATCTCATAAGTATTATCTCATGACTTGATAAGACTTGGTTGATGCTTTGAAAATCAAGGAAGATTGATAAGTTTCCCTAGGTATCTAGGACTTAGAGGTAAAAAGGGAAAATTGAGGACAATTCCATGTATAAATTGATATTGGTTAGAGTTGGCAAACACATGGAATTTGAGATAGATTTGAAAGTTGATACAAATGTCAAATCTTTGAGGGAAATTAGAGAGTTGTACCAAAGTCAAGCACATTTGATAATCTCAATCAAATCACATTTTTCTAGGATAGGGTATATCCTAGCAAATGTGCTTGCAAACCCTTTAGAGTTTTTGAGACTTGTTGAGTTCTTATTGACACTAGGGATAAGGTGCTTGGGAACATGCCTTTAATGGTGTCCAAGGGAGAAGACTCGGTGTTAGGTGGGAAGAACCTAACTTGGTGTTAGGTGTTAAGTTGGGTAGAACTTCACCTAGGAAAAATGAAATTGGGAGAAGCATAGGTTAAGGGGGAGGTTGCCTCCTTGTTTGCCTTAATTTTCATTGAAATTTTAGGTTTTGTGTCCAACTTGGGAATGGTGATAGATACATGGGTAGATGTATTTTTCCCAAGTAGGTATGGGTACCACAAAGTCTCCACGAAATTTGGGAATTTTTGGAGATTTGTGAATTTCTGGCGCATTTCTGAAAATGGCCAGAAAAGACTGAAATTAGAGTATCAGTCGACTGCCCCATGGGCAGTCGACTGCCAGAGGCTGATTTGGGTATCAGCAGCTGATTTGGGATCCAAATGACAAGGAACAAGTGTATGGGGGACTAGTACACTGTGTTTAGGGTCATTGGGAATTTAAAGAACCAATAATCGGGTAATTATTGGGTTCTTTTTGATGTATGGCAAAGGGGGAGAAATATTGTGTTTAAGTGGGAAACCAATACCTTTGCTAGAAAGAAACCCTAGGTTTAGGGGGAGCTGAGATTGAGGGGGAGCATGGTTCCTCTATTCTTGGCGTAAGGGGAACCTTGGAGAGGTTCTTAAAAAGCCTTTGTAAGTCCAGTGTAAGGGGGAGCTTGGGAGAAGCTTTAAAAAGCCCGGTTTGGTAGAAAATCCTAACTTGGAGGGTTAGGTGAAAGTCTAGCTTGGGGTAGGTGAAAATCCTAACTTGGAGGTTAGGTGGTGAAAATCCTAGCTTGGAGGGCTAGGTGTGGGAAAATCCTAACTTGGAGAGTTAGGTGGTGAAAATCCTAGCTTGGAGGGCTCGGTGTAAAATTCCTAACTTGGAGGGTTAGGTGTGGGATGCCTTGGGATAGGATCCAGTTATGCATTGCGTATGCATTCATTTAGCATAGTTTTTGCTATTTACTACTATCTTGCTTTCCTAACTTAAACGGATTGCCAAACATCAAAAAGGGAGAGATTGTTGGAGTAATCAACCCTAAGATGGTCCGGAGTGACCATGGATTTTGATGTTTGGGCAAAGGGTTTAAGTTAGGTTTATCCTTGTTATCTCATATGTGTATGTTGAGTGTGCAGGCTGTACAGGTTACACATATGGACTTGACTGGACGGCCTCGGTACAGTGAAGGGTGGCATGGAGAGAATGCTGGAGGCTTGTGTGGGCACCTAAGGGACTTTGGTGAGCAGAGACGATGAGCTGATGGACGCGGACTTCGAGGCATGCGTGAAGGATGGCATGGAGGCAAGCTGGAGGCTTGCGTGCATCCGAGGGATGGGAGCAGGAGATGAAGAGGGCGCGAAGGCAATAGTCGAGACTGTGGATGAGGAGTCAGTCGAGTCGTGAGGATCGAGTGTTGTGTGAATGTACTCGGGAAGGGATTCAGCTAGGGACCAGTCGACTGCTCTGGGGGCAGTCGACTGGTAGGTGGTTGGTGAGCTGGCAAATTCGAACGTTGGGAGTGTCAACTGTCGAATTTGGCTGGCACCAGTCGACTGCCCTGGGGGCAGTCGATTGGTAGCGAGAAATCAGCCCCGAGTCCTATTTAAAGAGGACTTCGTGGTGGCTGAGTTTCTTGACGAAACTTGCTTGGATAGGGCAAGTTAGTAGTCTTGTATACTCAGGAAGTGTCCTTGGTGTTGTGGCGAAGTTTTTCCACCCACAAGGAGCGACGAGTTCTAGCCAGAGGTTATCCGGGGTTTGATCCACTAACGGATTGTTGGATTAGTCACCCGACCGGGGTGGATACCAACTAAAATCGCCGTGTTAGCATTGGTTAGTGATTTTATTATTGTTTTACTATTATTTCCGCTGTGCAAACTAACCGTTTAGGAACAAGAATTCGGCGAAACGCTATTCACCCCCTCTAGCGTACGGAACGATCCTAACAAATAGAAGATGAAATTCTATTGATAGAATGAACTGCAATAAAAATAGCTTCCCCCCAGAACTCGCTAGGAGTATATGCAGATAACAAGATAGAACATGCAATTTCAACAATATGTCTATATTTTCTTTCAACAACACCGTTTTGTTCAGGAGTATCATTACAAGAACTTTGATGAAGTGTACCATCTGAGGTAAGTAGTTTAAAAAAGAAAGATTAGATGTATATTCACCACCCTAAACAGATCGAAAACATTTAATGACAGCATTATGTTGAGGTTTTACCATGACACGAAACATATGATGATACCAAGAAAATCAGAATAATGTTTCATAAGATAGACCTAAGTATAACGAGTATAATCATCAATAAAGGAAAGATAGTAATGGGATCCACTAGGTGTATAAATCAAAGATGGACCCAACACATTAGAATAAACTAATTCAAATAGTGCAAGAGAAACAGATATATACTTTTATACAATGGTAAGGAAGAGAATTTTACCAATTTGCAACCATAACAATCTGAAATATCATGAGTTTGTATTTTTTTCTAAATTTTCTTTAGAAGCTAAGTATTTCAAACGAGAAGAAATTAACACTAGATGCAACAATATTTGGAACTTTTAATTGTTCTAATACATATAGTCCCCCTATCTACGACCTATCCCAATCTGCTTCTGAGATTGCAGGAAGATGAAGTAAAAAAAAAAAGAAACCAGAATCACATAATTGACCAACTAAGACAAGATTTAAATTAAGATTAGGAATACGATATATATTAGACAGACAAATTAGATGTAGAAATAAAACCAACACCAACTAATGACATGGGAGAACCTGAAGGATCGATTTAGGCGTGCAGAAGGGGGGTGAATGCACTTTTTCGAATCTTGGATCTCTACAGTCTTGTTAGCGCAGCGGAAATAATATGTAAAAGAATTACAAAACAATGCTAACACTTATCGGTTACTTGGTATCCACCCAGATGGGTGACTAGTCCAAGGATCCACGCTGCGAGCACCACTTTTCACTATCGAAAAGTCTCCTTGAGGTGGAGAAATCTTTACAGCAAGATCTTCCTCTTTACAGATGCAGAAAATACAAAAGAGGAAGCAAGAAACACTCTACAATTGAGCATCACTTCGTTACTGTACGGAACCGTACCGTACACGTACAAAACGTGCTCCTTTTATAGGTGAACAGGACAGATTCGCAATCTGTCCAACCCGCACCAGTCGACTGCCCCTGGGGCAGTCGACTGGCCTAGCATTAATTGCTAGCCAACGGCTAACCAACGGCTAGTTTCGAGGGTATACCAGTCGAGTGCCCAGATGCCAGTCGACTGGTCTGAGGCCTCAAACTTTCTGTGGGTTTTGGCAGTCGACTGCCCAAATGCCAGTCGACTGCCCTTCCTCACAGCTTAGCTCCAGCCACTCCGGACCTTCTCCTTCGCGTGTGCCTTCAGGTCTGCTCCCTTGGCTTGCCCCTTGAAGTCCTCTTCCTCTGGCTATCGTCCCTCGGATGCGCACGCAAGCCTTCCCTTGGCTTGCCTCCATGCCACCCTTCACGCATGCCCTCGAAGTCCACTTCCCGGCTTGCCCTTGGAACTCTCCTCCCTTGGCTCTCGTCCATCGGATAAGTCCACCATGTGTGATTCTCCAAGTCCTGCAAACTCAATCACACACATCAAATACAACATAACACTCTAACTTTGAACATATTCACCCACACATCAAAACCATGATCTTCCAATCATTTAAGGACCGATTGCCTCAACAATCTCCTCCTTTTTGATGTGTGGCAATATGTTTCAGTTAGAGATAAACAACAATCACAATAGCAATAGCAACACATAGCAATTGAAATATTATGAGACATAGTAACCCTAAGAGGTAACCTCCCCCTTAACCTATGTCTTTCCCATTTTCAATTCTAGTCACAATCCAAATTAAGTTTCCACTTAACAACAGCAATATGTTAAAAATATAAGACATATCAGAACCTAAGAGGTACCTCCCCCTTAATCCATGTCTTCTCCCAAATTTTAACCTTTCAAAGTCTAAGTTGGACAAAATACCTAAAATCATCCATTTTAAGTCAAAATCCTAACTTAAACCATCCATTCTCCCCCTTTGACACCATCAAAATGATTGCCACAAGCAACCATAACCTATGGCATCAAATATGAGAATGTGGAATTTTTGAAATTTCTCACAGTGGCTGAAAACCTGGGGCAGTCGACTGATACGCCATCAGTCTGATATTTCAACTTTTCTGCCGAATTTCAGAAACTCCCAAAAAATTCCAAAAAATTCCAAAATTTGTAAAATTTTGCATACATGTTTGAAATGTTATACTCTATCAGGGAAAAATATTAAACCATATAAAATTTCAAACTTGCATGACTTTTGATAAAAATCCAAAAGTTTTGAAAACTCTACATTTTGTATCAAACTTTGAATCCAATTTTGCAATCATATGGCTTTTAAAAGCATGACAAAGTATGTAAAACATAAAATAATTTTCAAAAGTTTAAAATGTCCAACTATGATCTTTGGACAAAGTGTCCATTAATTAAACACTTGTCTTCCCCATAGTTGTTCTAGTTTTCATAATTTGATACTCTCAATGGTTCAACAATGTGCCACAAGCACAAGTGAGCCAAATGTATTACCCTAATAGATCAAGCACCCTTTTTCAAAGCTAATGTCTCCAAGTTCACCTTATACTTCCACAAAACACATTCCAAGGCCTCTTCTTAAGGATGTGAACTCCGATTCGGGAAGAGGCTTTGTAAATATGTCGGCTAGGTTTGACTTTGATTCAACATAGTGTAGTTCTATGTCTCCCCTTGCCACATGGTCTCTAATGAAGTGATGTTTCACTTCAATGTGTTTTGTCCTAGAATGGTGAACCGGATTTTTAGTTAAATTGATTGTGCTTACATTATCACACAAGACTTTAACCTTGGTGTAATGTAGTTCATAATCTTCTAAGGTGTGCATGATCCAAAGGAGTTGGGAAACACACCCACCCATTGCCACATATTCTGCCTCCGTTGTTGATTGGGCAACGCATGGTTGTTTCCTACTACTCCAACTAACTAAGGAAGACCCAAGGAATTGACACCCTCCACTTGTACTCTTCCTATCTAACTTGCAACCCGCATAGTCTGAGTCGGTGTATCCAATTAGGTCAACACTAGGAGTCCTAGGATACCAAAGTCCGACATTGAGGGTCCCTTTCACATACCTTAAGATCCTCTTAACTACAACCAAATGGGACTCTTTTGCACAAGATTGGTATCTTGCACACATACCTACCACAAAAAATATGTCGGATCTACTAGCGGTTAGGTATAGGAGGCTACCAATCATGCTCCTATATTGTTTAGAGTCTACCATTTTCCCTTCACTGTCACTATCCATTTTCACATTGGTTCCTATGGGTGTAGATGATACCTTAGCATTTTCTAAACCAAATTTCTTTAACATCTCCTTAGCATATTTGGTTTGAAAGACATGTGTACCTTCATTAGTTTGCTTGACTTAAAGGCCTAAGAAGAAGGTTAACTCTCCTACAAGACTCATCTCAAATTCATCTTCCATACACTTGATGAATTCTTGTAGGAAGTCATTATTTGTTGACCCAAAAATGATATCGTCTACATAGACTTGGGCAACAAATATCTCCTTGTCCTTAGATTTTAGGAACAATGTAGGGTCAATTGTTCCTCTCCTAAACCCCTTAGACACTAGAAATGAAGAAAGCCTTTCATACCAAGCCCGGGGAGCTTGTTTCAATCCATATAAGGCTTTTCTTAGTTTTAACACGTGTCTTGGAAAGTTAGGGTCCTCAAACCCAGGGGGTTGTTCTACATAAACCTCTTCCTTAATGATCCCATTAAGAAATGCCGACTTCACATCCATTTGGTGGAGTGTGAAACCTATGTGAGTGGCATAGGCTAGTAGAATTCTAATTGATTCTAACATAGCTACGGGGGCATAGGTCTCATCATAATCTAGTCCCTCAACTTGGTTAAACCCCCTAGATACGAATCTAGCCTTGTTCCTAGTTATTTTACCTTGGTCATCTAGTTTATTCCTAAAAACCCATCTAGTGGTTACAATAGTACAATCATTGGGCCTAGGAACTAACTCTCAAACTTCACTCCTCTCAAATTGATTTAGCTCTTCTTGCATAGCTAAGACCCAATCAACATCTCCCAATGCTTCATCAATGATTTTGGGTTCTAATTGGGAGATTAGAGCTATTTGACTAGTTTGGTCCCTAAAATATGATCTAGTCCTTACTCCTTGAGTGACATCACCAACTATTTGGTCAATGGGGTGATCATGGTGATGTCTCAAGGGTCTAGAGGTTGTAAGTTCATTTACTCCCTCTTCCTCATCCTCTAGGGTACTTCTTACTCCCCCTTGATCGTTGCCCTCCAAATGTAGATCTTGAATTCTTTAGACAAGGGGTTGGACCTCTTCTCTATCCTTATCAATTGAGGCCTTCCTAGGGTAGGTACTACTTGTTTCATCAAATTTAACATTCGAGGACTCCTTAATCACCTTTGTTCTTTTGTTATACACTCTATAACCTCTACTATTTGATGAGTACCCTACTAGAATCCTTTCATCGGCTTTTGACTCAAATTTCCTTAGGTCATCTTTGGTATTTAATATGTAAACTTTACATCCAAAAACTCTAAAATAATGGACTTGTGGTACCCTTCCATTCCACAATTCAAAAGGTGTTTTTCCTAAAAATCTATGTACCAACACCCGGTTTTGAATATAGCAAGCGGTGTTAACCGTTTCGACCCAAAAATAGCTAGGAAGGGAATATGCATTAAGCATAGTCCTAGCAGTTTCTTGTAGGGCTCGGTTTCTCCTCTCAACTACCCCATTTTGTTGAGGAGTCCTTGGGCATGAAAACTCATGCTTGTACCCATTTTCAACACAAAATTGTTTGAAGCTTGCATTTTGGAACTCCCCACCATGGTCACTCTTAATTCGGTTTATTTTCATGTTCTTTTCGTTTTCTACCCTTTTACTAAATCCTATAAAGATCTCTAGGGTGTCATCCTTATGTTTCAAGAAATAGACCCATGTAAACCTAGAAAAGTCATCTACTATCACTAGGCAATACTTACTCGCTACAAGTGAGGGAGTACTATGGCAATCAAACAAGTCTATATGCAAAAGTTCTAAAGATAAGGAAGTGGTGATTAGAGTTTTACCTTTGTGTGATGCTTTTGATTGCTTACCCTCTTGGCATGCATCACACAACTTGTTCTTCTCGTACTTGATCATTGGGAGCCCCTTCACCAACTCTTCCTTAGCCACTCTTGCAATGCTTCTCATGTTGACATGTCCAAGTCTTCGGTGCCACAACCACCCTTCTTCTTCTTTAGACATGAGACACTTGACAACATTGTTAGTAGCATAAGATAGATCAAGATAATATAGATTTGCCTCTCTAAACCCTTCTAATATTATAACATTTGATTCATTATGTCTAATGATGCATTTTCTAGCATAAAATTCTACTTGAAAACCGGCATCACATAATTGATTTACACTTAATAAATTAAACTTCATGTCTTTGATTAAAAGTACCTTGTGAATTGAAATAGTGGGAGATACCTCAATTGTGCCCCTACCAATAATCCTCAACTTCCCACTATTCCCAAAGGAGACCGTTCCTTCTCTTAGGTAGCTAATAGTGGTGAACTTGCTTACATCCCCGGTCATGTGTCTTGAGCATCCACTATCTACTATCCACATTGTTGGGGCCTCCTTCACCTTTACCTAAACAACATGGAAAACATACTCTTTTGGTACCCATATCTTTGATCCATAAGCATCATTTAGAAATCTCTTAGGTACCCATGCCTTTTTTGTGGTTCTCCTAGCTCCTAGTCTCCTAGATGCACCAATCCTACCGGTAAGTGAAACAAATGCTACTTCCTTGGTCTTAGGCCTATAACCCAACCCGACCTTGTTATACACAACCCTTTGACTGTTGATGATCATATCTAGGTTACTAGATCTTACTTGGAACTTCCTAAGGGCCTTCGTGAGGTCATCTACCTGTTTCCTTAATTCCCTATTTTCATTTTCAAGGTATGAAGCATGTGAAGAGGTATAACTAGCATGCAAATCTTTAAGTCTAGTAGCTTCTACTCTAAGCATGACAATTTGTTCTTTTAGATCCTTAACTTTACTTCTAGCCTTAGCTAAGTCTATGTTTGTGCTAGAAATTATTTTCACTAATGTAAAGGAGGGTAAGTCGTATACCTCACTTACCGAAGCTTCTGATTCTGATGATGAAGTGGAGGAGCTCTCATCTTCACTACATGAGCTTCGTTCATCATCCGATGAGTCCGAATGATCTTGTGCCATAAGAGCAAAGTGAGAGACTTGCTCTTCTTCTTCCTCTGAGGATGAAGGATCATCCCAGGTTGCCTTGAGGTTGGTGGCACCCTTCTCCTTTTCCTTTGATCTCTTCTTGTCACTCTTCTTCTTCTCTTCCTTCTTGTCATCCCTTTTCTTCAGTTGAGGGCACTCATTCTTCATATGTCCCTCTTGGTGGCAGTTGTAGCAAATTATGTCCTTAGCCTTGCCCTTACCTTTGGCCCCTTTCCAAGCATAGGATTTGCTAGATAAACTTTTAAATGCTCTACGAAATTTCCTTACCATGAAGACCTCTTGGTCACTGTCCATAGAGGTGCTTGACTCCTCTAAATCTGATGACGATGAGTAGACCACCTTCTTCTTCTCCTTCCTCCTCTTCTTCTCCTTTTCTGCAACAAAAGCAATACATTTCTCTTTGACCGTAATGTTAGCTTGCTCGTGCAGTTCAAATTCACATAAGTATCAACCATGGATGCCCACAAGGTGGTTCTCGGGAATGCTTGTAAAACATACCTGACGATGTCCCGGTTTTCTATCT
>JAGFNQ010000090.1:444534-528332 GCA_024364735.1 Boesenbergia rotunda | reverse complement strand
CTTCAGGTGGAGAAACCTTTACAACGGCGATCTTCCTCTTTACAGAATGAAGTAGAATGAGTGAGAGGAAGCAAGAACACTTTTCAGTTGGGCAGCACCTCGTTACTGTACGGAACCGTACCGTACACGTGCAAAAAGGTGCTCCTTTTATAGGTGAAAAGGACAGACTCGCAGTCTGTCCAGCCCCGTACCAGTCGACTGCCCCAAGGGCAGTCGACTGGCCCAGCATTAATTGCTGGCCAACGGCTAGCCAACGGCTAGTTTCGGGGTATACCAGTCGACTGCCCCATGGGCAGTCGACTGGTCCGATGCCGCAAACTTTCTGTGGGTTTTGGCAGTCGACTGCCCCAAGGCCAGTCGACTGCCCTGCCTCACAGCTCAGCTCCAGCCACTCCGGACCTTCTCCTTCGCGTGTGCCTTCAGGTCTGCTCCCTTGGCTCGCCCCTTGAAGTCCTCTTCCTCTGGCTATCGTCCCTCGGATGCGCACGCAAGCCTTCCCTTGGCTTGCCTCCATGCCACCCTTCACGTGTGCCCTTGAAGTCCACTTCCCGGCTTGCCCTTGGAGCTCTCCTCCCTCGGCTCTCGTCCCTCGGATATGTCCACCAAGTGTGATTCTCCAAGTCCTGCAAACTCAATCACACACATCAAATACAACATAACACTCTAACTTTAAACATATTCAACCACACACATCAAAACCATGATCTTCCAATCATTTAAGGGTCGATTGCCTCAACAATCTCCCCCTTTTTGATGCGTGGCAATATGTTTAAGTTAGAGATAAATAACAGCCACAATAACAATAGCAAAGATAGCAATTGAAAAAGCATGAGACATAGTAACCCTAAGAGGTAACCTCCCCCTTAATTCATGTCTTCCCGTTTTCAATTCTAATCTAAATCCAAGTTAAGTTTCCACTTAACAACAACAATATGTTAAAAATATAAGACATATCAGAACCTAAGAGGTACCTCCCCCTTAATCCATGTCTTCTCCATTTTTAAACATTCAAGTTCTAAGTTAGAAAGAAAACCTTAAACCATCCATTCCAAGTTAAAATTCTAACTTAAACCACCCATTCTCCCCCTTTGACACCATCAAAAGATTGCCTCAAGCAACCAAAACCCGTGGCATCAAATGAGAGAATTTTCGAATTCTGAAAATTCTCACAGCAGCTGAAATCAGCCGTGCCAGTCGACTGCCCATGGGCAGTCGACTGATACGCTATCAGTAACCAATTTCAGTTTTTCTGTCGATTTTCAGAAATGCCCAGAAAATTCTAGAAAATTCCAAAAATTGTAAAATTTTGCATACATGTTTGAAAAGTTATACTCTATCAGGGAAAAATATTAAACCATATAAAATTTCAAACATGCATGACTTTTGATAAAAATCCAAAAGCTTTGAAAACCACTACATTTTGTATCAAACTTTGAAACCAATTTTGCAATCATATGACTTTTAAAAGCATGGCAAAGTATATAAGCATAAAATGGTTTTCAAAAGTTTAAAATGTCCAACTATGATCTTTGGGCAAAGTGTCCATTGATTAAACACTTGCCTTCCCCATAGTTGGTCTAGTTTTGATATTTTGATACTTTTAATGGTTCAACAATGTGCACAAGCACAAGTGAGCCAAATGTATCACCCTAATGGATCAAGCACCCCTTTTTCAAAGCTAATAACTCCAAGTTCATCCTATACTTCCACAAAACACATTCCAAGGCCTCTTCTTAAGGATGTAAACTCCGATTCGGGAAGAGGCTTGGTAAAGATGTCGGCTAGGTTTGACTTTGATTCAACATAGTGTAGTTCTATGTCTCCCCTTGCCACATGGTCTCTAATGAAGTGATGTTTCACTTCAATGTGTTTTGTCCTAGAATGGTGAACCGGATTTTTAGTTAAGTTGATTGTACTTACATTATCACACAAGACTTTGACCTTGGTGTAATGTAACTCATAATCCTCTAAGGTGTGCATGATCCAAAGGAGTTGGGAAACACACCCACCCATTGCCACATATTCCGCCTCCGTTGTTGATAGGGCAACGCATGGTTGTTTCCTACTACTCCAACTAACTAAGGAAGACCCAAGAAATTGACACCCTCCACTTGTACTCTTCCTATCTAGCTTACACCCCGCATAATCCGAGTCAGTGTATCCAATTAGATCAACACTCGGGGTTCTAGGATACCAAAGTCCGACATTGAGGGTCCCTTTCACATACCTTAAGATCCTCTTAACTACAACCAAATGTGACTCTTTGGCACAAGATTGGTACCTTGCACACATACCTACCGTAAAAAGTATGTCGGGTCTACTAGCGGTTAGGTATAGGAGGCTACCAATCATGCTACTATATTGTTTAGAGTCTACTATTTTCCCTTCAATGCCACTATTCATTTTCACATTGGTTCTTATGGGTGTAGATGCTACTTTAGCATTTTCTAAACCAAATTTCTTTAGCATCTCCTTAGCATATTTTGTTTGAAAGACATGTGTACCTTCATTTGTTTGCTTAACTTGAAGACCTAAAAAGAAGGTTAACTCTCCTACAAGACTCATTTCAAATTCATCTTCCATACACTTGATGAATTCTTGTAGGAAGTCATTATTTGTTGACCCAAAAATGATATCATCTACATAGACTTGGGCAACAAATATGTCCTTATCCTTAGATTTTAGGAACAATGTAGGGTCAATTGTTCCTCTCCTAAACCCCTTAGACACTAGAAATGAAGAAAGCCTTTCATACCAAGCCGGGGAGCTTGTTTCAATCCATATAAGGCTTTTCTTAATTTGTACACGTGTCTTGGATAGTTAGGGTCCTCAAACCCGGGGGGTTGTTCTACATAGACCTCTTCCTTAATGATCCCATTAAGGAATGCTGACTTCACATCTATTTGGTGGAGTGTGAAACCCATGTGAGCGGCATAGGCTAGCAAAATTCTAATTGATTCTAACCTAGCTACAGGGGCATTAGTATCATCATAATCTAGTCCCTCAACTTGGTTAAACCCCCTAGCTACCAATCTAGCCTTGTTCCTAATGATTTTACCTTGGTCATCTACTTTGTTCCTAAAGATCCATCTAGTGGTTACAATAGTGCAATCATTAGGCCTAGGAACTAACTCCCAAACTTCACTTCTCTCAAATTGATTTAGCTCTTCTTGCATAGCTAAGACCCAATCAACATCTCCCAATGCTTCATCAATGGACTTGGGTTCTAATTGGGAGATTAGAGCTATTTGACTAGTTTGATCCCTAAAATAGGACCTAGTCCTTACTCCTTGAGTTACATCACCTACTATTTGATCAATGGAGTGATCATGGTGATGTCTCAAGGATCTAGAGGTTGTAGGTTCATTTACTCCTTCTTCCTCATCCTCTAGTGTATTTCTTACTCCCCCTTGATCATTGCCCTCCAAATGTAGGTCTTGGATTCTTTGGCAAGGGGTTGGACCTCCTCCATGTCTTTATCAATTGAGGCCTTCCTAGGGTAGGTACTAGTTGTTTCATCAAATTTAACATTCGAGGACTCCTCAATCACCTTTGTCCTCTTGTTGTACACCCTATAACCCCTACTAGTTAAAGAGTACCCTACTAAAATCCCTTCATCGGCTTTTGACTCAAATTTCCTTAGATCATCTTTGGTATTTAAGATGTAGACTTTACATCCAAAGACTCTAAAATAGTGAACTTGAGGTACCCTTCCATTCCATAGTTCAAAGGGTGTTTTTCCTAGAAACCTATGTACCAACACCCGATTTTGAATATAGCAAGCGGTGTTAACCGCTTTGGCCCAAAAATAGCTAGGAAGGGAATATGCATTAAGCATAGTCCTAGCAGCTTCTTGTAGGGCTCGGTTCCTTCTCTCAACTACCCATTTTGTTGAGGAGTCCTTGGGCATGAAAACTCATGCTTGTACCCATTTTCAACATAAAATTGTGTGAAATTAGCGTTTTGGAACTCCCCACCATGGTCACTCCTAATTCGGTTTATTTTCATGTTCTTTTCGTTTTCTACCCTTTTACTGAATCCTATAAAGATCTCTAGGGTATCATCCTTATGTTTCAAGAAGTAAACCCATGTAAACCTAGAGAAGTCATCTACTATGACTAGGCAATATTTACTCCCCACAAGTGAGGGAGTACTATGGCAATCAAATAAATCTATGTGCAAAAGTTCTAAAGGCAAAGAGGTAGTGGTTAGGGTTTTACCTTTGTGTGATGCTTTTGATTGCTTACCCTCTTGGCATGCATCACACAACTTGGTCTTCTCATACTTGATCAATGGTAGCCCCTTCACCAATTCTTCCTTGGCCACTCTTGCAATGCTCCTCATGTTGACGTGTCCAAGTCTCCGGTGCCACAACCATCCTTCTTCTTCTTTGGACATGAGACACTTAGCAACATTGTTAGTAGCATAGTAAGATCAAGATAATATAAATTCGCCTCTCTAAACCCTTCTAATATAATAGTACTTGATTCATTATGTCTAATGATGCATTTCCTAGCATGAAATTCAACTTTAAAACCGGCATCACATAATTGACTTACACTTAATAAATTGAATTTCATGTCTTTGATTAAAAGTACCTTATGTATGGAAATGGTGGGAGATACCTCAATTGTGCCCCTACCAATGATTCTCAACTTTCCACTATTCCCAAAGGAGACCGTCCCTTCTCTTAGGTAGCTAATAGTGGTGAACTTGCTCACATCCCCGGTCATGTGTCTTGAGCATCCACTATCTACTATCCACATAGTCGGGGCCTCCTTCACCTTTACCTAAACAACATGGAAAACATACTCTTTTGGTACCCATATCTTTGATCCATAAGCATCATTTAGAAATCTCTTAGGTACCCATGCCTTCTTTGTGGTTCCCTAGCCCCTAGTCTCCTAGATGCACCAATCCTACTGGTAAGTGAAACAAATGCTACCTCCTTGGTCTTAGGCCTATAACCCAACCCGGCCTTGTTATACACAGCCCTTTGACTGTTGATGATCATATCTAGGTTACTAGATCCCACTTGGAATTTCTAAGGGCCTTCGTGAGGTCATCTACCTATTTCCTTAATTCCCTATTTTCATTTTCAAGGTGTGAAACATGTGAAGAGGTAGAACTAGCATGCAAATATTTAAGTTTAGTAGCTTCTACTCTAAGCATGACAATTTATTCTTTTAGCTCCTTAACTTTACTTCTAACCTTAGCTAGGTCCATGTTCGTGTTAGAAATTATTTTCACTAAAGTAGAGGAGGGTAAGTGGTATAACTCACTTAGCGAAGCTTCTGACTCTGATGATGAAGTGGAGGAGTTCTCATCTTCATTACTTAAGCTTCGTTCATCATCTGATGAGTCTGAGTGTTCTTGTGCCATCAGAGCAAAGTGGGAGACTTGCTCTTCTTCTTCCTCTGAGGATGAGGGATCATCCCAGGTTGCCTTGAGGTTGGTGGCACCCTTCTCCTTTCCCTTTGATTTCTTCTTGTCACTCTTCTTCTTCTCTTCCTTCTTGTCATCCCTTTTCTTCAATTGAGGGCACTCGTTCTTCATATGTCCCTCTTGGTGACAGTTGTAGCAAATTATGTCCTTGGCCTTACCCTTACCTTTGGCCCCTTTTCTAACATAGGATTTGTTAGATAAACTTTTAAAAGCTCTACGAAATTTTCTTACCATGAAAGCCTCTTGGTCACTGTCCATAGAGGTGGTTGACTCCTCTGAGTCTGATAAAGATGAGTAGACCACCTTCTTCTTCTCCTTCCTTTTCTTCTTCTCCTTTTCTGCAACAAAAGTAATACCTTTCTCTTTTGCCGAGACATTAGCTTGCTCGTGTAGTTCAAATTCACAGAAAAGATCGTCTAATTTAACAATTGACAAATCCCTCGATACCTTGTATGCATCAACCATGGATGCCCACAAGGTGGTTCTCGGGAAGGCTTGTAAAACATACCTGACGATGTCCCGGTTTTCTATCTTCTCTCCAATCACATGGAGCTCGTTTATCACTTCCTTTACCCTTCCATGTAGCTGGCTGACAGTTTCATTGCTCTTCATGGAAAGAGATTTCAGTTGGGCCACTAGCAAGTCCTTCTTCGCTCTTCTGGACTCGTTTGACCCCTCGTTCAACTCTATCAACTTGTCCCACAGTTCCTTGGCGCTTTTGAATGGCCCCACCTTGTTCAGTTGCTCCTTCGAGAGCCCGCATTGCAATGTGGTGGTGGCCTTGGCATTTGATTGCACCCTCTTCATCACCTCCTTCGACCATGATCTCATTGGTGTTGGGTCTCCTCTTTCATCGACGGGCGCCTCGAAGCCATCTGCAACACTTATCCAATTTTCAATATCATTCATGAGGTAGTATTGCATCCTACCTTTCCAATAGGCGAAGTCATTCCCGTCGAAGAACGGAGGTCGTGAGGTGGGGTATCCCTCTTGAAACGCCATCACAATTGTTCCGGTTACCTGTTAGATCTTCCAAAACGCACCAGCTCTGATACCAATTGAAGGATCATTTCCGGCGTGCAGAGGGGGGGTGAATGCACTTTTTGATCATTTTCATCTCTACAGAATTGTTAGCGCAGCGGAAATAATATGTAAAGGTAATTAAAACAATGCTAACAAAATTATTTTATTGGTATCCACCCAGATGGGTGACTAATCCAAGGATCCACGCCGCGAGCACCACTTTCACTATAAAAACCTCCTTCAGGTGAAGAAACCTTTACAATAGCGATCTTCCTCTTTACAGAATGAAGTAGAATGAGTGAGAGGAAGCATGAACACTTTTCAGTTGGGCAGCACCTCGTTACTGTACGGAACCGTACCGTACACGTGCAAAAAGGTGCTCCTTTTATAGGTGAAAAGGACAGACTCGCAGTCTGTCCAGTCCCGTACCAGTCGACTGCCCCAAGGGCAGTCGACTGGCCCAGCATTAATTGCTGGCCAACGGCTAGCCAACGGCTAGTTTCGGGGAATACCAGTCGACTGCCCCAGGGGCAGTCGACTGGTCCGATGCTGCAAACTTTCTGTGGGTTTTGGCAGTTGACTGCCCCAAGGCCAGTCGGCTGCCTTGCCTCACAGCTCATCTCCAGCCACTCCGGACCTTCTCCTTCGCGTGTGCCTTCAGGTCTGCTCCCTTGGCTCGCCCCTTGAAGTCCTCTTCCTCTGGCTATCGTCCCTCGGATGCGCACGCAAGCCTTCCCTTGGCTTGCCTCCATGTCACACTTCACGTGTGCCCTTGAAGTCCACTTGCCGGCTTGCCCTTGGAGCTCTCCTCCCTCGGCTCTCGTCCCTCGGATATGTCCACCAAGTGTGATTCTCCAAGTCCTGCAAACTCAATTACACACATCAAATACAACATAACACTCTAACTTTAAACATATTCAACCACACACATCAAAACCATGATCTTCCAATCATTTAAGGGCTGATTGCCTCAACAATATAGACATGAGTTCTCTACTCCTAGAACACCACAATAAAATGGTATTGTAGAGAGGAAGAACCATGTTCTACAAGAGGTTGCACGAAGCATGCTTAATAAGTACTCACTACCGAGTTACTTATGGGCTGAAGCTGTTAATACAGCTTGCTACGTGCAAAACCGAGTTCTAATCCATAGGTTCTTAGGAAAGACTCCCCATGAACTTTGGTTTGGAAAACCACCTACTGTTAAACACCTTAGGGTGTTTGGTTGTAAGGTGTTCATCCTAAATACCAAGGACCACCTTGGAGAGTTCACGGCAAAGGCTGATGAAGGGATACTAGTCGGGTATTCCCTAATTAGCAAAGCCTACCGAGTCTACAATAAGAAATCTAGATTGGTTGAAGAGTCTTCTGATGTTGTCTTTGAAGAAATTCAAAAAGACAATGGTCAACCAGAAGATGAAGTCCAATTCGAACTTAGGAGACTAAGTTTGAATGAAAGTCCAAATGTTGTTGATGGTGATGAATCCAATGACGGTGAGCCTAGACAACCCATAGATCAGCCGGATCCTGAGGCTGAGCTTGTGTCTAGTGAAATCATTCAAGAAGCGCCACTAACACCTAGGCAAACTATATTAGCCTCTAGTCATCCCCAAGATCAAATTGTTGGAGACATCCATCATGGGGTTAGAACTAGATCATTCTTTAGGAATGAGGCTAATGAAGTTGCCTTAATTTCCGAAATTAAACCTAGAAAAATTGATGAAGCATTGAATGATCCCAATTGGATCATAGCAATGCAAGATGAACTAGGTCAATTCGAAAGAAGTCAAGTTTGGGACTTAGCCCCTAGACCTAAGAAGACCACCATCATTGGAACCAAATGGGTCTTCAAAAATAAATTGAACCATAAGGGAGAAATCATTAGAAACAAGGCACGCTTAGTATCCAAGGGCTATAGTCAAGTTGAAGGCCTTGATTATGATGAGACCTATGCTCCCGTGGCACGATTAGAGTCCATCCGATTGATGCTTGCATTTGCAGCACATCGTGTCTTCAAGCTATATCAAATGGATGTTAAATCAGCCTTTCTAAATGATTTGATTAGAGAAGAGGTCTATGTCGAACAACCTCCGGGGTTTGAGAGTATCGAATTTCCAGACCATATGTTCAAGCTCAAAAAGGCACTTTATGGCCTTAAACAAGCACCCTAAGCTTGGTATGAGCGGTTGTCGACATTTTTAACTGAAAAAGGCTTTGTAAGAGGCCAAATAGACCCTACACTATTTCTACATAGAGATGGTGACAATATTTTTGTAGCCCAAGTATATGTCGATGACATAATTTGTGGCTCAAACAACAAGGGCTATTTAAATGAATTTATTGGACACATGGAAAGTGAATTTGAAATGAGTCTAGTGGGAGAGTTGATTTTCTTCCTTGGACTTGAAATCAAGCAAACCCGAGATGGGATCCATGTGCACCAATCGAAGTACACTCAAGAAATGCTCCGTAAGTTCAACATGAGTGATTCAAAAGAGGTAACCACTCCCATGGCCATGAACACAAGATTAGACAATAATGAGAGTGGTAAACCCGTTGATTTGACTCAATATCGGAGCATGATAGGTAGTCTGCTATACCTCACAGCTAGTCGACCTGATATTCTTTTCGCTGTGGGTATGTGCGCTAGGTATCAAGTTTGTGCTAAGGAATCTCATTTAATCGTTGTTAAGAGGATTTTGAGATATCTTAAAGGCACAATTGGAGTCGGTCTTTGGTACCCCAGTACCGAATCATTTGACCTAATTGGCTATACCGATTCTGACTACGCTGGTTGTAAGTTAGATCGGAAAAGCACAAGTGGGGGTTGTCAATTTTTAGGATCATCCTTAGTTAGTTGGTCAAGTCGGAAACAACATTCTGTTACTCTCTCCACGACCGAGGCAGAATATATTGTTATGGGAGAGAGTGTATCGCAATTGTTGTGGATGATTCATACTCTAGAGGACTATAGATTGAGTTACAAAAGTGTGCAAGTGTTGTGTGACAACATTAGCACAATTAATCTAACTAAGAATCCAATCCATCATTCTAGGACCAAACATATTGAAGTGCGTCACCACTTCATTAGGGATCATGTTGCTAGGGGAGATATTGTACTCTCACATGTAGAGTCCAAATCAAACCTCGTTGATATTTTCACTGAACCACTCCTCGAGAATGAGTTTAGCTTCTTAAGAAGCGAGTTGGGAATGTGTCACGCTTCATAAACATCAAACTGCATTCAAAACCCTTCATGATTATTTTAAATTGTTGGGACACAATTGGGTAACTTGGGGACATCTCACACAAACTATAAGGCTTACCAAAACGTTTTTGTTTGCTAGAAATGGGGTGAGATGTTAGGATCAACTCAATTTCTCAAAATGACAATGCATCTCTTGAGAAATTAAGTTGACGAGATAAAAATCACTTCGGTGACCAAGTATGGGGAAAACCAATGCATAACATATGTGTATTTGGCTCCATGATCATACTTGGACATTCCAATCAAGGAAACTTGATTGGAAACTTGAATTTGACACAATCTTAGTTCAAATTGTTTGAATGATTGTTGATTGAGTTTGACTCCACTTGAGTGGAGCAAAGTGATTGTTAAACCTATAAGGACCTTTGATCCTTATTCAAAGATCAATTTTAGTCAAGGGATCCCTTTCAAGATCGATATCTTTCATCAGATCCTTTCAGAAATCGTGTAAAAGTCTGAAACTGAAAGTTTTAGATCATATCAGGGAGTATCAGGAACCCTGATCGGTCACTGGACAGATCAGGAGTAGGGCTGATCGGTCCCCGGACCGATCTGGCTCCCTCCTTTGGTGATCGATCCACATGTTGGGACCGGGTGCATGTTGACATGGATGCGGGTTCGTAATTTTAAAATTAATTACGTGCAGTGGAAGGTTTAGCATAAATAATTTCTCAAATTATTTAACCACACATCTAAGCATGCAACCTTATGTTGTGTAGACATGATCATATATTTAAAATTTTGCAAAAACGTAAACTAATTTACTTATTACCTCGCGTAACTCGAAGGAAGGGACGAGATCCAACCGTAAGCGTCCCTTGGAAGCTCCGCCTCTATTCGCGTCCACGCCGAGTATCTTCGGGATGACTTCGCAAAGCCACGAGTTTCGTGTTCTCGAGAACTACTATATTCTTCGAGAACGCGACAAGAAACCAAGAGAGAAGTAATCATATCGGAAAAACTCACCACCAAGGTTGGCCGGAATCACAATTCCGGCGAGGAGGAGGAAGATGACTTGCGCCCAATCCCAAGGTGATGATGGCCGGAGAGGAAGATCGTCTCAACGGAAGAACTTCGTCGCCTCGGAGCTTCTCCTTGTGCTCACGGCAAGAAGAAGGGAGAAGGAGAGAGAGGGTCGGCCAAGAGGAAGAAGGGAGGAGAGGGAGAGAGCCTAGGCAAGAATACTTGGATTATTTCGAATTAATTTCAAGCCTTGCCTTGGGTGCTTTATATAGTGGTCTCTCAACCGCCAAGTCTCTTTTTTCTTATGGAATAAATTTTCATAAGAAATTTATCATATAAATTTTCTATGACTTATTCCATCATGCCAAGTTTTGATCTTATATCATGGTTAAATCATATTTTAATTCATAATAAAAATCAACCAAGTCTCTTTTTTCTTATGGAATAAATTTTCATAAGAAATTTATCATATAAATTTCTTTATATAAATTTTTTTATATAAATTTCTTTATCATGGTAAATCAATCCATGATTGATTTTATAAAATAAATCAATCCATGGTTCATTTTAATTTCCATGAAAAATAAATTTCTTTATATAAATTTCTTTATCATGGTAAATCAATCCATGATTGATTTTATAAAATAAAATAAACCAATCCATGGTTCATTTTAATTTCCATGAAAAATAAATTTTATATAAATTTCTTTATCATGGTAAATCAATCCATGATTGATTTTATAAAATAAAATAAACCAATCCATGGTTTATTTTAATTTCCATGAAAAATAAACCAAACCTTGGTTTATATAAAAATTTTATATCATCCATAATTTTATAAAATAAACAACACTTGATTTATTTTATAAATTGAACCAAACAATTTGGTTCCCTCCCTTTGTTGTGGTCGGCCAAGCAAAGAGGGTGGGGACCCTCTTTGGCCGGCCTATCCAGGCCACGCCCCAATGAATTAAACTCATTTAATTCATCTATTAAGTCTTCAAAAGACTTAGCCATTTTACGCTTCCGATGCGTCTCTGAAAAATTCATATTCGACTTATCGTTTGGCTCAACCAAACCTAATATCTCTTGATTGGAAAATCTAATTTTCAACTCGTTTTAAATCCCTCGGATTACTCGTAGTGCATGTGACTAAATAGGCTTTCGATTTATGTTGGTCGTCTATAATTAACCAATTATAGAACGATCATGAGTGGCACCTAGTAGTACATCATGATCCCCAATTAATCGAAAGATCAATGGTTGACCTCAGAAACAATTCTGAAACCTTTCAGCAGCTATAATGAATCGTGCCCCATTCCCTTCGCCATCTTATACCCACTTGGTTTAGGACATGGTCTATGTGTGTCAGTCCCCAATAGGCTGACTACGTCACACCTAGCCCAAGTAACATTTTCTCGTGCTACGGATTCTAATTACTCTCATGTATTTAAGAGATTCATACTCTGAACATGTCATGCTCTGGCCAGAGGCTTCGAGTAATAATCCGACGATAGGCCTTGGGTATACATCTCCTCGCAAGGAGTGGTGAATCCTTTGTAGGCTGTTCAAACATCTTCGGGCACTTCGGCTTATACCCAATCATCCTGGGTCCACACCTCCTTGGAGATGCTTGCTTAAGATGTCAAAGTATAAGTCTCCATGACCAAGATGACTTGAACACCGCAAGTCAAAGGAACATCGCACTTAATCTGTAGTAAGAACTTCACTGACATGTCTATATGTAGACTACCATATGAAGTTTTACAGCCAGTCACTCCAATGAACTAGTGCCCTTAACTAGCATTCATGTTTATCTCCAGACATCCCAATGTCACCAGCCAGTGAGAATCAGCTGATTAGAGAATAACCCATGCTAGTCTCAACAGAATTGATAGTGTCCATTTTTATCAATTCATCGACTAGGGACAATTTCAATACTTCACAATTGCACATGTAGAGATAATCACTAGTTGTGAATTCATCACAAATTCTCTCATGCTGTGAATTGTATTGCGGACATTCAATAAATGAGTTTAAGATCTCAATCAAATACATAAACATGTATACTCAAATAGTGAATATTCATTTATTAAAATAAATGATTACAATCATAAGGCGATTGCCTTAGGACACTTTTCTCATATCACTAACAAACTCCCACTTGGCCTAATGCCAATCGCTACGGTATCCAATACCACAGGCTCTAACATAACCCTCAAACTTGCTTTGAGGCAAGGCCTTAGTTAAAGGATCCGCTAAATTCCTTTCAGTGGGAATTTTCTCAATTTGTATATCATTCATACTTATAATCTCTCTGATCAGATGATAGCGGCAAAGCACATGTTTGGATCACTGATGAGACCTTGGTTCCTTTGCTTGTGTAATAGCTCCATTGTTGTTGCAATAAACCGGTATTGCTTCATCAATGGTTGGAACCACACCAAGTTCTGAGACGAACTTCTTGATCCAGACTGCTTTCTTTGCTGCATCCGAAGCTCAATATATTCCCCTTCCGTGGTAGAATCCGCTATGGTGTCTTGCTTGGAACTCTTCCAACTTATTGCACCTCCATAAATACGTATCCAGACTGAGATTTGGAGTCATCCTTATCTGTCTGGAAACTGGCATCAGTATACCCACGTATTATCATATCACCTTCTCCATATATTAGGAACACATCCTTAGTTCTTCTTAAGTACTTGAGGATTGTCTTGACAGCTGCCCAATGATCCATTCCTGGATCAAACTGGTATCTGCTTGTGATGCTCAGAGCATACGATACATTGGGCCTAGTACATAACATAGCATACATGATAGATCCTATCGCGGATGCATAAGGAATCTTATTCATGCAAATCCTCTCGTCTTCTGTGCGCGGACACATAGACTTCGAAAGGTTGATCCCATGCCTGATGGGAAGGTAACCTTTCTTGGATTCCGACATGCTAAACCCTTTAAGCACTTGGTCTATATATGTAGACTGCGAAAGACCAAGCAATTGTTTTGATCTATCTCTATGGATTCTAATCCCAAGGATATAGGTTGCTTCTCCCAGGTCTTTCATGGAGAATGTTTTGGACAACCAAATTTTAACTGACTGTAAGACTGATATATCGTTTCCTATAAGTAATATGTCATCGACATATAACATTAGGAATATGACTGCACTCCCACTAACCTTCTTGTACACACAAGGTTCGTCGGGATTTTGTGAGAAATCAAACTCTTTGATTGTCTCATCAAAATGGATGTTCCAGCTTCTGGATGCTTGCTTTAGTCCATATATGGATCGTCGAAGCTTGCATACTTTGGTTTTATCAACCGATGTGAAACCTTCAGGTTGTATCATGTATACATCCTCAAGCAGGTTACCATTAAGGAAAGCTATTTTCACATCCATTTGCCATATCTCATAATCATAATGAGCTGCTATGGCCAGGAGCATCCGAATGGATTTAAGCATAGCTACTGGTGAATAGGTTTCGTCATAATCAATTCCTTATTTCTGACGATATCCTTTTGCCACTAATCTAGCCTTAAAGGTAACAACATTACCTTCCATGTTAGTTTTCTTCTTGAAAACCCACTTGCACCCTATGGGCTTAATCCCTTCAGGTGGGTTAACCAAGTCCCATACTTGATTTTCGTACATGGAATCCATTTTCGACTTCATGGCTTCAACCCATTTATCCCTTTCTGAACTTTTCAGAACATCATCATAACTGATAGGTTCGTCATCGATAATGAGTAGCACGTCGTTCGATTCACTTACGAGAAATCCGTATCTCTCTGGAATATTGCGTGTCCTATCAGATCTACGAAGAAGTGATGTTGTTTTAGATTCAACTGATAGCTCATCATTATGAGTTATTGGTTGTGGGTTTAGACTAGGTGTCTCTGTAATGTCTATTGGATTTTCTTGAACTTCTTCAAGTTCAATATTACTCCCACTATTTTCTTGTAAAAGAAATTCTTTTTCTAGAAATACAGCATGCCTTGAAACAAGCACCTTTTGTTCCAATGGATGATAGAATTGGTAACCTTTCGTTTCCTTAGGGTATCTAATAAATAGACATTTATCAGACTTAGCATCCAATTTGTCTGATACAGTCCGCTTTACATAAGCAGGACAACCCCATATCTTTAGGTGAGATAAATGAGGTTTCTTACTATTCCATGTCTCATATGGAGTAGTAGAGACTACCTTGGTCGGGACTCTGTTTAGCAAGTAAACAGCTGTCTTAAGTGCATAGCCCCAAAAGGATTTTGGAAGAGTTACATGATTCATCATAGATCTAACCATGTCCATCAAGGTTCGGTTACGCCTCTCAGATACACCATTATGCTATGGTCTATACGGCGGAGTCCATTGAGACAATATCCCATTGTCCCTAAGATAATCTTGAAACTCTTAACTCAAGTATTCACCACCCCGATCGGATCGAAGTATCTTAATACTTTTGCCAAGCTGTATCTCTACTTCATTTCTGAATTCTTTGAATTTCTCAAAAGCTCCAGATTTGTGTTTCATTAAGAACACATACCCGAATCGTGAGTGATCATCGATAAGGTAATGAAGTAGCTATAGCCTCCTTGTGCAAGAGTTGACATTTGTCCACATACATCAGTATGTATTAGTCCAAGCAATTCCCCCACTGGTTTACCTTTTCTGGAAAAGGGTAATTTGGCCATCTTGCCTTTTAAGCATGATTCACATGTATCAAATGAACCGGGTTCAAATGATTCCAAAATTCTACATCGGTGTAATTTGGTCATGCGTTTCTTGCTTATATGGCCAAGATGACAATGCCACGTGTAGGAGTCTATTTGATTATCTATTCGAGCACGTTTGTTGCTAACTTCGATATTGAAAATGTCACCGGATAAATCTAACGTGTAGATACCATTGCATAAAGTTCCGATCCCATAAAGAACATCATTTAAAGTTATGTAACAACAATTGTTACTAAAAGTTAAATGGTAACCCTTTTCATTCAAGCATGAAATAGATACAATGTTCTTTATTAACGAAGGAACAAAATAACAATTATCCAATTCTAAGACAAGTCCAGTCGGGAGTTTTAGCAAATATGTTCCGATGGCAATAGCAGCAATCTTTGCTCCATTTCCAACTCGCAAATTCGCTTCTCCCTTGACGAGTCTTCTTCTATTCCTTAGCCCCTGTATGCCATTACATATATGTGAGTTGCACCCAGTATCAAGTACCCAGGTGTACGAGGAAATAGAGTGGCATTCAATAACGAAGATGCCTGAAGAGGATGGGGCATCGGATGCCTTCTTCTTCAAGGAATCAAGATAAACCTTGCAGTTTCTTCGCCAGTGACCCTCCTTGCCACAGTGATGGCAAGTGCCTTTTGGTGTCTTTTCAATCCTTTTGTCCTTAGTTAACTTATTGGTGTCCAAAATGGAACGTAAATTCAGCGAAGACATGATCAGGTGATTATCCTAGAAATACAAATTGAGGTTATGTGATGAGAATGATAAAGAATGCATCAATATGCATTAATTAAATCCTATTTATTTTTTGAATTGAATAACCCTTTTTATCAATTCGGGAGATCGTAGGAACATCTCCAAATAGGTTGATATCCAACCATAGATAAGAACAACCATGGCTGGGGCCATCAAGTTATTCTTAGCTATGAAGGTAGGTAATTATACCAATTACATATTACATATATGTAACTATCGCATTATGCTATCAACTAATTGAATGTTTGCATAAATCATTGGGTTGTTAACTCATTAACAAGTATGCAACAATATACATAGCACCCAACTGCACCTCTCTTTACATCGACCTTGGCTGTGGCACAACAAATCGATGCTCCAAGCTTAAGGCTGACCCATTAATCAAGAAATAGTTTTAATATGGTTGGAGCTCATTCAACCGTTTAGTCAGGCTTGGATGTGTCCAACAACCAAAACTAAGGATTGACCTCTGACTCCAACTATATTAATCATAAACTAATTCCATGGTTTGAACATGTCGAGGTTCAAGCCGGGCATGGATGTGTCCATCAACCCAAACGAGAAACAAAACTCCGGTTCTAACCATATTAATGGAAGGTGTTGGCCTTAATATTTTGTAAGGGGTTTTGGGTCCCATCCTTTTCTTTTAAGCACATTCATGACATATAATTATGTCATGTTCTAACGATTTCCTTAATAAAGTATGTATGTGACTTAATTTATCAAGTCTCATTAATTGAATTAGGAACCAGATTTTCTAATTCTAATTTCACACTTTATTCAAGGAATTGTTTTGGGAAACAATTTCCTAAATTGTCATAATCAATTTCGGAAATAATATGTTTAAGACTTTGATTTCTCTAAATCAAATCTTATTAAATTAAGAGACAGATTCCCTTAATTCAACCACATATTATTTTCATGAAAATCTTATTTAAGGAAATATACTCTATAGGAAATAATTTTTCTAATTAATTTTAGAGACAACAATATGTAAGAGCATCACCTCTTAAATCAAATAAGAAAATTATCGTTTGAGAATCACCTCAAAATTTCCAAGATTTGATCATATATTTTATTTATGGAAAATTAATATCAATAAATAACTTAATTTGGATGGCTCCCCAAGGCTCAATCCAAAATAAGAATTTATTGATAATATAATTTGGATAGCTCCCCGAGGCTCAATCCAAATTAAACATTTGACAATTTAAATTCAATTTAGGAAATTTAATTATAACAACTAACTTTAAATTGGACGGCTCCCCGAGGCTCAATCCAAAATAAAGAATTTTATAAATAATTTAATTTTCAATTATGAATTTAAATGTCAATTAATATTCCCATAATTTGTCTAGACTTTCTTGAAAGAAAGTGCCCAAAATTGCGAGCTTTCCATAAATGGAAAGTTTCCAAAAATAAAAAAAAATCAGAATAATTGTAAGTTTCTGGTACAAAGAAAACTTACGTATTTCCAAAATTAGAAAATTTCCAAAATAGAAAATTTCCAAAATTTGAAAGTTTTCAAAAATGGAAAGTTTTCACAATTATCATAAAATTTCAGAAACATGGATATTTCAAAAGTTTGTGAAATTTCATGAGGATTTTCAAACTTTGAAATTCCTAAATCTAAAATTTACCATAATTGGAAATTTTCCATAATTGAAAATTTTTCCAAAATTGAGATCATGACAAAGTTTTCCGCAAAACAATTATATGATTATGTCAAACACTAATCGGCTCTGATACCACTGTTGGGATCGGGTGCATGTTGACATGGATGCGGGTTCGTAATTTTATTTATGGACTAATTAATTACAACAAATTATTTTCTTTGGGTGGCTCCCCGAGGCTCAGATACCCAAAGAAAATAATTTGTTGTAATTAATTAGTTCATAAATAAAATTACGAACCCGCATCCATGTCAACATGCACCCGGTCCCAACACCACAGACCGATCAGAGGAGTCACAGAGACTTTGCGAAGTTTTGGCCAAACATTCTGTGCTTGCCTAGATCGGTCCCCGGACCGATCTGGCACCCTGTGGTGATCGGTCCACAGACCGATCAGGGGGCCTCCAGAATATCATCCAACCCTACTGTTCGCTTTCTGATCGATCAGCCGATCGATCAGGAGCCTGCCTGATCGGTCACCCGACCGATCAGGACCAGGCCAGTCCGATCAGGCTGATGCCTGATCGGTCTGGGCACTTCCAGATCGAACAGTGATCCATTCGATCGCATTAAATTGCGATTGGTGGACCGATCCACCAACCAATTTAATCACGATTTCTCTTCACTTTCCAAGCCCTAGCCGACCAAAACCTTTCAGCGCCGAAAACCCTGCGTGTGCGATCGTGAGAGTGCGATCCTGCAAGCTTCTCTCTGTTTTCTGCAAGTTCTTTCTTGCTCAAGGTCTGGAGCTCGGTTCTTGCATCGAGAACCTTCTCCTGTGCGGGCTCTTCTTCAAGACTCCAAGATCTTCATCACCAATCTTCAATGGCACCTAAGTAAGCGTTTTTGATTAGTCTCTTTTTCAGATCAGTTCTTAGAGTATGTGTTTGAGGCTAACCGCGTTTTGGTGTTTTATTGTTGTGCCGTAACCTCATGTTTTGGCCGTGACTCTTCCTTGCCATGTCTTACCTTTGATCAAATGTCTTACTTTGTGATTATCTATTCGTGATCAAACCTTGGGTCTTTGATTAAACCTATGTTCTTGTGATCAATTCAACCTTCCTCACTTGATCAATGCTTCATGTACACTTGATTATTCTATACCATGACCAACTCACGTATTGATTTTGTGATCCTTTAATCTTGTGTCATGATTCACTTGATTCAAATTATTGCCATGATCTATTCAAACCTTTGGAAAATCATCTAAGGGAAAGGAATCAGTGGAGGGTAGCTCGAGGGGCAAAGCCCCTTCCTCATCAGCACCCACCCGAAGGCATCAGCCTTCCTCGAGTTCTCGCTTTCCCAATGCCGCCTGTGAACAGACTTTTCAATCCCACACATTCAAGTTACTCACCTGTCCATCAATTGATGTTCCTTTTCTCTCCGAGCACTGCCCCTCCATCATGGAGATAGTCACCTTTTACAACCTTGGCTTTCTCCTCTCTCTGGAGATGACTATCAATTATGACCTTGTCTCCGAGTTTTACAACAACCTTCAGCAGGGACCTCAGGGGGGCTTCGAGTTTACTACTCGAGTCGCCAAGAGGACTCTTGATTTCTCCTATGACATTCTAGCAGAGTATCTGGGTGGTCGTCGATCGCCTAATCTGTATTCGATCTATCCCGAGCTCCCTGACCCTCTGTTGGCTCCTTTTGCGGATGTCACTCCTGACTCTATATATCAGCATTTCTTTGGCCGTCCTCGCCCAGCCGGGCTTGATGAGTTGGGTCCTGATTTTCCTACTTTTGCAGCACTCCGTCTCTCTCCTACCGATTATATTTTATTCAAGATTATCACAAACTGTATCCTACCAATCACTTCCAAGCCCTTAACTGAGATCCGACCCTATCATTGTCTGATGCTCTACGGCATGCACCGCCGCATGGACTTTGATATCATGGAGAGCATCTTTCAGTCTATCTTATCCTATCGAGAGCCGAGCCGACGCACGGTCTATATGCCTTTTGGTCACGTCATCACCGACTGGCTTATGTTAGTAGGTGTTGATGTCACCAAGGGCAGGACTGTGCCCATGGTCCGACAGGATTCTAGGCTTGGCCGACGGGCTTTTGCCAAGTCCGGCATTATCATTCGAGAGCACGATCAGGTCTTGGTTTGGAAAGATGGGAGAGGTCTTAGTGAGCTACCTTGGGGAGGACCACATTTTCAGGCACTAACCAATGCTGATGCACCACTGGAGGCTCACGCTGCTGCCGCTGATGACTACGACTATGAGCCGGACCCAGACCTACGATGGTAGTGTTGGATCGAGAGAACCGATAGAGGGGGGGTGAATATCGGAAATCGTTCGGATTTAAAAAGAGAATGCGTAGCGGAAAATTAAAATTAAAAACACACAGACATAGTCGATTTTACTTGGTTCGGAGCCTGTGTCGACTCCTACTCCAAGGCCCATGGTCGTTGACCATTTACTTTGGGCAATTCTATATACGGTGCAAACAGTTTACAAATTTTGATTACAAAAATAAGTGCAGTATACTTTTAACTAGCTCTTTTACCGACGTCCGGGGTAGATCGACTTTTTCGGAGCAGCGGGACGTCGTCGGCTCGAGTTGGAAGGATTCTGAGGTGAAGCGCGAGTGCAGAAGAGCGTAGAAGAGTTGATCAGGAGTTGTATTTTGAAGCCTTGGTCGAGGGTCCTTTATATAGGGCCTGGGGGCTCCCGGGACGTCGGGGGCGCCCCGCACGTGGCCTTTGATCCGCCAACTCCTCGGTTGTAAGTACCCCTGGTTGATTTTGATGTGATCAACCGATTTAAGTTAGGTCCTGGTATGTTTAATCCTTCTGCTAAGTGTGCAGGAGCTTAGGTATGGAGGAAGTCGAGCGTAAGACGTAGCGGACGAGAAGGATTGTGCGGGGAAGTGAGCCGACGGGCTCGGTACAATCCGAGGGACGCGGAAGCTGCGGAAGAGTACGCCGGTGGAGCGAGAAGGATGTGCGCGGTGTCCGAGGGACGAGAAGCCGGGAGGAAGGACGCTCGAGGGGTGAAAGGCCGGAGTCGGGTTCGGGTGAGCCTAACTCCGGATGGCCGGAAATCACCCAGAAGATGAACCAAAAGACTGGTCAGTTTGACCAAGTCAAACCAGGCACCTGAAACAAAAAGAATTTTATTTGTTGCTGTGAAGATTCAAACCGACAACCTCGCCTACATATATCACCAGCCTTACCGACTGGGATAAAGAAAAGATGTGATTAAAGTTGTTGCGAGCAGATGATAAAGTTATTTATCTGTTGCGAGCAGAAGATAAAGTTATCTCTTAAAGGATAACTTTATCCTTTAATCAGATCCAATGGATGCAGTTTAATCCCATCCAAGATCAACCATCCAGATTACATCCATGGATCAACGGTCAAGAGAAAATTCCTCAACAATTAACAATCCAGATTTATTTTTTTAGGCTATAAATAGGCTTAGAGTTTTAACCTTTTCAATCACTCATTTATTTCATTCTTGTAAAATCTCTAAAAGTCTAGCGTGCTATTTTTGTAAGGCTTCTCCGCCACAAGGAGATTTTTATTGAGCGTCCACTGCCTTGGAAGCAACGTTCTCAGTTGCAACCAAGTTTCTTTTTTTAAAGACGAGTGCCTCCACTTTCTTAATTTTTTTTCGTCTATTCACCCCCCTCTAGCCGGTCCAACCCGATCCAACAAGTGGTATCAGAGCCAAGATCGCCGCAGATGGACTAATCGCCGACTGCAGCAATTTCAAGAAAAATGGTTGGAGCCGTAATCTACCCGCCGAAGTTTGAGGGGGAGTTCGCGATGTGGAAGCGCCGAATGCAGGTATTTTTTAAAACTGATATTGAATTGCTAATAATAATGAAAAATGGTTTTTCAGTTCCTAAAGACAACAACGGCAAGGATAAAGAAATAGAGTCATGGACCAAGAAGGAGAAATCAGACTTTGAAGCAAACGGCAAAGCTGAATTTCATCTACTAGCCGTTCTTCCCGCACAAGAAGTTAACTGCATCGAGAATTACAACTCGGCAAAAGAGCTCTGGGAGAAATTCCTAGAATTGCATGACAAGAAGAATAAGAAATCAGACATCGCCGCACTGAACACAAGGAAGATCCAACTCGACGATGAGTCCTCGTCAGAAGAGTCGGAAGGTCAAGAATACGCGGGACTTGCGCTGATGGCAAATCATCAAGAAGGGAGCACTGATGAAGGGGGAGAGACGTCAGAAGAAAGCGACGACGAAAGAGGAACTTCGCTTTTCGAAAGCGACCCGGTAAGTGAGGTTTGTTTTCTTCCTCATGATCAATTATATGCAGGAGTTAAAACCTTGCTCAAATCTAATTGTAGATTAGAAAAAGAAAATTAAAAATTAAAAAATGAATTAACACTTACATCCTCGTCTGAAATTTTGAAAAATGAAAATGATAATTTGAAAAACTTAGTGCAAAAATTAGAACTTGATATTGCATATTTACGCCAAAAGAAAAATAGCTTTCCTGATAATTTAAATTGGTATTTTAAAAATCATAAGGGTCAATTTAAAAAGGTGCCCAAAAGTTATATTCCGCCTAAGTTTTTAATTAATCCTGTAGACAGGAACTTATTTTGGGTTCCTAAATTTGTATTAAACTGATAATTTTTTTTGTTATTATATATGTATGCATTTTGTTTCTCTAACAAAAATTATGTCATTATTTTTTTGCACAATTATGTTGTCTATCTACCGGAACGTCTTTCAAAATTTTTCAAATATTTTTTTCTCGAAATTTGAAATTAAGAGTTTAGGGGAAAGACTCATTATAATTTTTTTTTTCAAATTTTTCGAAGTCGAATTTTTTAAAATTTTTTCTTCAAGAACTCTTATGTGTTGGTTTGTCATTTTTTGGACTTGATCAACCAATTTAAAGCTCAAGATTTTTGTCTAAACTCATATCTTTATCTTCGACTTTGACAAATATTTAGATTTTTTCATAAATGTTTATGAATCGTTTATTGAACTCTATTTTTTCGATTTTTTTATGAATTATTTATCGAAATATGATTTTTTTCAAAATTTGATAGAAAAATATTTTGACAGGATTCAATTTTTTTTGGAACTCCTCATTAGCTGTGGATTTTATAAAAAAAAATAGATTTTATTTAAGTCATTTTTAAAAAAAAATGGAATTAACTTTGCAAAAATATGTCATTTTAAAATTTGAAAAATCTATTGCAATGCGATTTTTTTTCACTTAAAATATTTTTTATCGCACTCAAAAAAATTTCTTCTTCCCTACTCATATTTCCCAATTTTTTTGATGTGATCAAAGGGGGAGGAATAGTATTAAGTTAAGGGGCAGAATTTTAATTTACTCGAAATTTAAGTTTTTTTTTAACTTAAACTGTTTACATTATTATGTATGTTTTTTATTTTGATTACCCTAATTTAACTCGGATTGATGCACATCAAAAAGGTGGAGATTGTAAGTACCCCTGGTTGATTTTGATGTGATCAACCGATTTAAGTTAGGTCCTGGTATGTTTAATCCCTCTGCTAAGTGTGCAGGAGCTTAGGTACGGAGGAAGTCGAGCGTAAGACGTAGCGGACGAGAAGGATTGTGCGGGAAAGTGAGCCGACGGGCTCGGTACAATCCGAGGGACGCGGAAGCTGCGGAAGAGTATGCCGGTGGAGCGAGAAGGACGTGCGCGGTGTCCGAGGGATGAGAAGCCGAGAGGACGCTCGAGGGGCGAAAGGCCGGAGTCGGGTTCGGGTGAGCCTAACTCCGGTTGGCCGGAAATCACCCAGAAGATGAACCAAAAGACTGGTCAGTTTGACCAAGTCAAACCAAGCACCTGAAACAAAAAGAATTTTATTTGTTGCTATGAAGATTCGAACCAGCAACCTCGCCTACATATATCACCAGCCTTACCGACTGGGATAAAGAAAAGATGTGATTAAAGTTGTTGCGAGCAGATGATAAAGTTATTTATCTGTTGCGAGCAGAAGATAAAGTTATCTCTTAAAGGATAACTTTATCCTTTAATCAGATCCAATGGATGCAGTTTAATCCCATCCAAGATCAACCATCCAGATTACATCCATGGATCAACGGTCAAGAGAAAATTCCTCAACAATTAACAATCCAGATTTATTTTCTTAGGCTATAAATAGGCTTAGAGTTTTAACCTTTTCAATCACTCATTTATTTCATTCTTGTAAAATCTCTAAAAGTCTAGCGTGCTATTTTTGTAAGGCTTCTCCGCCACAAGGAGATTTTTATTGAGCGTCCACTGCCTTGGAAGCAACGTTCTCAGTTGCAACCAAGTTTCTTTTTTTAAAGATGAGTGCCTCCATTTCTTAATTTTTTTTTCATCTATTCACCCCCCTCTAGCCGGTCCAACCCGATCCAACATCCTCAGTCAGCGTCTGATCCCTTTATCTTCGGGATCCGCTTTGACCGGGGCACCCGGAGCACTCGGGGCGCCTGGGTTGACCAGGTCAAATCTCATCCCTTCGCTTCGCTGGCTTCTGGTTCGAGGCTTGCGCATGGGGGCGCCCGGGACGCTGGGGACGCCCGGGACGCTGGGGGCGCCCGGGAGCACGGGGGCTCCCGGGAGTTGTACTGTCGAAGCCTATTTTTGTAACTTGTGTTTTGTGTTCACAATGGGGGCGCCCTGGTTAGCTGTTGCCTCATTCCTTTGAGGCTCTCTGAGCTGCAGACACACGTTCCTTCGGTCCCGCATCCAGGGTTAGTCCAAAACACACTGAAACAATAAAATATTTATTTATACAGCCTTAGCTGTCTTGGTTCTGACTTTGGGTCTCTAAAATGGAACCCTAGGTCGAACCGACGCCTACTGTTCCCTCGACGGGGAACGCATCCTCACCTACTCCTCTCGGGAGAATATACCTGATGCCAACCGCTCCTTTGGTTGGACTTTTGCCTGATAGTCCTTTGCCAGGTCTTGGATGCCGAGCTGTCCTTCGCCCGCTGCCTAGCATTCCTTCGCTAGGGCTTTGTATCCTAGCAGCCCTTCGCTAGGTGCCCAGCAGCCCTTCGCCAGGTCTTTGATGACTAGCAGCCCTTCGCTAGTTGCCTAGCAGTCCTTCACTAGGACTTGATGACTAGCAGCCCTTTGCTAGTTGCCTAGCAGTCCTTCGCTAGGACTTGGTGACTAGCAGCCCTTCGCTAGTTGCCTAGCAGTCCTTCGTTAGGGCTTTGTATCCTGGCATTCCTTCTCCAGGTGCCTAGCAATCTTTCGCTAGGGCTTTTTCTGCACACTCAGTGAACAACGTTAGATCACACACAATACTTAACTTTGAATCCTTTGCCAATATCAAAACAAGGTTCGATATGGTGCTTCCTGCACCAACAATCTCCCCCTTTTTGATTTATGGCAACATAATTCAAAGTTAAGTGAAAACTTATAGCAGTTCAGAAAAGACAGTTTGGAGCAATGAAATATAACAATTCTGAACAGTCTAAAACCAAAAAATATAGCAATTCTGAACAGTCTAAAAAAAATTTCTCATAGTCCCCCTGAATAATTGTGTTATAAAACACTTAACTTAACTTTGACCACTTAACTTAACTTTGACCTTTCCTCCCCCTTTGACATATATCAAAAATAAACATGGGTGGACAAGGTAAAATTTTGAAGAGTTTTGCAAACCTAAATTTTGTAAAAAAACTTTTACTTACAAGACTTTACAAAAAAAATTTACTTAGGCAAATTTTCCATTCTTGAAGCCAAATTTCCAAAAATAATTCAACTTTTAGAGTTTGGAAAAAATTTGTTTACTAAAGACAATTTTGCACATTTAGACGAATTTACTTGGAAACACTTTGTGCATTTTGAAAAACATAATTCTTAAGAAATTTCTAGGCAAGTTTTTCCCCAAAGAAGACTTTACTTAGAAATATTTGCCAAAATTTTCAAAAAGTTTTGCTCAGACAAATCTTGTTTACTAAGGAAAATTTCACTTAAAAATTTTGAAACACTTAGATACTTAGAGATTTTTGTTTTACAAAAAAAACATCCTTTTTCTCTTTCTTTCTCTCCCCCTTGGCCATATATCAATATATTTAAAAAAAATTAAAAAAATTTATGTATCAGAGCCTATGAGTTTTGAAAACATAAAAATACTTAGCATAATTCTTGACAGCATAGCAAAAAGCTTTAAATTGCACCAACAAAAACTCCACTTAAGAAAAATATTTTGTATGTGTAGGCAAGTCTTTTAGAAACTTCACGTGCTTAGAACATTATTGTCTTGAAAAGTATTAGTACTTTTGAAAACATTATATAGAAGTACTTTTAAAAGATAGTATGCCTTTTTGAAAATAGAAGTACTTTTGAAACAAAATCTTATGAGAAGAATGTTATGCATTTTGAAAACATAATATTTTACTTGACTAGGTTTCTTTTCCAGTCTGACACAATCCTAGGAACCCTTGTTAACTACAAGGACATTTTCCTAAGTGTCCTGGAAATTCTCAAGATTCAAGCAAATATTACTTCTAAAGGTATTTCAAAAATGATTTACTAAACCATATTTTTAAAGGCAAGTTACTTGTATTTTCAAAAGAATTTTGAAAACTTAATGTATTAAAACATATTATTTTGAAATGTTTAATAATTCATTTAATTTAACCTCCCCCTAAATTTGATATAGTCCTCGGAAGCTTGTTGACCACAAGTATTCTTCCTCTAAGTCTTTAGGGTTCAGTTCAGATCAAAGGAATTTATCTAATAATTTTAAAACAAATAATTACCAAAAAAATATTTCAGAAATTCTTCTCTTGACTCAAACTCCCCCTAAATTTGACACATCCTAGGAGTCCTTGTAGATCATGAAGTGGACCTTCCTCTGTGTCTTTAGGGTTTATTAAAATCAAGAGAATAATTTTGAATAACCTTCTGAGTATGATAACTTTCAAGGAGATACATTTTTGAAAATAGTTTTCAAGAAATATTTTGAAATGATGATAATTTTCAAACAGATAGTAGTATACGAAGGTTTTTGAATCAATTTTTGAAAAACCTTATCGACATGATAATAAGATTTAGAGCATAAGGGTTTTGAAAAACAATTTAATTTTTTGAAAAGTATTAAAAGAAACTCCCCCTGTATCTGACACAGTCTGATTTTTATCTAAATTCTTTAAGGAACTTCAGTGTTGACCAGGTTTGACTATGTTGACTAGGGTTTGACTGTGTTCCCCAAGCTTGACTCAGTTGAGTATGTTTTACCAATCAATAACTAAACCAAACAAGCCCTAGATTATATTTAAAACGAGTCTATTGAGATATTAAACATGAAATTTCAAAAAACGTTAGAATTGAAAGAGTAGGGTACCGTAAACTGAAAAAAAAATAGAGATAATTTTGAATAACTTTTGAAAACATTTTTTTTATTTAAAATGATAGTGAATTATGTTTTTAGGTCCTAGATGTCTCACCTAGTTCTACGTGGTCAAGCATGTTAATCTTATGGGTTGTGTGAGACAAATATTTTAATTTTGAAAGTAAATGATTGACAATAATTAAATTGAATTTTGAGAATAATTAATTCAGTTGAATTTGAGAATAATTAATTGAATTATTTTGAATTTGATTAAATTGATTTAATTAAAATTTAATAGAATTTAATTGATTTAATTAAGATTTAATTGAATTTAATTGATTTAAGTAAGATTTAATAGAATTTAATTGATTTAAGTAAGATTTAATAGAATTTAATTGATTTAATTGAATTTAGTTGATTTAATTAAGATTTAAATGAATTTAATTGATTTAATTAAGATTTAATTGAATTTAATTGATTTAATTAAGATTTAATTGAATTTAATTGATTTAATTAAGATTTAATTGAATTTAATTGATTTAATTAAGATTTAATTTTGATTAATCTGAATTAGTGGTTGGGTTGGACTCAACTTTTAGGTCCTAAGCATCTCACTCATTTCTAAGTAACAAAACAGGATATTCTTAACTGTTTTGTGAGATGTATATTTTAATAGAAAGATTAATTTTGAAAAGTTAAATTAATTTTTAAACCCAATTTCAGTTTATTTTGAAAAGAGATATTTGGATCTAAAATTAACTGAAAATTTGTGTTAGATTCGAATTTAACAAAGAGTAAATTGAATTTGAATTTCAAAAATTGGCTTCCAGGTCTTGGCGAGGCACAAGGCCTTCTTTGGCCGAAGCCTTATTGGATCATCAACCCTTTCCTAGACAAAGCCTTTTAGTGAAATTTCATCTTCAAAATTACTTTTTGGTAAATTCTGGTCTAACTAGTTTGAGCCTTGGATTGGTAGCTTCGGCTAGTTTCACCAGTCTAAAGAGACCAAGTAGAGTATACTTGACCTTATTAGAATTGGCTTCCCTAACGTACTATCATCTCACCGCCACCCAATACTATGTTGTTCAAATTTCAGTTAATCGTTTTAGTCCTTAAACTAACCAGCCCTAATTCTAAGCAAAAAAAAAAAAAAAAATAAAAAGCAATATACAATTAAAAAAAAATGATCTAAGTTACATCATAATCGAAATAAAACTTTGGTTTCTTAAAATCAGCAATGTTGTGAATTATGTTTTCTAACATATTAACCTTAACTAATTTATATGAATTAATCAAGTTATTTGAGATAAATAATTGATTTTCAAATATTGAAAACTTATCTTTCCCGATCGTTTGTCCAGTACTCTTGTAATGATCACGAGCTAATCGGACCAGTTTGGGTCGATCTCCTTCATTGTCTTCTGATTCAGAGTCTGAGTTGGACTCGGGTATAGGTTGAAGCTTCTTCTTTGGAGTTTTCCCAGCACTTGAAATTATACCTTCCTCGACCATTATAGTATCAGTCTGATTATATAATTGTAATTCTGGAATAAATTCAAAATTGGTTACCATTTTTGTCTCAGTCACTTTGTCTTCTGACTCTGGCTCGAATTCGCAGTCAAGTATGGATTCTATCTCATCTTCTGGTTTGGAGTCAACTTTGAAGTCTGGTGCTGACTCTTCGTGTAGATCGATTAGCTTTTCCCACATCTCTTTGGCACAGTTGAAGGGTCCGACCCACTTCAATTCTTCATTGGTTAGCCTACATTGTAGGATTGCAGTAGCCCTTACATCTGTCTCTATCTTCCTCAGGGTTCGTTCATCCAGTTTATCCCAAGTGATCGATGTTCCATCTGTTGTGGGGAAAGTGAACCTCGTTTGGATTATCAACCAAAGTTCCAGATTGGCCTTCAGGTGGGATTCCATTAGACTTCTCCAGGAGTTGAAATTTGAGCCAGAGAAGAGTGGTGGACGGGCACTGTTCCATTCTCGGTTGGTCATTTAAAATGATCTCTTGCACACAAAAGAAACAACAGAAATGTACCAAAACTTGGTCTTGGATTAGTAGTGCGGGAGAAGAAAAAAATAGCCCCAAAAAAATTATACGAATTTCGAGGTGAAATAATAATAAAATAATAAAAACAATTTATGATAAATTTTTGAAAATGATAATTTTGTCAATTCTGATTAATAATGAAAAAGTAAGATTTTAATGTTTGGGAAAAATTTAGATCAAATTAAAGTAGCACGAATTTCGAGGAAAATATTAAAATAAAAAAAAAATTTATGACAAATTTTCAAAAATTGTTTGTTTTATCAATTCAGACTTATGGTGAAAATATGAAAATTCAAAATTGAAAAAGGCGATATTATTTATGAAATAAAGATCGAGTGGTGTTGCACCACCTCGATTAAAGAAAAAGAAAAGAAATAAAATAAAAAAAATTCACAAATCCGAAAAAACTTTCAAACTGGTGGTTGCACCAAGTTTGAACTTCCCCGCTCTGATACCACTTGTTGGATCGAGAGAACCGATAGAGGGGGGTGAATATCAGAAATCGTTCGGATTTAAAAAGAGAATGCGTAGCAGAAAATTAAAATTAAAAACACACAGACACAGTCAATTTTACTTGGTTCGGAGCTTGTGTCGACTCCTACTCCAAGGCCCACGGTCGTTGACCGTTTACTTTGGGCAATTCTATATACGGTGCAAATAGTTTACAAAATTTGATTACAAAAAATAAGTGCAGTAAACTTTTAACTAGCTCTTTTACCGACGTCCGGGGTAGATCGACTTTTTCGGAGCAGCGGGACGTCGTCGGCTCGAGTTGGAAGGATTCCGAGGTGAAGCGCGAGTGCAGAAGAGCGTAGAAGAGTTGATCAGGAGTTGTGTTCTGAAGCCTTGGTCGAGGGTCCTTTATATACTGCCTGGGGCGCCCGGGACGTCGGGGGCGCCCCGCACGTGGCCTTTGATCCGCCAACTCCTCGGTCAGCGTCTGATCCCTTATCTTCGGGATCCGCTTTGACCGGGGCGCCCGGGTTGACCGGGTCAAATCTCATCCCTTCGCTTCGCTGGCTTCTGGTTCGAGGCTTGCGCATGGGGGCGCCCGGGAGCCTGTTTTTGTAACTTGTGTTTTGTGTTCACCATGGGGGCACCCGGGACACTCCGGGCGCCCTGGTTAGCTGTTGCCTCATTCCTTTGAGGCTCTCTGAGCTGCAGACACACATTCCTTCGGTCCTGCATCCAGGGTTAGTCCAAAACACACTGAAACAATAAAATATTTATTTATACAGCCTTAGCTGTCTTGGTTCTGACTTTGGGTCTCCAAAATGGAACCCTAGGTCGAACCGACGCCTACTGTTCCCTCGATGGGGAACGCATCCTCACCTACTCCTCTCGGGAGAATATACCTGATGCCAACCGCTCCTTTGGTTGGACTTTTGCCTGACGGTCCTTTGCCAGGTCTTGGATGCCGAGCTGTCCTTCGCCCGGTGCCTAGCATTCCTTCCCTAGGGCTTTGTATCCTAGCAGCCCTTCGCTAGGTGCCCAGCAGCCCTTCGCCAGGTCTTTGATGACTAGCAGCCCTTCGCTAGTTGCCTAGCAGTCCTTCGCTAGGACTTGATGACTAGCAGCCCTTCGCTAGTTGCCTAGCTGTCCTTCGCTAGGACTTGGTGACTAGCAGCCCTTCGCTAGTTGCCTAGCAGTCCTTCGCTAGGGCATTGTATCCTGGCATTCCTTCGCCAGGTGCCTAGCAGTCCTTCGCTAGGGCTTTTTCTGCACACTCAGTGAACAACGTTAGATCACACACAATACTTAACTTTGAATCCTTTGCCAATATCGAAACAAGGTTCGATATGGTGCTTCCTACACCAACAGGTAGATCTCCGAGTTGAATCAGACAATCCAGCATAATATTCACTTGGGAGAGCTCTACCGCGAGGAGGTCCGCTCGCAGTTCCGATCTCTCGATTATAGATTGACTACGGTGGAGTCTGAGGTTTCTAGAGTCCGTACGCTGCAGCAGACGTGGTACGATGAGTGGCGCCGACACACATTTCCTGGAGGTGCGCCTTCTGCCAGTACTGCACCAGGGTTTGTTGCTCCTGACGGTGATGACATGATGGATGACACCATGCAGGACGTTGATCCCCCCCCCCCCCGCTGACGATTGATATACTCTGCATCTGTTTGTGGTCTGCCTACCTGACTGTTTACATGTATGACTTTCGGGTTGTATGCCTTGTGATTTGACTTTTATGGCCTTGTGCCACACTTGCTTTGACTTCGATGCATTGGTATGCATCTGTTTGGTTATTTAGTTTTGATGCACTTGACTATGACTAGATTTTGCTAAATGATGCATCTGATATTTTCATGTATTTCATATTTGCCTTATCATGTTTAGGATGTTGGCGTATATGTGTTCACATGATTACTATCTGCCTGTATGCCTCATTCTATATTACTATGTTCATGCTTATGATGCCATGCCCATAGGATACATATGTGTGTTTTGCCATGTCTTATCGTTGCCATATGTGCTTCTATGTTCTTCAAAATTAAATCATACCTTGTTGTTTTGGGATACCCCTAGGGTTGAGGGGGAGTATGGTTAAACTTAATGGCCCATCTAGACCCTTTTTTGATGTTCGACAAAGGGGGAGAGTGTGGTTGGTTAAGTTTAGGATGATTATGCTGTAGGGGGAGGATCCTGATTCCCCTATGATTCTGAATTTGAGAAAATGGATTGAGAATCCCTAAACCTAAAATCGGGTTGTCAAACAACAAAAAGGAGGAGATTGTTGATGCAGTATGACCCTGATTATTATTTTGGTGTTGACATCGATTTTAGTTTAGGTTGATGATTATGATTATGATTAAGTCCTGATCGGAGATTAGGCATGGTATGGAAAATCCTAGCTTGGAGGGCTAGGTGTTGAAAAATCCTAACCTGGAGGGTTAGGTGTGGGAAATCCTAGCTTGGATGGCTAGGTGTTGGAAAAGTCCTAATTCGGAAGGGTTGGGTGAAAAGTCCTAGCTTAGAGGCCTAGGTGAAAAGTTCTAACTTGGAGGGTTAGGTGAAAAGTCCCAACTTGGAGGGTTAGGTGAAAAATCCTAGCTTGGAGGGCTAGGTTGGAAAAGTTCTAACTCGGAAGGGTTGGGTGAAAAGTCCTAGCTTGGAGGGCTAGGTGAAAAATCCTAACTTGGAGGGTTAGGTGAAAAGTCCCAACTTAGAGGGTTAGGTGGAAAGGTCCTAGATTGGAGGGCTAGATTGGATGAAATCCTAGCTTGGAGGGCTAGGTTTGAGTCCCTGGATCGGTCTGGTGACCGATCAGGGAAGTTGGCACGCTGCTCCTTCATGGATCGATCTGGTGACCGATCCAGCGATGACTGATCAGTCTGGTGACCGATCAAGGAGCACACAGTGAGGTTGGGAACCTACTGTGTGGCTCCTGATCGGTGTGGTGACCGATCAGGGAGCAGGCCGTTGCCTCACTGCTTGGCTCCTGATCGGTTCGGTGACCGATCAGGGAGCAGGCAGTTCACTCACTGCCTTGCTCCTGATCGGTCTGGTGACCGATCAGGGAGCATACAGTGAGTTGAGTTACCCCGCTGATCAGCTCCTGAACGGTCTGGTGACCGATCCACGACTTAGGATCTGATTTGCGCGGTTACTGTTCATTTAGAAGTGGACCGATCAGGCTTGAGCTTGATTGGTCAGGGAGCTACCTGATCGGTTTGGTGACCGATCAGGCTTCACTCTGATCGATCTGGTGACCGATCAGGCTTGTGTCGCCGCGAGAGCTGGGGAGTCCTAGCAAAGCGGTGGATCGGTCTGGTGACCGACCCACGAGCCCTGGATCGGTCCGGTGACCGATCACTTTAATTCAAATTGCACTGTCAGATGCTCTGATGGCGTCTGACCGTATCCGATTCTCTGCATTTGATCCCTGATACCTGATTTACTGAGTGATATGCTGTGCTAATGCTCTGATTAAGCTGTAGGTGACAGGGAAGGATTCAAACACTCAAGGAGAGTCAATGGAGGCCTTTCCTTGGAGCAGGTTTGTCCGTTTTCCATCTCAGGTTGCAACGGACGCTGGCGCTGGTTAGAGCTGCTGACTGGGGCTGGTCTGAGGGAATCTCAGGGAGTCCAGAAGAGCACAGTGGTGGCTGGTGGTTGCATGAGAGCAGCTGGAGGCTACAGTGAGATGTGGACCTGGCGCTAGTGGAGAGTGGATAAGTAGCGTGGTGGAGAAGAGTAGAGAAGAACTTCTGTTGCCTTGGTTTTCTGCTGCGATCATTTGCTGCGTGCTTGTGCTCTTGGCTCATCATCCTCTCTTGAGAAAGCTACTATGATCTTTGAAGCAACCTTTCCTTGCTTGAGCACTTGGAGGAAGGAACAAGAAGCTTTGAGTCCAACAGCGAGAAGACACGAAGATAGGGGTTCTTGCATGAGATTGTCGCTGGGTGGAGCTCGGAAGAAGCTTACTGTGTTCTTGTCTGTGTTAAGTGCTAAGTAAGATCTTTCTTGTGTTTCATTGTGCTTAAAACTATATCTTTGACTGAAACGCTGTGGAGAGGTTACTCCACCGTGAAGGAGATTGCTTTCTATCCGGATCTTCGGGGCTTGATCTGTCGACAATCAAGGGATCACCCACCTTAAGGGCACGCTAAGGAGTAGGGGCAAGTTATCCCCGAACCTTGTAAATCCTCTTGTTAGCGTTCTTGTGTTTGCTCATAGTTTAGGATTTAGTTTTCTGCATATTCTATTTTTATCACTTCCTCTGTGCTACTAAAAGGTTGAGTGCAGAAATTTGAAAAGAGCAAAGTCCAAGTGTTTGGCTATATTCACCCCTCCCCCCCTCTCTAGCCATCCGAGTTCCAACAATATCAACATATAAGTATAAACCTAATATGGTTATGACCCATCTACTACGATCTTCTCAAGCCAATGTGAAGATCGAAAGGTCAACCTAGGGATAGCTTCTTCTTCAAGTGTCTCCTTTGGTCATCAAGTGTCATCGACNGCCGGCCCTAATGGAGGAGAGGGGAGGGAGAAGAGAAGAGATAGAGAGGGGGAGCTTCTTCACAACTTGATTAGTTGATTGGGAATAAGGGCTTACCTTTGGTGCCTTTATATAGTAGCAAACTCCTTTGCTAAGTCTCCCTCTAAACCGAATTAACGGAATTAACGGAATTAGTTATAAGAAATTTATCTTATAAATTCTCTTATTAATTATTCCGTTTAAGCCGAGTCTTATTATAACTAATTTATAATAAAACAAATTCTTCTTCTCTTTAAATTATGGAATAAATTTTATAAGAAATTTATAAACTTTCTTATTATGGAAAAATCAATTCTTAATTGATTTTATAAAATTAAAATAAACCAATTCATGGATTATTTTAACTTCCATAAAAAGAATAAATTTCTACAAATTTATTTATATAAATTTCTTTATACAAATTTATTTATCCATAATTTATAAAACAAATCACACTAGATTTATTTTATTAATTAAACCAAATAAATTGATTTAATCCCTTTAATGGCCGGCCACCACAAGGAGGGTTAGCACCCTCTTTGGCCGGCCAAACCAACCCGAACCGGTCGCGAATTAAACTCATTTAATTCGCCCAATAAGCCTTCAAAAGACTTAGCCATTTTAGCTTCCATTGCGCCTCTGATTAACTCAGATTCGACTTATTTCTCTTGATCGGAAAATCCAATTTTCAACTCGTTTTAAATCCCTCGGATTACTCGTAGTGCGTGTGACTAAATAGGCTTTCGATTTATGTTGGCCGTCTATAATAACCTAATTATAGAACGATCATGAGTGGCACCTAGTAGTACATCATGATCCCCAATTAATCGAAAGATCAACGGTTTGACCTCAGAAGAAATTATTCTGAAACCCTTCAGCAGCTCTAATGAATCGTGCCCCATTCCCTTCACCACCTTATACCCACTTGGTTCAGGACACGGTCTATGGTGTCAGTCCCCACTAGGCTGACTACGTCACACCTAGCCCAAGTAATGTCTTTCTCGTCCTTTGGATTTCTAATTACTCTCATGTATTTAAGAGACTCGCACTCTTAACATGATATACTCTGGCCAGAGGTTTTGAGTAACAATCCGACGATAGGCCTGGGTATACATCTCCTCGCAAGGAGTGGTGAATCCTTTGTAGGCTGTTCAAACATCTTCGGGCACTTCGGCTTATACCCAATCATCCTGGGTCCACACCTCCTTGGAGATGCTTGCTTAAGATGTTAAAGTATAAGTCTCCATGACCAAGATGACTTGAACACCGCAAGTCAAAGGAACATCGCACTTAAGCTGCAGTAAGAACTTCATTGACATATCTATATAGATAACCATATGAAGTTTTACAGCTAGTCACTCCAATGAACTAGTTCCCTTAACTAGCATCCATGTTTATCTCCGGACATCCCAATGTCACCAGCCAGTGAGAATCAGCTGATTAGAGAATAACCCATGCTAGTCTCAACAGAATTGATAGTGTCCGTTTTTATCAATTCATCGACTAGGGATATTTTCAATACTTCACATTGCACATTTAGAGATAATCACAGTTGTGATCCCATCACAAATTCTCTTATGCTGTGAGTTGTATTGCGGACATTCAGTAGATGAGTTTAAGATCCCAATCAAATACACAAACATGTATACTCAAATAGTGAATTATCATTTATTAAAATAAATGTTTACAATCATAAGGCGATTGCCTTAGGACACTTCTCTCATATCACTAACAAACTCCCACTTGGCCTAATGCCAATCGCTACGGTATCCAATACCACAAGCTCTAACATGACCCTCAAACTTGCTTTGAGGCAAGGCCTTAGTTAAAGGATCCGCTAATTCCTTTCAGTGGGAATTCTCAATTTGTATGTCATTCCTACTTATAATCTCTCTGATCAGATGATAGCGTCGAAGCACGTGTTTGGATCGTTGATGAGACCTTGGTTCCTTTGCTTGTGCAATAGCTCCATTGTTGTCGCAGTAAACCGGCACTGCTTCATCAATGGTTGGAACCTCATCAAGTTTCGAGACAAACTTCTTGATCCAAACTGCTTCCGTGGTATAATCCGCTACGGTGTCTTGTTTGGAACTTTTCCAACTTACTGCGCCTCCATTCAAAGTAAATACGTATCCAGACTGCGATTTGGAGTCATCCTTATCTGTCTGGAAACTGGCATCTGTATACCCACGTATTACCATATCTCCTTCTCCATATATTAGGAACACATCCTTAGTTCTTCTTAAGTACTTAAGGATTGTCTTACAGCCGCCCAATGATCCATTCCTGGATCCGACTGGTATCTGCTTGTGACGCTCAAGCATATGATACATCGGGCCTAGTACATAACATAGCATACATGATAGATCCTATTGCGGATGCATAGGGAATCTTATTCATGCAAATCCTCTCGTCTTCTGTGCGCGGACACATAGACTTTGAAAGGTTGATCCCATGCCTGATGGGAAGGTAACCTTTCTTGGATTCCGACATGCTAAACCTTTTAGCACTCGGTCTATATATGTAGACTGCGAAAGACCAAGCAACCGTTTTGATCTATCTCTATAGATTCTAATCCCAAGGATATAGGTTGCTTCTCCCAGGTCTTTCATGGAGAAAGTTTTGGACAACCAAATTTTAACTGTCTGTAAAACTGATATATCGTTTCCTATAAGTAATATGTCATCGACATATAATACTAGGAATACGACTGCACTCCCACTAACCTTCTTGTACACACAAGGTTCGTCAGGATTTTGTGAGAAATCAAACTCTTTGATTGTCTCATCAAAACGGATGTTCCAGCTCCTTGATGCTTGCTTCAGTCCATATATGGATCGTCGAAGCTTGCATACTTTGGTTTTATCAACCGATGTGAAACCTTCAGGTTGTATCATGTATACATCCTCAAGCAGGTTTCCATTAAGGAAAGCTGTTTTCACATCCATTTGCCATATCTCATAATCATAATGAGCTGCTATGGCTAGGAGCATCCGAATGGATTTAAGCATAATTACCTTCCATGTCGGTTTTCTTCTTGAAAACCCACTTGCACCCTATGGGCTTAATCCCTTCAGGTGGGTTAACCAAGTCCCATACTTGATTTTCGTACATGGAATCCATTTCCGACTTCATGGCCTCAAGCCATTTGTCCCTTTCTGAACTTTTCAGAACATCTTCATAACTGATAGGTTCATCATCGCTTATGAGTAACACGTCGTTCGATTCACTTACGAGAAATCCGTATCTCTCTGGAATATTGCGTGTCCTATCAGACCTACGAAGAGGTGGTGTTGTTTTAGGTTCAACTGATAGCTCATCACTATGAGTTATCGGTTGTGGGTCTAGACTAGGTGTCTCTGTAATGTCTATTGGAGTTTCTTGAACTTCATCAAGTTCAATGCCACTCCCACTGTTTTCTTGTAAAAGAAATTCTTTTTCTAGAAATACAGCATGCCTTGAAACAAACACCTTTTGTTCCAAGGGATGATAGAATTGGTAACCCTTCGTTTCCTTAGGGTATCCAATAAATAGACATTTATCAGACTTAGCATCCAATTTGTCTGATACAACCCGCTTCACATAAGCAGGACAACCCCATATCTTAAGGTGAGTTAAGTGAGGTTTCTTACTATTCCATATCTCATATGGAGTAGTAGAGACTACCTTGGTCGGGACTCTGTTTAGCAAGTAAACAGCTGTCTTAAGTGCATAGCCCCAAAAGGATTTTGGAAGAGTTGCATGATTCATCATCGACCTAACCATGTCCATCAAGGTTCGGTTGCGCCTCTCAGATACACCATTATGCTGTGGTGTATACGGCGGAGTCCATTGGGACAATATCCCATTGTCCCTAAGATAATCTTGAAACTCTTGACTTAAGTATTCACCACCCCGATCGGATCGAAGTATCTTAATACTTTTGCCAAGCTGTTTCTCTACTTCATTTCTGAACTCTTTGAATTTCTCAAAGCTTCAGATTTGTGTTTCATCAAGAATACGTACCCGAATCATGAGTGATCATCGATAAAGGTGATGAAGTAGCTATAGCCTCCTTGTGCAAGAGTTGACATTGGTCCACATACATCAGTATGTATTAGACCAAGCAATTCTCCCACTGGATTACCTTTTCCGGAAAAGGGTAATTTGGTCATCTTGCCTTTTAAGCATGATTCGCATGTATCAAATGAACCGGGTTCAAATGATTCCAAAATTCCACATCGGTGTAATTCGGTCATGCGTTTCTTACTTACATGGCCAAGACGCAATGCCAAGTGTAGGAGTCTATTCGATTATCTATTCGAGCACGTTTGTTGCTAACTTCGATATTGAAAACGTCACTGGATAAATCTAACGTGTAGATGCCATTGCACAAAGTTCCATTCCCATAAAGAACGCCATTTAAAGTTATGTAACAACAATTGTTACTAAAAGTTAAATGATAACCCTTTTCATTCAAGCATGAAATAGATACAATGTTCTTTATTAACGAAGGAACGAAATAACAATTATCCAATTCTAAGACACGTCCAGTGGGGAGCTTTAGCAAATATGTTCCGATGGCAACAGCAGCAATCTTTGCTCCGTTTCCAACTCGCAAATTCGCTTCTCCTTTGACGAGTCTTCTTCTATTCCTTAGCCCCAGTATGTCATTACATATATGTGAGCTACACCCAGTATCAAGTACCCAAGTGTTTGAGGAAATAGAGTGACATTCAATAACGAAGATACTTGAAGAGGATGGGGCATCGGATGCCTTCTCTTTCAAGGACTCAAGATAAATCTTGCAGTTTCTTCGCAAGTGACCCTCCTTGCCACAGTGATGGCAAGTGCCTTTTAGGGTATTTTCAGTCTTTTTGGCCTTTTTCTCCTTTCCCTTATTCTGTTCTTTGGCCTTCCTCTTAGAACCTTTCTTCGAGGAACCAACTAACAGTACCGTCTTTAGATCCTGCTTCACAGAAGGCTTTAAAGTCTTCAGCAGGTTGAGCAACTCAGGAAACTGGTCTGGAGTTGCACTTTCGGGAGGACGGTTGGGAAGTTGATCTTCAAGGACATTAGCAAGCTTCTTTGCCTTGAGGACTTCCTCAGGTTTCGAAGCCAGTCCATGAAGTTCGGCCCAGTCAGTTTATTGGTGTCCAAAATGGAACGCAAGTTTAGGAAGACATGATCGAGTGATTAACCTAGAAATACAAATTGAGTTATGTGAGAAGAATGATTAAAGAATGTATCAATATACATTAATAAAATCCTATTTATTTTCAAATTGAATAACCCTTTTTATCAATTCGGGAGATCGTAGGAACATCTCCAAATAGGTTGATATCCAACCATAGATAAGAACAACCATGGCTGTGGCCATCAAGTTTTTCTTAGCTATGAAGGTAGGTAATTATACCGATTACATATCACATATATGTAACTATCACTTTATGCTATCAACTAATTGAATGTTTGCATAAATCATTGGGTTGTTAACTCATTAACAAGTATGTAACATTATACATAGCACCCAACTGCACCTCTCTTTACATCGACCTTGGCTGTGGCACAACAAATCGATGCTCCAAGCTTAAGGCTGACCCATTAATCAAGAAATAGTTTTAACATGGTTGGAGCTCATTCAACCGTTTAGTCAGGCTTGGATGTGTCCAACAACCAAAACTAAGGATTGACCTCTGACTCCAACTATATTATTCATAAACTAATTCCATGGTTTGAACATGTTGAGGTTCAAGCTGGGCATGGATGTGTCTATCAACCCAAACGAGAAACAAAACTCCGATTCTAACCATATTAATGGAAGGTGTAGGCCTTAATATTTTGTAAGGGATTTTGGGTCTCATCTTTTCTAAGCACATTCATGACATATGTCATGACTAACGTTTTCCTTAATAAAGTATGTATGTGACTTAAGTTATCAAGTCTCATTAATTGAATTAGGAACCGGATTTCCTAATTCTAATCTTATACTTTAATAAAGGAATTGTTTTGGGAAACAATTTCCTAAATTGTCATAATCAATTTCGGAAATAATATGATCAAGACTTTGATTTCTCTAAATCAAAACTTATTAAATTAAGAGATAATTCCCTTAATTCAACCACATATTATTTTCATGAAAATCTCATTTAAGAAACTCTATAGGAAACCATTTTCCTAATTAATTTTGGAGACAACAATATGTAAGAGCATCACCTCTTAAAACATATTTTATTCATGGATTTAATTAATTACAACAAATCGTTTTCTAAGGGTGGCTCCCCGAGGCTCAGATACCCAAAGAAAAATAATTTGTCGTAAATCCAATTGGACGGCTCCCCGAGGCTCAATCCAAATCAAACATGACAATTTCAATTAAAAATTGGGAAATTAAATTACAACAACTAGCTTTAAATTGGACGGCTCCCCGAGGCTCAATCCAAAATAAAGAATTTTGTTGTCAATTTAAAGACCAATTCAAATTTAATTGTCAATTAACTGTCCATGAATTTGTCTAGACTTTCTTAAAAGAAAGTGCCCAAAATTGCGAGATTTCAAAAATAGGTTTTCAGAATAATTGTAAGTTTCTGGTACAAAGAAAACTTACATATTTCCAAAATTGGAAAATTTCTAAAATAGAAAATTTCCAAAATTGGAAAGTTTCCAAAGATGGGAAGTTTTCACAATTATTATAAAATTTCAGAAACTAGAAAATTTCAAACGTTTGCGAAATTTCATGAGGATTTCCAAACTTTGAAATTCCTAAATCTAAAATTTATTATAATTGGAAAGTTTCCATAATTGAAAATTTTTCCGAAATTGAGATCATGACAAAGTTTTCCGCAAAACAATTATATGATTATGTCGAACACTAACCGGCTCTGATACCACTGTTGGGACCGGGTGCATGTTGACAAGGATACGAGTTCGTAAAATTTTAAATTTTTACGTGCAGCGGAAGAATTTGCATAAAATAATTTCCTAAATTATTTTAACTTCGTATCTAGCATGCAACCTTATAGTGTGTTGACATAATCATAAAATAAAACTTTGCGGAAAAGTAAACTAATTTACATTATACCTCTCGTAACTCGAAGTAAGGGACGAGATCCAACCGTAGCGTCCCTTGGAAGCTCCGCCTCTATTCGCGTCCACGCCGAGTTCTCTTCGGGATGACTTCGCAAAGTCACGAGTTTTGTGCCGACGAGAACTACTAGATTCTCTATAGGCACAACAAAGAAGATCAAGAGAAGAATTAGGAAACTAACCAACGAAGTAACGGAATCGAATTCCGAGAAGAGAGGAATCGCTATCCGCTTCTTCTTCTTCTTGTTCGGGTTCTCCTTCTTCTTGAATGCTCACGCCACAACCCAAGGAAGTGGATGAGGTGCGCCGGCCCTAGATGGAGGAAGGGCGCCGGCCCTAGGTCACCAAGTGGGCGCCGGCCCTAATGGAGGAGAGGGGAGGGAGAAGAGAAGAGAGAGAGAGGGAGAGCTCTTCACAACTTGATTAGTTGATTGGGAATAAGGGCTTGCCTTTGGTTCCTTTATATAGTAGCAACTCCTTTGCTAAGTCTCCCTCTAAACCGAATTAACGGAATTAACGGAATTAGTTATAAGAAATTTATCTTATAAATTCTCTTATTAATTATTCCGTTTAAGCCGAGTCTTATTATAACTAATTTATAATAAAACAAATTCTTCTTCTCTTTAAATTATGGAATAAATTTTATAAGAAATTTATAAACTTTCTTATTATGAAAAATCAATTCTTAATTGATTTTATAAAATTAAAATAAACCAATTCATGGATTATTTTAACTTCCATAAAAAGAATAAATTTCTACAAATTTATTTATATAAATTTCTTTATACAAATTTATTTATCCATAATTTATAAAACAAATCACACTAGATTTATTTTATTAATTAAACCAAATAAATTGATTTAATTCCCTTTAATGGCCGGCCACCACAAGGAGGGTTAGCACCCTCTTTGGCCGGCCAAACCAACCCGAACCGGTCGCGAATTAAACTCATTTAATTCGCCCAATAAGCCTTCAAAAGACTTAGCCATTTTAGCTTCCATTGCGCCTCTGATTAACTCAGATTCGACTTATTTCTCTTGATCGGAAAATCCAATTTTCAACTCGTTTTAAATCCCTCGGATTACTCATAGTGCATGTGACTAAATAGGCTTTCGATTTATGTTGGCCGTCTATAATCAACTAATTATAGAACGATCATGAGTGGCACCTAGTAGTACATCATGATCCCCAATTAATCGAAAGATCAACGGTTTGACCTCAGAAGAAATTATTCTGAAACCCTTCAGCAGCTCTAATGAATCATGCCCCATTCCCTTCACCACCTTATACCCACTTGGTTCAGGACACGGTCTATGGTGTCAGTCCCCTCTAGGCTGACTACGTCACACCTAGCCCAAGTAGTGTCTTTCTCGTCCTTTGGATTTCTAATTACCCTCATGTATTTAAGAGACTCGCACTCTTAACATGATATACTCTGGCCAGAGGTTTTGAGTAACAATCCGACGATAGGCTTGGGTATACATCTCCTTGCAAGGAGTGGTGAATCCTTTGTAGGCTGTTCAAACATCTTCGGGCACTTCGGCTCATACCCAATCATCCTGGGTCCACACCTCCTTGGAGATGCTTGCTTAAGATGTTAAAGTATAAGTCTCCATGACCAAGATGACTTGAACACCGCAAGTCAAAGGAACATCGCACTTAAGCTGCAGTAAGAACTTCATTGACATATCTTTATAGATAACCATATGAAGTTTTACAGCTAGTCACTCCAATGAACTAGTTCCCTTAACTAGCATCCATGTTTATCTCCGGACATCCCAATGTCACCAGCCAGTGAGAATCAGCTGATTAGAGAATAACCCATGCTAGTCTCAACAGAATTGATAGTGTCCGTTTTTATCAATTCATCGACTAGGGATATTTTCAATACTTCACATTTGCACATTTAGAGATAATCACAAGTTGTGATCCCATCACAAATTCTCTTATGCTGTGAGTTGTATTGCGGACATTCAGTAGATGAGTTTAAGATCTCAATCAAATACACAAACATGTACACTCAAATAGTGAATTATCATTTATTAAAATAAATGTTTACAATCATAAGGCGATTGCCTTAGGACACTTCTCTCATATCACTAACAGTGTCACCAATAAACACTACGACGAGTTCACGGAATTCCGACAGGGCAACCTCTTAGTAAATGAAGCCATGAAGAAATTTAATCGACTGGCTCATCTATGCCCTGAGCTGGTCCGCACTGAGAAGGAAAGGGTCCGACTTATGTTAAAGATGTTGTGACCCGAAATAGCCATGAACGAGGCTGGCGGCGTTAACCGACCGCAGACCGCTGAGGAGCTATTTAGTAGTGCTCTACTCACCGAGCATTACCTGAACAATATCAATCAGCAAAGGAAGGCATTAAATGAAAGTAAGAATCAAGTTCACTCCGGGATTCTCGATTCTCATTTTCCATTATCCCTAATGATCCTTCCTTTCATTATCACTCAGGAGGTTAGAAACCTCAGAGTACCAACGTAAATTGGAAGGAAAACCAGAGTGGTAAACGGCAGCCGGGGAACAACTCCCAAGGGGGGCCAGCGAATAAACAGTCCAGGTTTCCCCTGTGTGTTACATGCGGTAAAATGCATCCCGGGGAATGCCGCAAAGGTACGAACCGGTGTTTTATTTGCGGAGTGGAGGGGCACATGACCTCTTACTGTCCTACCAAGAACCAAGCACCTCCTCAGCAGCTTGTTTAGTACCAGAGTGCACCGGCGAAACTACATTATATGCAAGCTGAACTGGAAGGTACTCCGATGAGCCAAGAGAGATTGGAGGCTCCACCAACTATGACGGATGCCAGGGTTTTCTCTATTACTAAGGAGGACGCCGCGAATGCTTCTACGGTTGTCACAGGTCAGATACTTATTTACAGTCAGTATGCTACTGCATTATTTGATACTGGGGCAACGCACTTGTTCATCTCTGTACCATATACTAAGAAGATAGATATGTCTCCACAAGTTTTAGACTACAAGTTCTTAACGACTCTGCCTTCGGGAGAAATAATGACATCCACTCACGTGCTGCGTGCTGTGCCAGTCGAAATCGCAAAAAGAGAACTCTACTGCGATCTGATAGTGCTCGACATGCAGGATTATGATGTTATCATGGGAATGGATTTTCTGAGCAAATACGGTGCTTCTATTGAGTGCCGTAAGCGAAAGGTAACCTTTCAACCTGAGGCAGGTTCCGTGTTTGAATTTATCGGAGAGTCGAGGAAAAGAATCGGGAAATTCTTATCGACTCTCAAAGCACAGAAGATGTTAGACAAGGGATATATTGGATTTCTAGCACATGTGGTTGACGCAAGTCAAATAAAGGATCAGAAGTTGGAAGCTGCCAGAGTTGTATGTGAGTACCCAGATTCCCGAATGAGTTACCGGGGTTGGCTCCTGATAGAGAAGTGGAATTCAAGATCGAACTGGTTCGCGGTACTAACCCGATCTCTAAGGCACCCTATCGCATGGCGCCGGTTGAATTGAAGGAACTTCAAGGACAGCTACAGGAGTTGCTCGATAAGGGACTTATTCGCCCTAGTTATTCCCCCTAGGGAGCTCCGGTACTATTTGTAAAGAAGAAGGACGGATCTATGCGAATGTGCATAGATTATCGAGCACTGAACAATGTAACGATCAAGAATAGGTATCCCCTTCCGAGGATAGATGACCTGTTTGACCAATTGAAGGGAGCCACCGTTTTCTCAAAAATCGATCTGAGGTCTGGTTATCATCAAGTTAAAGTAAAACAGGATGATATTCCGAAGACGACCTTCCGAACAAGGTATGGGCATTTTGAATTCGTAGTTATGCCCTTCGGCGTGACAAATGCTCCTGCTATGTTTATGGACCTTATGAATCGGGTATTCTCATCTTTTCTCGATAAATTTGTAATCGTCTTCATCGACGATATCCTTATTTATTCGAGAAACCCAGAAGAGCACGCCGAGCATCTGAGGATAGTACTACAGACCCTTCGGGATAAACAACTGTACGCCAAGTTCTCCAAATGTGAATTCTGGCTTGACCAAGTAGGCTTTTTGGGCCATATTATTTCAAAAGATGGGGTTATGGTGGACCCAACAAAGATTGAAGCTGTGAATAACTGGAGCCGGCTGAAGAACGCTAGTGAAGTCAGAAGTTTTCTCGGGCTGGCGGGCTATTATCGAAAATTTGTGGAGGACTTTGCGAGAATTGCAGCCCCTCTAACGGCTCTCACCCGGAAGGATAAGAAATATGTATGGACGGAAAACTGCGAAAGGAGTTTCTTGGAGCTAAAAAGGAGACTTACAAGTGCCCCAATTCTTACTCTTCCAGAAAGTAACCAGAACTTCGACATGTATAGCGACGCCTCCAGACTGGGACTTGGAGCTGTGCTTATGCAGAATGGTAAAGTCATTGCCTACGCCTCTAGGCAACTCAAAGAACATGAACAGAATTACCCCACCCATGATCTAGAATTGGCCGCTGTGGTCTTCGCTCTTAAGATATGGAGGCAGTATCTGTATGGAGCGCAGTGTAGGATTTATACAGACCACCAGAGTCTGCGATATTTCTTCACTCAGAAAGACCTGAATATGAGACAACGCCGATGGCTTGAGTTGGTGAAAGACTATGACTGTGAGATCTTCTACCATCCAGGGAAGGCAAACAAAGTGGCCGATGCCCTCAGCCGGAAGTCAAGTGTCACCTTGATGTCCATATCTATGTTACCCCGACCACTCGGAAGAGAAATTATGAATTTTGGAGTTGAGGTCATCTCCGGACGGCTTTCTACTATGACAATAGCACCGACGCAGTTCGATGATATATTGGAAAAACAAAAGGGTGATCCAAGTCTTCAGAGAATCAAACAGGAGATTCTAGAAGGAAAGGACGATGGTTTTCGAATCGCCGACGGGGGAGTACTCTACCTTGGGGATTGTCCATGTACCCCTAATGATCCGGAGCTACGGAGAGAAATATTGGCAGAAGCTCACGGAACCCCTTATTCGATGCATCTAGGATCCACCAAAATGTATCAAGATCTGAAGGAGAAATTCTGGTGGTCCGATATGAAGAGAGATGTGGCTCAGCATGTTAGTACTTGTCTGACCTGCCAACGAGTGAAAGCAGAACACCAGCGACCCGGAGGAGTTCTGCAGCCACTTTCGATTCCAGAGTGGAAATGGGATAATATATCGATGGATTTTATTTCAGGACTTCCCAAGACTACAAACGGATATGATGGGGTTTGGGTAATTGTGGACAGGCTGACGAAGTCTGCTCACTTTCTAGCAATCAAGATGACGTATTCGATTGAACAATTGGCTCAATTATATGTTAAGGAGATAATCAGACTTCATGGAGTTCCCAAGACCATCATCTCAAATAGGGATGGTCACTTTACCTCGCATTTTTGGGAGTGTGTTCAGAAGTCTCTCGGCACTAAACTACGATTTAGCACTGCCTTTCACCCTCAGACTGATGGGCAAACTGAACGAGTGAACCAAGTGCTGGAGGACATGTTGCGGGCTTGTGCCCTGGATTTCAAGAGGAGTTGGTGCCGATACCTGTGTTTAGCAGAATTCGCCTACAATAATAGCCACCAAGCTACTATCGGAATGGCACCTTATGAAGCCTTGTACGGGAGAAGATGTAGGTCTCCGATCTGTTGGTATGAAGGTGGTGAAAAGAAGGCGATGGGGCTCACGACAGATCTCATCGACGACACCACCCGAGCTATACAAAACATTCAACAATGGATAGAAGCTGCTCAGAGCCGGTAGAAGAGTTATGTAGATGTCCGGCGTAGACCACTGGAATTTAATGTTGGAGATTTGGTGTTCCTCAAAGTGGCTCCTATGAAAGGGGTGACGAGATTTGGGAAGAGAGGAAAACTGAGCCCGCGATATGTGGGGCCGTACCTGATCCTGAAAAGAGTTGGCAAGGTGGCATATGAGCTAGAGCTGCCTCAGGAGATGTCAGCTATTCATAACGTGTTCCATGTGTCAATGCTTAAGAAGTGTATTCCAAATATGGATCAGGTGATCGAGCCACAGACAGTACAAGTTCAAGAGGACCTAAGTTATGAAAGTCGACCTATCCAGATCTTGGATCGGGAAGTCAAGAAACTAAGGAGCAAGGAGGTACCCTTAGTCAAGGTCCTATGGCAAAGTCAACGGTTCGAGGAAGCTACCTGGGAACGCGAGGACGAGATGAGACGCAAGTACCTGGAGCTATTCTAAGTTCGAGGACGAACTTTCACGAGGTATGGGGGATTGTAACGACCCGAAAATTTACTCAATATTTTCTTTAAAATATTGATCATGTCTAGATAGTGGTTGAGGAACCTAGAAATACTAGTACGAATTTTAGCCTAGTTATCCACGATTTTCCCATTTAAATTGAGAAGCTAAGTACTAATGGACCTTATATGGGCTTTTCTAGTACCATGGATTATTAGTGGATTTTAGGTAGAATTTAATATAAATATAAATGGGTTTTAATTAGGAATATTAGCATAATTATGGGTGAGTCTTAGGGGAATTTTCGAAATTAAAAGAAAAATAAAAATAAAATGAAATAAAAATAAAGTGCATGCACCAAGGATTGAACCTTGGACCTAGTATACCACCAAGCATGTACTAACCAATTCACCTAGCAAGGGAGTGCTAGTAGAGGATGAAGTGGATTTTGGTTAAGGCTTAGGGAAATGAAGAGTCATCAAGGGAAGAGGCACCATGACTCTTCACTTGCCCTCCTTAATGTGGTATAAAAGAAATGAGAGAGGTGGCATGGAAGTTACTTTTTCATTTCTTCTTCCACCAAGTCTCTTCTTCCTCCTCCTTCCTCCTTCTAGCCGAAACCCACAAGGGGATTTTCCCTTTGGAAAAGCTCCACAAGAAGGCCTCATCTTCAAGACCTAAGGGTTTTCCACAAGGCTACAAGGGCTAGGGGTAGCCTAAGGTCAAAGAAGTTCTTTCGGTTTCTCTATATTCAAGGTGAAAAATCAAGATAACCCAAGGTAAGACTCCCTCACCTGTGGTATAATAGTTTCCGAGTTATTTTCATGATACAAGGATTTGTTTGGACTATATGTGGAGAAAACCAAAGTTAGGACCCTTGTAACTTTCGGCCACCATAGGTTTCTATGGTTGGATTTGGATCTAACTCTCAAATGATGTTTCTTATGTTTTCTCATGTGGTAAAAGATGTTAATAGGGGTTCATGTGAAAGTTTTACATGGTTTAGGGCCCTTGTAACTTTCGGCCAAGAGGGGTTTTAGGGCAAGAAGTTAGGTTTAACTCCAAGCAAGGGTTCGAATGGCTTCCATGGTATTATATGTAAGGTAATAGATGTGAATTTGGAATTTTATAAATTTTTTTATGGGCTTGTGATCCTCTTTGGGTTTCGGCCATCACATGATTTAGGGCTAGGACTTGGAGTTAAATCCAAATAAGGGATCAAATGGTTTTCTATGGCATAGTATGTATGGTATGGAATGTTAATCATGACCTATGTGAATTTCTCATGGACTTATTGTCCTTTAGGGTTTTCGGCCAAGACCCTAATTTAGGGTTTGGTTTGGGTTAAGGTCTCAAGGATACTTGAGTATAGGTTATTAAGATGTAAGTATATGGGTAAGCAAGATGTGAGGATCTTTATGTTACCAAAACCCTAACTTCATATGCTAGGTATCATGACTTTGTATGTTTAGGTTATATGTTATGTTTTATTCATGAATGTTTTAACCATATGCCATGAACCTAGGGAAATGTATCATGTATGAAAAGATCTAGGCATGTTGTTCCTATGTATCATGACCATGCATGCTTTATGAAGTAAGGTGCTAATTAAGTATGTATACCATGCTTTATGAATGATATGTATGTATGCCATGCTTTATGAATGATATGTATGTATGTCATGCTTTATGAATGATATGTACGTATGTCATGTTTAAGAATGAAGATGATGAATGAAAATGATAATCATGGCTCTAAGACAAAATGATGTATGCATGACATACCTTATGAATGAAGATAATGAATGATGATGAATGTTCATGCCTTTAAGGCATCATGACGTTAAGTATGAATGATGAAATGTTAAGTATGTTTATGTCATGCTAAGGGATGGGCACCTTAAGAACGCCTCGGTTCTGGACTACCGAAGCTGTCCACGGTTCTGGAACTACCGCAGCTGTTCCTACTCTTATGTCAAGTTTCATGAAACAAGATTATGTCTATGCTAAGAATGTTCTATGAATGATGAAGCATGTGAAGTATTTTACTTTTTATGAATGGGCTTGTACCGGACCGAAGTAAGGGTCCAAGGGATGGGCACCTTAAGAACGCCCCGGTTCTGGACTACCGAAGCTGTCCACGGTTCTGGGACTACCGAAGCTGTCCAACAGGGATGGGCACCTTAAGAACGCCCCGATTTTTGGAACTACCGTAGCTGTTCCTACCCTAGTAGGTCGGGGCTCGCTACCTCGTATTTACTTAGGGATGCGCGCTTATGATGTATGTATGTGGTACAAGCCGGGGACCCCAATGATGTTATGATTATGTTTAAGTATTTAAAAGTATGATTTTAAATTAAGCATCCTTATGTATATGCATTCGACTCATGCATTCATTCGTGCTATGCATTATGCCATGATAAGTAAGGTTATGCTTATGTTCATGATAAGAAATATGCCATGATAAGTATGCTTATGCTTATGTTCATGATAAGAAATATGTCATGATAAGTATGATTATGCTTATGTTCATGATAAGAATTATGTCATGATAAGTATGTTTATGCTTATGTTCATGTTAAGAAATATGCCATGATAAGTATGTTTATGCTTATGTTCATGTTAAGAAATATGCCATGATAAGTATGTTTATGCTTATGTTCATGTTAAGAAATATGCCATGATAAGTATGTCTATGCTTATGTTCATGTTAAGGATTATGCAATATGTTCTATGTTCAGAATTATGCGGATTATGCAATATGTTCTATGTTCAGAATTATGCTATGTTGAATGTTTCATATGTTTATGTATGATATGACGTATGATTTTTAGTGAGTAGGAAAGGGTCTTACTAAGCCTATGTGCTTATAGTCTTATATTCTTATACCGCAGATCAAGCAAGGGGTTATTAGGTGAAGCAGCAGGAGGGGCCAAAAGCGTGTGTGTGGTAGTGACATGGCAAAGGAAAGAGGAAAAAGACTCTTCTATTATGTTTTGTGTTTCAAAATGCCTCTTTAGATTCTATGCTATACTTAGGATAAGATACTTGCTACTTATGATGCTTATGGATAAGCTACTTGCTACTTATGATGCTCATGGATAAGTTACTTGCTACTTCTGATGCTTATGGATAAAGTAAGGAATGTTATGCTGTTAATATGCTATGTTACAATGCTACCATGTTCAAGAATGATAGGTTAAGGCATATATACATGTTCAAGTATTAGTTGCATGGTAAAACGCATGTGTATAAAGGAAAAAAAAATTATTCCGCTGCATTTAGATGTTCACATGCCTAAGTATGTTAACGTAACGCCGCCTCTCGCCACACCGTGAGAGGTGTAGGAAAGGTGGGCGTTACAAAATACGCAGCGGAAATAGTAAAGCAAAGTCGCTAACACGATTTGTTTTAATTGGTTCGGAGTCGCGGTCGGCTCCTACTCGAAGGCCCACGGTCCTTGACCGTTTACGTTGGGCAATTCTATATTCGTAGAAATGATTATAGTTTCGAGTGCAGATATAGAATCAAAAAAAGCAGTTACAACACTTAAGAAAATTGACGATTTTATCGACGACCGAAGTGGATGGAATTTTGGAGCAGCGGGTCGTCGTCGGCGCTTAAATCACGAATGCAGAGCATGCTGGAGCGTAGCGCTTGAGCGAAAGTGTTGAAAGCGAAATTTGCAAGTTGTGTTGAAGCCTTGGGGGTGAACCCCTTTTATAGTCGTCTCCTGGGCGCCTGTGTTGAAGGAGGCACCTACACGTGGCCTCTCCTGCGCGAACTCTAATCCGCAGGCTCGGTCAGCGCTTATCCCCTTCATTGAGGCGCCTGAGCTGTCTTGGGCACCTGTGTTAACACAGGCGCCTAGCTTGACTTGGTCCAAAGGCTTTCATGGCAGTTTGCTTCGATGGTCTTGGTTTGGCCTTGCACTGGGGCGCCTATATCCTTACAGGCGCCTAGCCCAGTGAGGCGCCTCCTTCCAATGAGGCGCCTGAGCTACAGAAACACAGTCCCTTCATTTCTTGCAAACAGGGTTAGTTCCAAAACATAAGAAGCAAATATATATGATATGTTAGACATTATTTACAGCCTTAGCTGTCTTGGTTATGACTTTGGGTCTCCCAAATGGAACCCTAGATCGAACCGACGCCTAATGCTCCCTCCTACGGGGAACACATCCTCACCTACTCCTCTCGGGAGAATTTACCTTTTTGTCAACCAGCTCCTCTGGTTGGACTTTTGCCCAGCTTCACTCACCAGGTCTTTAGTGCCCAGTCCTCGACCAGGTCTTAGTGCCCAGCTTCACTCACCAGGTCTTCGGTGCCCAGTCCTCGATCAGGTCTTAGTGCCCAGCTTCACTCACCAGGTCTTCATTGCCCAGCCTGCGGCCAAGACTTAGTGCCCAATTCAAAAAACCAAGACTTAGTGCCTAGTGTACCTAATACTTTCCTACACACTTAGTAACTTTGTTAGATCACAACCAAATCTTAACTTTTGAACCCTTTGCCATTATCAAAACATAGGTTCAACTTTGATGCTTCCGTCACCAACAATCTCCCCCTTTTTGATTTATGGCAACAAGGTTCAAAAAGTTAAGTTAAAAACATATTATAGCAATCTAACAATACTAACAATAGAATTTTATCTCCCCCAGGATTTCACATTCTCCCCCTAAAATTTTCACTATCATGTGGGTTTTGTAAACTTTCTAAGTGTTAAGTGTTTTTCAAGATTTAGCAAAAGCTTTAAGTTTTTTGACTAAGTGTTTTTCAAAAATAAAGCAATTGTACTTAAGAACACTTAGGTAATTTTTGAAAAGGTTTTGTAAGCCTAATTTTTGTTTCAATATTTTGAAAATTTACTTAGGCAAAACAAGTTTTGAAAACTGATTTTCCTTGCAAAGTTAATTTTGAGATCTTGAAAAAATTTCCCAACTTAGAAAAGTTTGCTTAAAAACATTTTCACAAAATGAATTGGTTTACTAAGAAAAATTTACTTAGCACATTTGCCAACAAGTTTTTTGAAAAATAATTTAGCTCAGGCAGATTTGTTTACTAAGAAAAACTTCTTAGAAATGTTTTTCAAAATACACTTAGAAATTTTGAAGCCTTTTCGAAGTATTTTAAGAGCACTTAGAAAAAGTTTGAAGCACTTGAAAAATACTTAGAAATTTAAAACCATTTTAAGTACTTTTAAAAACTTTTATGAATAAATTTGAAATACTTAAAACAGTTTAAAAACATTTTTAAGTACTTAAAGAACTTTGAAGTATTTAAAAACTGAGAAGTACTTAAAAACTGAGCACTTAGAATTTTCTACTTTACTTTTTGAAAAGGAGATAGAAAATTTTGAAAAAAAATTTCTCCTCTTTCTTTTGTTTCTCTCCCCTTTGCCATATATCAAAAAATTTGATACTAATTACAGCAAGTAAATTAGAGCTAGTAAGACATTGAAATTCTGTATTGAACCAACTCTAATGACCAACAAAACTGGACCAAACCAAATTCAACCAATCTTGTTCGAGTCCTGTCTAACCCAGTTAGATACTTACTAACTGTCATAAACAGTAGCTTTGCTAGGGTTAGTCAAGTTAAGTGATATGATCAAGTTAGATTTTCTAAACTTGACACATAACCTGATTGTTGTTCAAATTGTATTTATTGCCCCAATTACTGCAGATGCACTGACTTAAAGCATCTTGAATCAAGGCATAGACCTAAGCATCTCAACCCAGTCTAGGTTATCAATCAAAAGTACCCTAAGGTGCTTGTGAGATGCTGACTTCTAGATCTATAGGTGCATGCAGTTCTAGGGTTAGGGCCTAAGCTAAGTCTATTTGCGAAAAAGTCATAGTTTTGAAGGGGTAGTTTTTGAAAGAAAACTAAGTGGGAAAATCATTTTAACTTTTAAATTTCAAAAACTTGATAAAATGATAAACTTGATAATTTTCAAAAAAAATTTAAAAAAATAGAAATTTTTTTAGGAAAACCAATATAGATCAGTCCTACTCTACTAAGCACAACCTAACTGCCTTCTTAGTTAGCTAAACTCAGACTCAGGTAAGGGTTTGTTAAAGATATCAGCTAAGTTGGATTTTGAGTCCACATGTTTGAGTACTATTTCACCCCTGGCTACATGATCCCTTACAAAATGATGTTTAACTTCTATATGTTTTGTTTGGCAATGTTGAATTGGGTTTTTAGTCTAGTTGATTGAACTAATGTTATCAATATAGACTTGGGTTTGGGTGTAGTCAAGCTGGAAGTCCTTAAGAGTGTGCATCATCCACAAAAGTTGTGCTACACATTCTCCTAGGGCAGCATATTCTGCTTCTGTTGTGGATAGTGCTACGCATGTTGCTTTCTACTACACCAGCTGACTAGGCTATGTCCTAATAGTTGGCAACTTCCACTTGTACATTTTCTATCTAATTTGCACCCAGCATAGTCAGAGTCAGAATATCTTGACAATTCAAAAGTGGAAGTCCTAGGATACCAAATCCCTACATTTAGGGTACCCTTAATGTACCTAAGTACTCTTTTTAGGGCTGCTTAGTGGGATTTCTTAGCACAAGTTTGGTACCTAGCACACATTCCTACAAAAATAGGATATCAGGTCTGCTAGCTGTCAAGTAAAGTAGGCTACCAATCATACTTCGGTATAGCTTAAGATCAACAGGCTTACCTTTCAGGTCATTATCTATTTTGACATTTGTAGCCATAGGGGTACTTAAGCTTTTGGAGTTATCCATTTTAAATTTCTTTATTAACTCTTTAGCATACTTAGATTGGTGAACATAATTACCATCTCTAGTCTGTTTAATTTGCAATCCTAAGAAAAAGTTGAGCTCACCTACCAAGCTCATTTCGAACTCACTTTCCATTATTTTTACAAATTCTTTTAGAAAGTTAGAGTTGGTGGATCCAAAAATTATATCATCGACATAAATTTAGGCAATAAAAATATCATTTTCTAAGGTTTTAACAAAAAGGGTGGAGTCAATTTGACATTGGTTAAACTCCTTAGAAATTAGATAAGTTGATAAACGTTCATACCATGCCCTAGGTGTTTATTTCAACCCATAAAGTGTTTTTCTAAGTTTAAAGACATACTCTGGTTTTTCTAGGCCCTCAAATCCTGGGGGTTGTCCTACATAAACTTCTTCTTTGATAAACTCATTTAAAAAGGTAGACTTAACATCCATTTGGTATAGCTTGAACCCTCTATGGGCTGCAAAGGCTAACAATATTCTAATTGACTCAAGTCTGGCTACTGGGGCATAGGTTTCATCATAGTCTAATCCTTCGACCTGACTAAACCCTTTAGCTACTAAATGGGCTTATTTCTAACTATTTCCCCTTGATCATTTAATTTGTTTCTGAACGCCCACTTAGTATCTATAACAGATTTACCCTCAGGTTTAGGTACTAGTTCCCAGACTTGGTTTCTTTCAAATTGGGCTAACTCTTCTTGCATAGCTATGATCCAATCAGGGTCAGGTAGAGCTTCCTCTATAGTCTTAGGTTTAATTTTTGAAATTAACGTGATTTGACTAAGATTTCTATAGGAAGACCTAGTTCTGACTCCTAAGGTTGGATCACCCATAATTTGATCAGAAGGGTGACTGAGTCTGGTTTTCTTGGTTCTTCTAGTACTAGGTTCAGCCTCAGGTACGGCTGGACGGTTCAGTTCAGTGTTTGGTTTAACTACTTGGGTCAGTTCAGTTATAGGTTCAGTTGAGACCTCAGTAGTTGGTTCAAGAGTTAGTTCATTTAGAGGTTCAATCAGTGGTTCAATTGATGGTTCCATTGTTGGTTGATTGTCTTCCTGATCAATATTTGATTGGTTTAATTTTTGATTATCAGTTTTTGGTTTAATTTCCTCGTTAAAGATTAAGATAGTAGTTTCTTCAATTTTATGAGTTTGTTTATTGTAAACCCTATAGGCCCTACTAGTTGTTGAGTATCCTAAGAAGATCCTTGGGGTTGACTTGGATTGAAACATACCTAGGTAGTCCTTAAGGTTCAAGATATAGACTTTGCACCCAAAGACTCTTAGGTAGTGTAGGTTAGGCAGTCTATGATAATATAGTTCATAAGGTGTTTTATTATGCCTTTTGTTAATTAGAACCCTGTTTTGGATGTAGAATGCCGTACTTACCGCTTCTGTCCAAAATTGATTAGCTAAGTTAAATTCATTTAACATGATTCTAGCGGCTTCCTGAAGGGTTCTATTTTTCCTTTCCACTATCCCATTTTGTTGGGGGGTTCTAGGATAGGAAAACTCATGCATATACCCATTTATTTTGCAAAATTCCTCAAACCGTACCGTGATCACTTCTAAGTCTTTTGATTTTAGTATCATTTTGGTTTTCAATCATTTTACATAGGTCAATAAATAAGTTCAAAGTTTCATCTTTGGTTTTTAGAAACCTAACCCAGGTAAACCTAGAGTAATCATCGATAATTACTAAGCAGTACTGATTCCCGCTTAGTGACTTGGCTCCATGTGAATCAAATAGGTCAAGGTGCAGGAGCTCAAGTGTGGTTTGAGTTAAGTCTGATTGACTTGATTTATGAGCAGTCTTAGTTTGTTTGCCTTGGTTACATGAGTTACAGATTGTATTTTCAAAATTCTTAATTTTTGGTACACCTTTAATTAAACCAAGTTGGGTAATTTTGGAAATTAGTTTAACATGAGTGTGACCTCATCTCCTATGGCAGAGGTTGGATTATTCTAATTAAGTCAAGAAGCATTTCGGTACTAAAGATAAATTAATAGTATAAACGTTGTTTTTCCTAGTACCCTTAAGCATGACATCTGAGTCTTGGAGGTTTCTAATAAGGCAGTCAGAGTTGGTAAATGTAACTACGTAGCCAGTATCACATAGTTGACTTATGCTAAGTAAATTGAACTTGAAATTTTCAACCAAGAGTATTTTCTTAATTACAAAATCAGACGTGAGTTCAATGTTACCTGACCCAATGACTTTGAGTGTAGCATTGTTGCCAAATGCTACTGAGCCTAGGTTCTTGAACTTGATTTTGGTGAATTTCAATTTGTCTCCAGTCATGTGTCTGGAGCATCCACTATCCAACATCCATTGGTCCAAATCTTTATGTTCCTACACATAAAGTATTTATTGATTTTGGATCCAATTAGAGTTAGGGATAGCTTAAAATTGATTTTCACAACCTAGTCTGTCTCACCCAGTCTAGTGTTATCAATCACGTTAACATTATGGGTTTTGTGAGACAGGTTTTCAAAAATAAAGATTTTAATTTTGAAAAAAAACATGGTTATTTTTGAAGACATTGAATTAATTTTGAAAATTTTATAAAGTTTAAGTTTATTTTAAAAAAAATGCGTTGAATCTAAGATTAATTGAAATTTGTATTAGATTCAAATTTAACAAGAAGTAAAGTGAATTTGATTTTCAGTAATTGGCTTTCAGATCTTGGCGAGGCACAAGGCCTTCTTTGGCCGTAACCTTATTGGAGCAACAACCCTTTCCTTGACAAAGCCTTTTACTGAAAAATTCATCTTCAAGTTACTTCTTGAAAGATTTTGGTCTAACTAGTTTGGGTCTTGGATCGGTAGCTTTGGCTAGTTCCACCAGACTAAATAGACCAAGTAGAATATACTTGACCTCATTAGAAGGGCTTCGCTAACGTACTATCATCTCACCTCCACCCAATACTATGTTATTCAAATTTCAATTGAATCTTTTGTCCTTAGTCTAACCAATCCTAAGTCTAAGCATGATAATTAATATTGCAAAAGGAAATAAACAAGCAAGCAAGCAAAATAAAAATTATCTAATTATAAATATGGTCTTTATATTGGCTCCCCCTGGACTATAGCCTCTATAGGGGTTAGGCAAGATGTGAATCTTGTCCTTGGGGATCCAATACTGGTTTGGTCCAGCTTCTTTACTTAAACATAGGTTGGGGACCCATGCTTGGACTTGGGTTCTAGATTGGTTCAACACAGAATAATATGCACGTTGTCTCGACTTAGTTCAATATCCGAGTCCGGATCGGTTAAGAATGGACTTCTGCTTTCCAAAGATCATGTCAAGACCTTTGGAACCCGAAGTGAACTATTCTAGGGCTACTCTAAGCTCCTTGACTTGAGTTTTCAAGGAGGAATTTGTTAGTGCAAGTTGCATTAGTGATGTCCTCCTCTAAGTGTTTTAATGTTTGACAATATAGTTAAGTCAGTGATACATTAAACAAGAAAAGGGGAGTTAAGAGAGGAGTAACAAAATAGACCAAAGTCCTAGTAAATCTAGGCAATAAGTCCTAGTTCAAAGAATTGGGCACTAAGTACTGATCATGGATTGGGCACTAAGTCCTGGAAAAGGGCTGGGCACTGAAGACCTGCTCAGAAGGTGGGCACGAAGTCTTGGTCGAGGACTGGGCAAGAAGTCCTGGTTGAGGGTTGGCACCGAAGACCTGGTTCGAGGAATTGGGCACGAAGACCTGGCCGACGGTTGTGTTGGATCGATAGAGTCGATAGAGGGAGGGGGTGAATATTGGAAATCGTTCTTTTTCGGAAAACTAAGAGTAAGTGCACAGCGGAAATAAAGATAAGAGACACAGCACAAAGACACAGTGGTTTTTACTTGGTTCGGAGCCTGTGTCGACTCCTACTCCAAGGCCCACGGTCGTTGACCGTTTACTTTGGGCAATTCTATATCAGGCGCAAATAGTTTACAGAAAGTTATTACAGAATTTAGTACAGTAAACTTAAATAGCTCTTTTTACCGACGTCCGAGGAAGATCGACTTTTTCCGGAGCAGCAGGACGTCGTCGGCTCGAGTTGGGAGGATTTCGGGGTGAAGCGCGAGAGCAGAAGAGCGTGGAAGCTTCGTATGGAAGTTGTTGTTGAAGCTTGGGGTCGAGGGGTGCTATTTATAGCACCTAGGGCGCCCTGGACGTCGGGGGTGCCCTGCCACGTGTCAGCCGATCCACACTTCGCTCGGTCAAGCTTTATCCCACCTGAATAGGATGAGGTTTGACCTCTGGGGTGCCCTGGTCGCTGAGGGCGCCTTGGTTAGCGCAGTCTTCTCGGCTGGATAGAGTTGATCGGCCTCGCTGGCATAGGCGCGGAGCGCCTTGGCTCCTGAGGGCGCCCTGGGCGCTGAGGGCGCCCTGGGCGCTGAGGGGGCCCTGGGCGCTGAGGGGGCCCTGGGCGCTGAGGTCGCCCTGGCTGCTGAGGGCGCCCTGGATGCAGAGGGCGCCCTGGATGCAGAGGGCGCCTTCGGCCAGTGCTTAGCCGAACTCCTTTTTGCTTTACCTGTATCTTGTTCACCTTGGAGGCGCCCTAGACACTCAGGGTGCCCTACTCAGCTGCTGCCTCACTCCTTTGAGGCTCTCTGAGATGCAGACACACGTTCCTTTGGTCCTGCATCCAGGGTTAGTCCGAAAACAAAATAAAGCATTAATTTGTTAGTTTATACAGCCTTAGCTGTCTTGGTTCTGACTTTGGTCTCCAAAATGGAGCTCTAGGTCGAACCGACGCCTACTGTTCCCTCGACGGGGAACGCGTCCTCACCTACTCCTCTCGGGAGAATGTACCTGATGCCAATCGCTCCTTTGGTTGGACTTTTGCCTGACGGTCCTTTGTCAGGGCTTGGATGCCGAGCTGTCCTTCGCCCGATGCCTAACATTCCTTCGCTAGGGCTTTTGTCCCAAGCTGTCCTTCGCCTGGCGCCTAGCAGTCCTTCGCTAGGTCTTGGATGCTGGCAGTCCTTCGCCAGTTGCCTAGCAGTCCTTCGCTAGGGCTTGGATACTGGCAGTCCTTCGCCAGGTGCCTAGCAGTCCTTCGCTAGGGCTTGGATACTGGCAGTCCTTCACCAGGTGCCTAGCAGTCCTTCGCTAGGGCTTTGATACTGGAAGTCCTTCGCCAGGTGCCTAGCAGTCCTTCGCTAGCGCTTGGATACTGGCAGTCCTTCGCCAGGTGCCTAGTAGTCCTTCGCTAGGGCTTTTTCTGCACACTCAGTGAACAACGTTAGATCACAAATAAACTTAACTTTGAATCCTTTGCCAATATCAAAACCAGGTTTGATATGGTGCTTCCTGCACCAACAATCTCCCCCTTTTTGATTATGGCAACACAATTCAAAGTTAAGTAACAAAAACTTTATAACTGTTTAAGAACATAATGTAAAAATGAAGTATAGCAATTTTACTCAATTCAATGTTAAGTAAAAACTTTATAACATTTACTAACACAAGGTAAGAGTTAAAAAACACAATTCAATGTTAAGTAAAAACTTTATAACATTTACTAACACAAGGTAAGAGTTAAAAAAAACTTTTATTTCTCATAAAAAACCTTTATTTCTTATACTCCCCCTAAAACCCTGAGTACTTGTGTTATAATACTTAACTTTGACCTTTCCTCCCCCTTTGACATATATCAAAAATAAACATGGGTGAACAAGGTATCTAATAGGGAGGTTTGAGTTTTACCAAAAATAAGTTTTTGACAAGGTGTTTCAAAAAAAATAGTAAAAGAAGCCTAAATTTTGTGAAAAGCTAAAAAAAATTACTTAGGCAAAATTTTGAATCCAAATTTCCCTAAAAAGTTTCAACTTTGAGAATTGGGAAAATTTTGTTTTAAAAGAATTTGCACACTTAGAAGAATATACTTGGAAATACAACAAAATCTTTAAGAATTTTCTAGACAAGTTTTTCACCAAAAAAATTTTACTTAGGAACATTTGCCAATATTTAAAAGTTTTTGCTCAGACAAATTTTGTTTACTAAGAAAAATTTTACTTAGGAAAATCATGTACTTAAAAATTTAACACACTTAGAATTTTTCTTTTTGAAAAGGAGAAAAAAAATTCCTTTCTCTATTTCTTGCTCTCCCCCTTGGCTATATATATATCAATAAAGAAATATATTTTAAAATAAGTTTTAAGAGAAAGTTTGTGTATCATAGCCTTATGAGTTTTTTAAAAAAAACTTAATATAATTCTTGAAAGCATAGCAAAAAAGTTTAAATTCCACTTTTGAAATCGAAAAAAATATTCGTACTTTGTAAACATTAGTACCTTGGAAAGTAATAGTACTTTTGAAAAATAGTAGTACTTTTGAAAGATGTTCTGCATATTTTGAAAAATATAAGTACTTTTGAAAAATATTATGCATTTTTGAAAAATATAGGCAAAAAGAATATAAGCAAAATTATAAGTACTTTTATTTTGAAAGAATATTTATTTATGTTTTCAATATGATTTAAAAAGTGCAGTGCATGAAAATATATAATTTGAAAAATTATTTGTCAGTTTAATAATTCTTTTAATTTAATCTCCCCCTGAGCTTGACCCAGTCCTAGGAAGCTTGTTGACTACAAGCGATCTTCCTCTGAGTCATAAGGTTTGACTCAAATTATAAGAATTAATAATTTAAACAAATAGTTAGAATTAATTTCTTTCGATTTAGACTCCCCCTAAATTTGACACTTCCTTGGAGTCCTTGTAGATCATAAAGTAGTAGACCTTCCTCTATGTCTTTAGGGTTTACCAAAATCAAAGAATAACTTTTAAAGTATGATAATTTTTAAGAAGATAATTTTTGAAAACACGACTTGAAATGATAGCACAGTTTTCAAAAATCATGATGATAATAATTTAAAGAGTAATATACAAGGTTTTTGAATCAAATTTTTGAAAACCTTATATTGAGATGTTACTAAATTTTAGAGCATAAGGTTTTAAAAAAAACATTTAAATTTTTGAAGAGTATTAAAAGAAACTCCCCCTGTATCCGACACAGTCTGATTTTTATCTAAGTTTCTTAAGGGGTTTCAGTGTTGAGCAGGTTTGACTATGTTGACTAGGGTTGACTATTTTGACCAAGTTTGACCAATCAATGACTAAAACAAAACAAGCCCTAGATTATATTTAAAACGAGACTATTGAGATATTAAACATGAAATTTCAAAAAATGTTAGAATTGAAAGAGTAGGGTACCGAAAAAAAACAAAAAATAGAGATAATTTTGAATAACATTTGAAAACATTTTTTTTATTTAAAAGGATAGTGAGTTATGCATTTAGGTCCTAGATGTCTCACCCAGTTCTACATGATCAAGCATGTTAACCTTATGGGTGTTGTGAGACAAATATTTTAATTTTGAAAACATGGTTAATTTTGAAAAGTTAGATTAATTTTGAAAACAATTAATTTAAATTTAATTTGAAAAGGAATATTAGAATCTAAGATTAACTGAACATTTGTGTTAGATTCAAATTTGACAAAAAGTAATTTGAATTTGAATTTCAAAAATTGGCTTCCAGGTCTTAGCGAGGCACTAGGCCTTCTTTGGTCGTAGCCTTATGGGATCATCCACCCTTTCCTTGACAAAGCCGTTTAATGAAATTTCATTTTCAAACTTAATCTTTGAAAAATTCTGGTCTAACTAGTTTGGATTTTCGATCGGTAGCTTCGGCTAGTTTCACCAGTCTAAAGAGACCAAGTAGACTTGACCTTATTAGAATTGGTTTCCCTAACGTACTATCATCTCACCTCCACCCAATACTATGTTTTCAAGTTTCAGTTAAACTGTTTTGTCCTTAAACTAATCAATCCTAATTTTAAGCAAAAAGAACATAAAAATAAAATAAAAAGAAACTTACAATTAAAGCACAAAAAAATGATCTATGTTACATCATAATCGTAATAATATTCTAGATTATCAAAAACAACAATATTATGAGTTAAATTTTCTAACAAATTAGCCTTAACTAATTTATAAGATTCTATCATATTATTCATGGTAAATAATGGATTTTTAAATACTGTAAATTTACCTTCAGATTTCTTTTTGGAGGGCTCCCCCTTGATTTTGGCCATCTTTCTTGTGTTTGATTGTTCTTTCGGCACTTTGTAGTGGTCGCGAGCCATTCGAATCAGCTTCCGATGATCTCTTTTTTCGTCGTTAGATTCTGAGTCTGAGTTTGACTCAGGTATTGGTTGAGTCTTCTTTTGCAGTTCTTTTGGAGTTTTCCCTGCAATAGAAATTACACCTTCCTCAGCCATTACAGTATCTATTTGATTATTTAATTGTAATTCAAAAATGGATTCGAAATTGGTTACCATTTTTGTCTCAGTCGATTCATCTTCTGTCTCTGGCTCGAATTTGTAGTCAGGTATGGATTCTTCTAAGTTCTCAACATAGGAGCTCTCTTCGTGCAGGCTGAGTAGCTTCTCCCACATCTCTTTAGCACATCTAAATGAACCGACTAGCTTGAGTTGTTCGTTGGTTAGACCGCATTGTATGATCACTGTTGCCTTAGCATCAGTCTCGATCTTCCTCAGAGTTGGTTCGTCCAATTTGTCCCAAGCGATTGATGTTCCATCTTCCGTGGGGAATCTGAACCCCGTTTGGATTATCCACCATAAGTCCATGTGGGCCTTCAGAAGGGACTCCATTTGTCTTCTCCAAAAGCTGAAGTTTTCGCCGGAGAATAGCAGTGGACGGGCATTGTTCCACTCTTGGTTGGCCATAAAATAACCTCTTGCACACAAAAGAACTAACAGAATGTACCAAGACTTGGTCTTGGATTAGTAGTGCGGGAGAAGAAGAAGAAAAAAAAATTTGAGACAAAATTTTTAGGAAATGAATATTCTGATTAATGGTGAAAAATAAGAGTTAAAAGATTGCTCAAATTAAAGTGGCACAAATTTTGAGAAATAATATTAAAATAATAATAAAAAAGTTTATGACAAATTTTTAAGAATTGTTCGTTCTATTAAAGTGGCACCAGGTTTGAACTTCCCTGCTCTGATACCACTTGTTGGATCGATAGAGTCGATAGAGAGGGGGGTTAATATCGGAAATCGTTCTTTTTCGGAAAACTAAGAGTAAGTGCACAGCGGAAATAAAGATAAGAGACACAGCACAAAGACATAGTGGTTTTTACTTGGTTCGGAGCCTGTGTCGACTCCTACTCCAAGGCCCACGGTCGTTGACCGTTTACTTTGGGCAATTCTATATCAGGCGCAAATAGTTTACAGAAAGTTATTACAGAATTTAGTATAGTAAACTTAAATAGCTCTTTTTACCGACGTCCGAGGAAGATCGACTTTTTCCGAAGCAGCAAGACGTCGTCGGCTCGAGTTGGGAGGATTCCGGGGTGAAGCGCGAGAGCAGAAGAGCGTGGAAGCTTTGTATGGAAGTTGTTGTTGAAGCTTGGGGTCGAGGGGTGCTATTTATAGCACCTAGGGCGCCCTGGACGGCGGGGGCGCCCTGCCACGTGTCAGCCGATCCACACTTCGCTCGGTCAAGCTTTATCCCACCTGAATAGGGATGAGGTTTGACCTCTGGGGCGCCCTGGTCGCTGAGGGCGCCTTGGTTGACGCGGTCTTCTCGGCTGGATAGAATTGATCGGCCTCGCTGGCATAGGCGCGGAGCGCCTTGGCTCCTGAGGGCGCCCTGGGCGCTGAGGGCGCCCTGGCTGCTGAAGGCGCCCTGGATGCAGAGGGCGCCTTCGGCCAGTGCTTAGCCGAACTCCTTTTTGCTTTACCTGTTTCTTGTTCACCTTGGAGGCGCCCTAGATACTCAGGGCGCCCTACTCAGCTGCTGCCTCACTCCTTTGAGGCTCTCTGAGCTGCAGACACACGTTCCTTTGGTCCTGCATCCAGGGTTAGTCTGAAAACAAAATAAAGCATTAATTTGTTAGTTTATACAGCCTTAGCTGTCTTGGTTCTGACTTTGGTCTCCAAAATGGAGCCCTAGGTCGAACCGACGCCTACTGTTCTCTCGACGGGGAACGCGTCCTCACCTACTCCTCTCGGGAGAATGTACTTGATGCCAACAGCTCCTTTGGTTGGACTTTTGCCTGACGGTCCTTTGTCAGGGCTTGGATGCCGAGCTGTCCTTCGCCCGATGCCTAGCATTCCTTCGCTAGGGCTTTAGTCCCAAGCTGTCCTTCGCCTGGCGCCTAGCAGTCCTTCGCTAGGTCTTGGATGCTGGCAGTCCTTCGCCAGTTGCCTAGCAATCCTTCGCTAGGGCTTGGATACTGGCAGTCCTTCGCCAGGTGCCTAGCAGTCCTTCGCTAGGGCTTGGATACTGGCAGTCCTTCGCCAGGTGCCTAACAGTCCTTCGCTAGGGCTTTGATACTGGCAGTCCTTCGCCAGGTGCCTAGCAGTCCTTCGCTAGGGCTTGGATACTGGCAGTCCTTCGTGTAACACCCAATAATTTCCTGGTATTATTAGGGATTTTTAGGAATTTTTCTAGCATTTTTCGGAATATTATAGCATTTTTCGGAATGATTAGAAAAAAAAAATGAGAAAAAACTTTAAAGGGGTCGGGTGGGGATTGAACCCGCGACCACAGGGAGGAAGGGAAGCCAAGCAACCAACTGGGCTAGGGTATCAAGCACAACCAAAGACGGAGAGAAATAATTTTATAAAGTAATTAAGTGTTTTTCATGAAGAGGTATATAAACCTCGCTTAGGTTGCGTGAAACCCCAAGTTGGAGCCGTAGCCGCGCGTGAGAGAGAGGAGAAGGGAGGGCTGCGAAACAAGGGATTTTCAAGGGAGCTCTTCTTCTTCTTCTTCTTTCCCCTTGAGTAGAAGCATCTAGGGTTCCTTCCTAGGGCTAAAGGTGGAAGCTTTTTACAAGGAGGAAGAAAAAGGATTTCGTTAGGGAGTTTTCTCCCTGTTTTTGTGAGTTTTCTTCAAGAACGATGTAAGTAAATCGCTCACCTGCAATAGGAGTAGTTTTGTTTCGAAATTCTCATTGTAGAACCCTAGTTTTCGAAAAGTAGAAGCATGGTTAAGAGAGTTTTGCTATTCTATGTTTTAGCTATTAAAGTTGCATGTTTTATCATGTTAGAAATTCAATTTGTTTATATTGAATGTATGTAGGCCAAGCATGATGAGTTTCATACTTATGAAAAGACCTAAAAGTGAATTTGATTTAAGGAGCACACAAGGTGCTCGATGGAAAGTTAAAGTGAGAAAAGTAAAGGTTTTTTTTGGCATGCAAATAAATGCAAAAATAAGTAAAGTGATAAGTTTAAGTATGGTAAGTAAGAAAAGTATTTTACTTTGAGAAAGAGACATGTACCGGGCAAATGTAAGGCCCATCGAAAGTTAGAAAGTAAAGTTCTAATAGGGTGCGGTGGCTAGCTACCTCTCAACCTATTAGAAAAGCGCGCAATTGGTACACCGATACCATGGTACAATGTCAAGGCCTAAAGAGAAAGTTGATTACTATTTTCAAGTATATAAGTATGATCAAGAAGTTTCTTTTTGAGAAAGTGTTTAATTATTATATGTGTACCTTGATACAATGCAAGCATGATAAAGTAGTTCAAGTAGTAAGCATGGTTAGTTGTGTACATTGATACATTAACAAGCATGATAAAGTGTTTCAAGTTGTAAGCATGTTTAGTGTAAGTTTTGAAGTAAGTAAAGTTTTAAATCATTCTTTGAAATGAGCATGTTTAGTATTGACATCATGATTTTGTGAGTAGGAATTTACTTACTAAGCATTGTGCTTATTAGTTGCATTTTCCTTCTATTGCAGATAAAGGAAAAGAGAAAGCGTAAGTTGGGAGGCGACAGGACTTGCATTGGTGTTCAGTGGCGGCGAAACCATGGAAGAGATCTTTGGGAATAAGTATTATAGAAACATTTGGTTATGGTTTTGGGTTCATAGAAAGTGATCAGTGTGTTTAAACTATGCCTAGAGACAAAGTTTGGTACAAACTTTAGTATATTTATGCAAGTGTTTTGTTAGTTTTGTTAAACTCCGCAAAGATTCAATTCCAAGTTGTGGTATTGGTTTTGAGTTGCTAATATGCTTAATAAACTAGGGTAGAATATAGATTTGAAGTTATATCTTAATGTGAAGTGATAGTATGTGATTTGTGGATGTTTGAAAGTGGTTATCAGCTCTGAAATTGCAGGTTTTCAGGCGTGCCAGTCGACTGGCTCAGATACCAGTCGACTGGTGCCATTGAAAAGAAACTGTGTAGAGTAGTTGGTTAGTGCTTTGGTCATGCAACTAAGAGGTTGAGGGGTCAAATCCTGGCAAAGCAAACAAAATGAAAGTTGTTTTGTTTTTTTTTGAAAAAAAAGAGAAGGAAGAAAAAAAAAATTAGAGCAAGTTAAGGGGACTCAAGTAGGTGTAACCTAAGGCTAAGGATAAGGTAAAGTTAAGGTTAAGCAAATGTGACGTCCGTTTTAAGGAAGTTAAGAGAAGTCGGGTCGTCACACTTCGCCAGGTGCCTAGCAGTCCTTCGCTAGGGCTTTTTCTGCACACTCAGTGAACAACGTTAGATCACAAATAAACTTAACTTTGAATCCTTTGCCAATATCAAAACCAGGTTTGATATGGTGCTTCCTACACCAACAGGTTGGGCACCGAAGTCTTGGACCTAGGGTTTGGGCACGAAGTCTTAGTCTGAGGGATTGAGCAACTTAGCTGAGCGATGACTAAGGACAGTAGTAGAGACGGGTCGGGGTTTGGACGTCTCGAGATCCGAGAGTATCAGAAGCTAAGCAACATCCCACCCGAAGGACTGGGTGGCAACCTTCTCCTGAATGGAGTAGGTGAAAGGCGCGTTCTCGGGGGTGGGAACTTGCGTTGGTTCGACCTAGGGTTTCATGGAAATCCGAAGTTAGAACCATGTCCTTAAGGCTAATATTGTGTGTATATTTTCTTTGTATTTGTGTATCTTGCTGGTAACAAGAACCGGAGACAAAGAAAGCAAAGGGCTGGAAACCAACCAAGCCAGGCGCCCCCATCAATGGGGGCGCCCAGATCAAAGAACAAAAACCAGCTTTGGGCTGGAAGCTTTGAAGCCAGGCGCCTAACAGGATCCAGGCGCCTAGGTCAAAGAAGGAAAAACCAGTTTCGTGAAGAAGGCAGAATAGGCTTCCATTCAGGTGCCCGGGATGATATAGGCACCCAAGTTGAAAGCTGTATTTGCTGTTTCGAGTTCGAAATAGAGATAAGCTTTCATTCAGGCGCTGGGAGGTCCAGGGCTCCCTGGTCAAAGGTTTTATCAGCTGCGGCGAGTTCAGCGCGGGGATAAAGTTTGACCAAGTCTATAGGGGTGCCCCCATCATCACAGACGCCCGTATGAAGCCTATAAAAGGGGCTTCGACCCCTCAGCTTTAGACACAACTTCTAAGATCCATTCAGAATGTTCTGACCGATGACAAAGCGCTAAAGACGAGGCTCTACGACCGGGAGGCTCCAGGAGGAAGTGCGCGACACTTCGGAGGTCCAGATCGACCGAGTTTCAACCCTTGTTTGTTCGGTTTGCTTTTATTATTCCGCATTCAATTTATTATCATTTTGATTGTACTTCTACACTGTAAGACGGGTTTTCTCCGCCTCTGGAAATTCCAGAAAGGAGACCAATAGTGGACTCACGCCGAGTACATAGGCCTTGGACGTACTGACCCAGGGGGGTCGGGAACCAAGTAAATAAATCCCGCGTGTCTGCTTTGTTGTGTTTTCCTCGTTCTGTTTATTTTCCACTGCACTAACGCTCTGAGTCTAGAATGAAGATTCGAAAAGCTTACAATTTCCGCGAGAAAGATTTACGATCGATATTCACCCCCTCTCTATCGACGACACCGGTCCTACAGAATTCTCTTCCTCATGCTTTTTAACTTGAGTTGAGTTTCCTTCTTGAATTTGCTCGGTCAAGGACCTTGAGTCGGCTTCCTCTTTCAGGCGTTTTACTTCCTGTTGGAGGTACTCAGCCCGGATTTTGGATTTCGCTAAATTACGAGACAAATAAGAAATTAACTTTGACAATTCATATTCAGAGTAACCTCTTACCGTAATTTGTCCGTTCTCCGAGATTGTAGTCTTCCGTCGTCTGGTTCCGACTCTGATCCTAAGTCGACATCTTCCTAGGTGGTTAGGGTGAGGAGATTTGCATGTGGGACTTCTTCTTCTTCTTCGGAAGAGGATTCATCCCAGGTGGCTTAGAGAGCCTTCTTTCTTCGTGCCTTTTTGGTTTCCTTCAGGTTGGGGCATTCTGACCTGAAATGTCCCTTTTTGTTGCACTTGTAGCAGGTAACGTTAGTCTTGCTCTTCGAGCTTGTTGAAGGTTATGATGGATCTTCCTTTCTTTGGCTTACTTTCTTCTTGTTCGTTTGGTGCTTTAGTTCATTGTAGTAGTCCCGAGCTAGCCGAACCAACTTGGGTTGATCCCCTTCACTATCTTCTTTCGTGCAGTTCTAATATAGAAAAAAGTTCGTCTAATTGGATTTCAGATAGGTTCCTTGAAACTTTGTTAGGCATCTACCATAGACGCCCACAGTGAGTTTCTCGGAAAAGAATCAAGTGTATACCTTATCAGGTCACGGTTTTCAACCTTGTGACTTATCGTGTGCAGCCCGTTCATCAGTTCTTGAATTCTGGTGTGGAGTTGGGTCGCAGTCTCACCGTCGTACATCTTGATTGTATAGAGTCTGTTAAGCAACAGATCTCTTTTACTAATCCTTGTGTCAGAAGTGCCTTCATGCAGCTCGATCAACTTGTTCCAAAGCTCCATCGCACTATTGAAGGGTCCTACCCGGTTAAGTTCCTCCTTGGTCAACCTACATTGCAAAGTTTGGGTTGCCTTTGCATCGACCTCGATTTTCTTCTTTAGTGACGCGTCCCATTCGATATAATGTTGCACTACACCTTATGCGTTCTTGGGAATTTCCAACCCAGACTGGATGATTAGCCACATGTCCACCTGAGTTTTCAGGTGGACTTCCATCCTGCTTTTCCAGTAGGAGAAGTCTTCTCAACTGAAAAGAGGAGGTCTAGCAGTGTTGTACCCCTCTTGCATAGCCATAGAATTTACTGAAAAAGAAATAACAAAAAAAACTTGTTCGAAGACTGAGTCTTGGATTAGTAGTTTGTGTAGAAATTAACAATAACGGAAAAAGATTGAGTGGTGTTGCACCAACCTCAATTAACGAGAAAATTTGAGCGAAAAGAATTTAAAAATTCATAAATCTGAAAAAAATCTCAAACTGGTGGTTGCACCAAGTTTGAGCCACCCGCTCTGATACCACTTGTTGGATCGGAGTAAATCGATAGAGGGGGGGGTGAATATCGATCTAAATTTTTCGGACAATTTAAGAGAACTACGCAGCGGAAATAGTAAAGCAAAGTCGCTAACACGATTTGTTTTACTTGGTTCGGAGTTGCGGTCGGCTCCTACTCCAAGACCCACGGTCCTTGATCGTTTATGTTGGACAATTCTATATTCGTAGAAATGATTACAATTTCGAGTACAGATATAGAATAAAAAAAAGCAGTTACAACACTTAAGAAAATTAACGGTTTTCCCGACGATCGAAGTGGATGGAATTTCGGAGCAGCAGGTCATCGTCGGTGCTTGAATCGCGAATGCAGAGTGTGCCGGAGCATAGCGCTTGAGCGAATGTGTTGAAAGCGAAATTTGCAAGTTGTGTTGAAGCCTTGGGGGTGAACCCCCTTTTATCGTCGTCTCCTGGGCTCCTGTGTTGAAGGGGGCGCCTACACGTGGCCTCTCCTACGCGAACCCTAATCCGCATGCTCGATCAGCGCTTATCCCCTTCATTGAGGCACCTGAGCTGTCTGGGGCACCTGTGTTACCACAGGCGCCTAGCTTGACTTGGTTCAAAGGCTTTCGTGGCAGTTTGCTTCGATGGTCTTGGTTTGGTCTTGCACTGGGGCGGCTGTATCCTTACAGGCGCCTCCTTCCAATGAGGTGCCTGAGCTGCAGAAACACAGTCCCTTCGTTTCCTGCAACCAGGGTTAGTTCCAAAACACAAGAAGCAAATATATATGATATGTTAGACATTATTTACAGCCTTAGCTGTCTTGGTTCTGACTTTGGGTCTCTCAAATGGAACCCTAGGTCGAACCGACACCTAATGTTCCCTCCTACAGGGAACGCATCCTCACCTACTCCTCTCGGGAGAATTTACCTTTTTGCCAACCGGCTCCTCCGGTTGGACTTTTGCCCAGCCTCACTCACTAGGTCTTTGGTGCCCAGTCCTCGACCAGGTCTTAGTGCCCAGCTTCACTCACCAGGTCTTCGGTGCCCAGTCCTCAACCAGGTCTTCGGTGCCCAGTCCTCAACCAGGTCTTAGTGCTCAGCTTCACTCACCAGGTCTTCGTTGCCCAGCCCGCGGCCAGAACTTAGTGCCCAATTCAAAGAACCAGGACTTAGTGCCTAGTGTACCTAGGACTTTCCTGCATACTTAGTAACTTTGTTAGATCACAACCAAATCTTAACTTCTGAACCCTTTGTCATTATCAAAACATAGGTTCGACTTTGGTGTTTTCGGCACCAACAATTTGGACTAATGGATGTTGGATATTGGATGCTCCAGACACATGACTGGGGATAAATTGAAGTTCACCAAAATCAAGTTCAAAAACCTAGGCTCAGTAGCATTTGGAAACAATGATACACTCAAAGTCATTGGGTCAGGTAACATTGAACTTATTTCTGATTTCATTATTAAGAAAGTACTATTGGTTGAAAATTTCAAATTCAATTTGCTTAGCATTAGTCAACTCTGTGATACTGGTTACATAGTTACTTTCACCAACTCTAACTGCCTTATTAGAAACCTCCAAGACTCAGAGATAACACTTAGGATCGTTCCGTACGCTAGAGGGGGGGTGAATATCGTTTCGTCGAATTCTTGTTCCTACACGGTTAGTTTGCACAACGGAAATAATAGTAAAATAATAATAAAATCACTAACCAATGCTAACACGGCGATTTTAGTTGGTATCCACCCCGGTCGGGTGACTAATCCAACAATCCGTCAGTGGATCAATCCCCGGATAACCTCCGGCTAGAACTCGTCGCTCCTTGTGGGTGGAGAAACCTCGCCACAACACCAAGGACACTTCCTAAGTATACAAGACTACTAACTTGCCCTATCTAAGCAAGTTTCGTCAAGCAAGATAGTAGTAAACGAGCCCCTTTTAACTAGGGCTCGAATCTGGAATAGCCGCTACCAGTCGACTGCCAAATGACAGTCACCTGGTCCCACTCAGATTCGACCGTTACACCACAACGTTCGAAATCTACCAGCCTGTTCCAGCTTATAGCAGTCGACTGCCCCACACCTAAGCCAAGGGATTTTACAAACCTCTCCACACTCAAACCCTCCCGGCTTAGCCCCTGAGTACAAACACTCATACTCAGACTCTCACAACCCAGTTGACTCTTCACCAGCAGCCTTGACTGTCGCCTTCACGCCCTCTTCATCTTCGGCCCTCGTCCCTCGGATGCGCACGCAAGCCTCCAGCTTGCCTCCATGCCACCCTTCACGTATGCCTCGAAGTCCGCGTCCCTCAGCTCATCATCTCTGCTATCAATGGTCCCTCGGATGTGCACGTAAGCCTCCAGCTTACCTCCATGCCATCCTTCTCCTGAAGACGTCAACCAAGTCCATGCGTACCTATACATCTGTGCACTCATGTACACATGTGAGAACAACATAAACCCTAACTTAACCATAGTGCCGCACACATCAAAACATCATGATCCTCCAGATCATCTCAGGGTCGATTGCCCCAACAATCTCCCCCTTTTTGATGTGTGGCAATATGTTAAGTTAGGTAAACATACAGCAATAACAATAGCAAAAGCAATTGAAATTCAAGCATAACACACAAGAGACAGCCTCCCCCTTAACCTATGCTTTCTCCCAAATTTCAATTCTTATTTGCCAATCCCAAGTTAAGTTCTCCCAACTTAACTCTAAAGTCTCAAAACTAAGCCTAAGTTAAATTTCAAACCAACCTAACTTAACACCTAAATTCTCCCCCTTTGACACCATCAAAATGATTGCCCCAAGCAACCCTAGTCCAGGTGCCAAGTGGAGCCAACAATATTTCCGAAAAACCCCTCAGAAATCACAAAATATCAATCTGCCCCCTTTCGCAGGCGACTGCCACCCTGGCAGGTGACTGCGAGACTGCAGGCTGAATTACCAGTCGAAATTCAGAAATGAATTAAAAATTCCAGAAAATCCAGAAAAATGTTAAATTTTGCAAGCACGATTGTTAAGGTATTCTCTACCCTAGAAAATTTTGGTTCATGAAAAACATCAACGGTGCTTGACTTTTGGTACAAACTCGAAAATTCTCAAATAGTGCCAAGTTTGTATCAAATTAGGAATCCAACCACGATATCCTTTAGTTTCTACTTTCTGTCCATTCATCTTTGTTGGAGCAATTAGCCCTAAGATGGTCCGGAGTGACCAAAGGTTTTGATGTTTGGGCAAAGGGTTTAAGTTAGGTTTACTCTTGTGTACTTATATGTTTATGTTGAGTGTGCAGGTTGTACAGGTTACACATATGGACTTGATTGGACGGGCTCGGTACGGTGAAGGATGGCATGGAGGCAAGCTAGAGGCTTGCGTGCACATCCGAGGGACTGTGGTGAGCAGGGACGATGAGCTGATGGGCGCGGACTTCGAGGCATGCGTGAAGGATGGCATGGAGGCAAGCTGGAGGCTTGCGTGCATCTAAGGGACAGGAGCCGAAGATGAAGAGGGCGCGAAGGCAATAGTCGAGGCTGCGGATGAGGAGTCAGTCGAGTCGTGAGGGTACGAGTTCAGTGTGATTGTACTCAGGAAATCCTAGGGTTTGAGTGTGGAGTGGAATGTACTCAGGAAGGGTAACCTTAGGTGGGTGAGTAGACCAGTCGACTGGCCTGGGGGTAGTCGACTGATGGAACTCACAAGAAGGTCTCAGCCCTGGGACCAGTCGACTGCCCTGGGGGCAGTCGACTGGTAGGTGGTTGGTGAGTTGGCTAAAATTCGAACGTTGGGGTGCAACGGTCGAATTTGGCTGGCACCAGTCGACTGCCCTGGGAGCAGTCGACTGGTGGCGAGGGTTTCAGCCCGAGTCCTATTTAAAGAGGACTTCGTGGTGGCTGAGTTTCTTGACGAAACCTGCTTGGATAAAGCCGATTAGTAGTCTATTGTGTTCACAAAGCGTCCGAGGTGTTGTGGTGAGGTTTCTCCACCCACAAGGAGCGACACGTGATAGCCGGAGATTATCCGGGGAGTGATCCACCGACGGATTCTTGGATTAGTCACCCGGCCGGGGTGGATACCAAGTAAATAGGTTGGTTAGTATTGTTTATTTTATTTATTATTATTTCCGCTGTGCAAACTAACCGTGTAGGAAGAAAAGGGGTTCGAAAATCGCTATTCACCCCCCTCTAGCGGACATGATCGATCCTAACAATTGGTATCAGAGCAAAGGACCGCTCTTGATCGGACTAACCGCCGAGGGAGCAAAGAAAGCTAGAGGGAAAATGGAAGAAGAAGGTCCGCTAGGATGGGATATCCGGATTCCACCTTCTTACGACCATGACGACTTCACATATTGGAAAGGTAAAATGTCATATTTTCTAATGACTAATATTGAAGATTGGATGTGTATAGAAATAGGTTTCGATTCTCCCAAGGACAAGAAGGGAAGGATTCTTAAGAAGAAGAAGTGGACCGAGGAGCAAATTCATCAATTCGAGGTCAATAACAAGGTAACCAAAATGTTAATCGATTTAATACCTAATGACATTTTGGATAGGATAGGTGAATATAGGGATGCTAAGGAACTATGGAGCAAGCTGGTGGCATTCCATGAAAATTCTACACGAGTCCAACTAATACAAGATGCAAATGAAGTAAGCTCCATGATTCAAGAAGAGGAGAGAATTGAATCATCTACACTTTCAAGTGAGGAAGAAGTGTCCACATCCTCAAGTGAGGAAGGGGAAGAGGTCACCACCTCAAGGGTTGAGGGGGAGGAGAGACCATTAACAATGCCAGAACAAGAGGAAGCTTCCACATCATCAAGAGGAATTGAAGAAGTCAACCTAGACACTACCTCCACCAAAGTCAAGAGAAAGGAACATATTATATGCTTTGGTTGCAACCAAAAGGGGCACTACAAGGATAAGTGCCCACAAAGTAAAAAAGGGGTAAAATCTACACTCGTTCCAAATTTCTTTAATTCTAACATAAAGTGTAGGATTGGTGAAGCCCAAGCAAAAAGGAAGAAGATTCGATACTTCACATGTGGAGAGCTAGGACACTACCACACTAAGTGCCCAAGGAGTAAAGAGTTCAAGAAAATGGAGCACTTGAGAAGATGGGAGAAAGAGGAAAGAAAGAAGAAAAGAAGCCCATATCATGGAGGGACTACAAGGGTAAGGGAGGTAATCCCTAATCTTAAATCTAAATGCAATTCAAATTCAAGTTTCTTTATGCATGCTAAAACTAGTGAAAATTGTGTTGGTGCAGGAAGCACCATATCGAACCTGGTTTTGATATTAGCAAAGGATTCAAAGTTAAGTGTTATTTGTGATCTAATGTTGTTACTTGAGTGTGCAGAAACAAAGTCCTAGCGAAGGGCTTCTAGGCACCTGGCGAAGGGCTGCCAGGAAACCAAGTCCTAGCGAAGGGCTGCTAGGCACCTGGCGAAGGGCTGCCAGGAAACCAAGTCCTAGCGAAGGGCTGCTAGGCACCTGGCGAAGGGCTGCCAGGAAACAAAGCCCTAGCGAAGGACAACTAGGCACCGGGAGAAGGACAGCTCGGCATCCAAGACCTGACAAAGGACCGTCAGGCAAAAGTCCAACCAGAGGAACGGTTGGCATCAGGTAAATTCTCCCGTCGAGGGAACAGTAGGCGTCGGTTCGACCTAGGGCTCCATTTTGGAGACCAAAGTCAGAACCAAGACAGCTAAGGCTGTATAAACAAATACTTGATTGCTTTATTGTGTTATGGACTAACCCTGGATGCAGGACCAAAGGAAGGAGTGTCTGCAGCTCAGATAGCCTCAAAGGAATGAGGTAGTAGCTGAGTAGGGCGCCCGGAGTGTCCCGGGCGCCCCCAAGGTGCATACAAAACAAGTAAAGAGAAAAAGGGTTCGAATAGCTGCTGGGCCGGGCGCCCCCGTGCTCCCGGGCGCCCGCGCTGCTCCCGGGCGCCCCCAGCGTTCCGGGCGCCCCCATGCGTATACCTCGAACCGAAGCCCTCGAAGCCAAGCGGATAAAATTTGACCCGGTCAATCCGGGCGCCCCGAGTCCTCCGGGCGCCCCGGTCAAAGCGGATCCAGAGGATCAGACGCGACCGAGACTTTGACAGATCAAAGGCCACGTGGGGGCGCCCCCGACGTCCCGGGCGCCCCCAGGCCCTATACAAAGGCCCTTCGACCAAGGCTTCAGAACAAACAATTCATTCAACACTTCCACGCTCTTCTGCTCTCGCGCCTTGCTCCGAAAACTACCCAACTCGAGCCGACGACGTCCCGCTGCTCCAAACAAGTGAACCTACAATCGGATGTCGGTAAAAGAAGAGCATCTTTTTCTTAATTGTTAAAGTTTACTGCACTTACTCTGTATTCAATATTTGTAAATTGTCTTTGCGCCAAATATATAATTGCCCAAAGTAAACGGTCAACGACCGTGAGCCTTGGAGTAGGAGTCGACACAGGCTCCGAACCAAGTAAATCGACTGTGTCTCTGTGTATTGTTTTTAATTTCCGCTGCGTACCTACTCTTACTCAAATCTGAAAGTTTTCCGATATTCACCCCCCCCCCCCCTCTATCGATTTTATCGATCCAACAAATTGTTCATCCATGCATGCTAGGATAAATGAAAATTACTTAATGGTGTATAATTTTGGTTTCAAGTATCATGATAGGAATATGGTTAACAAGGTAGATCAAAACCCTAGGAAGGTCATACATCATGAACAATCAAAGACCTTTAGACCTAAGGACCATGGCACTAATCCCAAGAAGGGGAGGAATGTGCCTAGAAAGGAGGGTAGGTCTAGGAATGTCCAAAATGGGCATGTGGATTCTAGGTTTAGGAACCTAGAAAGGGAAAATCAAGCTTTAAGGGAAAAGCTTGAGAGGTTAGAGAAAACCCTAGAGAGATTCACTATTGGATCTAAGAGTTTGGATATGGTGTTGGGTGGTCTAAAACCCTACAATGATAGATCGGGTCTAGGATACCGATCTAGGGTCTCCCATGACAAGGAAAAGAGATATGCTAGGGTAGCATATGATTATGGCAAGAAGGGGGAGTTCAAGAATGGCAAGGGAATGCCATCAAAAGGAAAGGAAAAGGTCTTAACTAAGGACAAGGGGTCCAAGGTTAAGAGGGTTGAGTTCGTAGGCCAAGAGTCACCGGAGGTTCACCGGTGTGCTTTAGCATTTGTTGAGTCACCTAGGGAGGCGGCTAGGGCTAAGAGCTCAAGGGAGAGCTCTAGAAGCCTTTGGGATATATGGTGAATGGACCTTAGGAGGGGTGCTCCTAGTGGTCTAGATGGACATGGAGTGTGCCAAAAGAATTGGAGACAAACTTGAGTCTCAATTCTTGGGTTTTGGCACGATGTTTCTGAGTTTCATGCATGAAAATATGACATTGGGGTCATATTTCATGAAAATTGGCTTTTGATATGTAATTGCCATATAAATCAATGCTAGGGACGCATTGTAGGTTGGTATTGGCAGTAACATCAAGAGGAAGCCAGAACTAGGACTTTAGATCAAGGTTTTATTGAAGTTTTTAACTAGTTTTGGGTTTTGTGTCAAACTTGGTAATGGTGATAGATACATTTTGAAATATATTTTTCTCAAGTAGGTATGGGTACCACAAACCTCTCCACAAAATTTGGGAATTTTTGGAGATTTGTGGAATTTTTGGCACATTTCTGAATTTCGTCAGAAAAGCTGAAATTTCAGAGTATCAGTCGACTGCCCAAGAGTATCAGTCGACTGCCCTTTGGGCAGTCGACTGGTCAAGGCTGGATTGAGGGTTCAGTTCTTGTTTAGTGTCCAAATGATGCAAAACAAGTGTGTAGGGGGCTAGTACACATTGTTTATGGTCATTAGGGACTAAAAGAACCAAGGAGTGGGATATTGTTGGGTTCTTTTGATGTTAGGCAAAGGGGGAGAAGTGTTGGGTTTAAGTTGGGAAATCAAACACACCTTTGCTAGAAACCCTAGGTTTAGGGGAGCTAAGATTAAGGGGGAGTATGATTGCTCCATTCTTGGCATAAGGGGAACCTTGGAAACGTTCTTAAAAAGCCTTTGTAAGTCCAATGTAGGGGGAGCTTGGGAAAAGTTTTAAAAAGCCCGTTTTGTTGTAAAAAATTCCTAACGTGGAGGGTTAGGTGTAGGATGCCTTGGGATAGGATCCATTTTTGCATCGCATATGCATTATTTTTGCCATTGACTACTATTTTGTTTTCCCTAACATAAACGGATTGTCAAACATCAAAAAAGGGGAGATTGTTGGAGCAATCGACCCTAAGATGGTCCGGAGTGATCATAGGTTTTGATGTTTGGGCAAAGGGTTTAAGTTAGGTTTACTCTTGTGTACTTATATGTGTATGTTGAGTGTGCAGGTTGTACAGGTTACACATATGGACTTGATTGGACGGGCTCGGTACGGTGAAGGATGGCATGGAGGCAAGCTGGAGGCTTGCGTGCGCATCCGAGGGACTGTGGTGAGCAGGGACGATGAGCTGATGGGCACGGACTTCGAGGCATGCGTGAAGGATGGCATGGAGGCAAGCTGGAGGCTTGCGTGCATCTGAGGGACGGGAGTCGAAGACAATAGTCGAGGCTGCGGATGAGGAGTCAGTCGAGTCGTGAGGGTACGAGTGGCAGTGTGATTGTACTCGAGAAATCCTAGGGTTTGAGTGCGGAGTGGAATGTACTCAGGAAGGGTAACCTTAGGTGGGTGAGTAGACCAGTCGACTGGCCTGGGGGCAGTCGACTGATGGAACTCACAGAAAGGTCTCAGCCCTGGGACCAGTCGACTGCCCTGGGGGCAGTCGACTGGTAGGTGGTTGGTGAGTTGGCTAAATTTCGAACGTTGGGGGTGCAACGGTCGAATTTGGCTGGCACCAGTCGACTACCCTGGGAGCAATCGACTGGTGGCGAGGGTTTCAGCCCGAGTCCTATTTAAAGAGGACTTCGTGGTGGCTGAGTTTCTTGACGAAACCTGCTTGGATAAAGCCGGTTAGTAGTCTATTGTGTTCACAAAGCGTCCGAGGTGTTGTGGTGAGGTTTCTCCACCCACAAGGAGCGACACGTGATAGCCGGAGGTTATCCGGGGAGTGATCCACCGACGGATTCTTGGATTAGTCACCCGGCCGGGGTGGGTACCAAGTAAATAGGTTGGTTAGTATTGTTTATTTTATTTATTATTATTTCCGCTGTGCAAACTAACCGTGTAGGAAGAAAAGGGGTTCGAAAATCGCTATTCACTCCCCTCTAGCGGACATGATCGATCCTAACAATCTTGACATTCAAAATGACTCCCAATACTTCCTTTTCCTATAGGAAGCTATTATTTTGACAAAATTTCCCTTTCTTTATCTCTTGAGTCTAAATGCCCATCCTTTTATAAAAACATGATCTCTAACCAAACCATATGATGAACATTTATATAAGGATCAGCTTTGACATAAATCCAGTCATGATGAAATAGCCATTAGCAATTCAAATATCTATTTAGGCAATATTCAACATATCATCAAAATTATAATAACATATGAGTAGAGAAAACATAAAATTTAAATCAACACAGCTTGGTTTCATACACAATTTAGACCATGCATCATAATACAAAAATAACCAAGCAAGTCATATGACATACCATAACCTAGGTAGTGATGCGAATTCACAAAATAGCAAGAGTTACAACCCTGAGGTCATCCAAATAAGTACAATCATCGAACTGAGGAGTGTTTGAGAGGTATAATAAAATAATCAACACAAGACACTCTCAACACTGAAAAAACACCCAAAGGCTGCATCATGTGATCAGAAGAACATGTCACCGTCACCGCCTGGGGGAGGAGGAGGAGGAGCATGATATGCTAAGTCCCACCGCTGCATCATCTCATACATCTCATCTTGGCGGCTGGTCATCCTATCAACTTTTGCTTCAAGCCTCTGCTCCGTCTGTTGGCATCCGTGAATGTCCTCGCGGATGGCATGAACATCTGCCTGGAGCTGGGTAATCTCTGCTCGGGTGACAAGCTCGGCTGACTCCTCATCTGCCTCAGCAACCTTCGGGCGGTCCCTCCAGATAAATGCACCCTGCCTGCAATCAATACCCGCCAAGGACAACTGACGCTGACCAATCTGGTCATAGTCCTTCGACAGGTGTCGGATCTGACCACTACAAACCCGGAGACCAAAGCGTAAATGGAAGAACTCTGTGAGTAGATGACAGAATGGCATATATATCTTCCCATTCACACTCTGGGAAGAATGACAAATGGCGCTAAAGACCTGTAGGGGGATATCTATATCTAACCTCCTTTCCAATGCATACATCATGACAAGATGTGGGAGTCTGATCTTAGCTCTCCCTTTGGTGACAATGGGTAGGATGCATTCAACGACAATCTTATACAGTACATGGCTAGCTGGTCGCATGGGTTTAGCATCAAAAAGACGCTCTGAGTCATTCTTATGCCTTCTGAGATAATGCATGTGAATCTGATCAATTGTAACCCCAGGAAACTCCAAGGGTTCCACAACAGTAGGAAAGTAGGTAACTACATTATTTGATGCTCTACAGTCCAAGTAGCTAGCTAAACTCATTGCAAAAAAAGGAATAGTGACCCCCGCTACTCTAGACTCATATAGGTTATTGTCAGAGTTAATGCATGTCAGATTCGTATAAAACTCTGTGCATATGTCAATATCGACATCCTGTTTGCAATAGACCAACTTATCTAGCCGAAAATGCATGATCATCTCAGCTAATGGAGGTGACTTTTCTTGAAAGAATGCCTTATTTAGATAGCGACAATTCATTACTATGAATTCGTTGTCCTCAAATCTTCTCTTGCACTCCAGGGATCTAAATCTCGACTCTCCTTGACTTGGTTGGGATGACCCTTCACCCCTAGACCTCTTAGTAGCCATCCTAAACATCATACACACACATGCATGCCAAGACAACCCCCCAAAACGGAAACACATCAAGAAATACACACAAAAATACCATGTTAGTGCTAAAACATTGCTTAATCAAGAAAAATGAACCTTCAAACGTAATACCTTTTCATTCTTTTCATGTTGACTTGAGTTTTGAGAATGTGGCTTGAAAAGAAGAGGTTTTAGCAAGCCCTAGAAGTAGATCGAGGTTGAAGGAGGGCTTAGGAAGGAGTTTTAGGGCTCGGGAGAGATTGAGGACGAGAGAGAGATGTGAGAGATGAAGAAATCGTCAGGGATGAAATGCCAAAACCCTAGGTTTGGCCATCCCTGTGCGGTCTCAGCCATATAAAGCCGCGCCTAGCAGGTGACTGCCCCATGGGTAAGTGCCTGCGAGAACCCACAGAAGGTTCTGTGTTCATTTGCAGGTGACTGCCCTATTGGCAGGTGACTGGTATCTGAAAACTTGGTTTTTCAGGCCGAGATTCAGTAATGCAGTAATAATTCCATAAATTCCCAAAAAATCTGAAACTTTGTGGGGAGATTTGTGAAGCCAATATCTACTTGGGAAAAATATAATTTCACTCAAAACTATCCCGAATCCCAAGATTGACACGAAATCCTATTCATTCTAAAGTGTATCATGAACCTTTTTCCCAAAGGTTCTAATTTTGACCTCACCTTGATGCTTCTTCCCATGCTCATTCATAATCACTTCATGGCATCAAGTTACATGGTATTTAAGTATTAATACCAATTTGTCTCAATTAAACTTCCAATTTCACCTTTTTCTCTATAATTCCCCTTTTAGTGTGCCAATTTTCTAGGATTAAGACCAACCTTAGCCTTTTAAACATCTTGGCACACCCTACAGTCTTCTTCAATCTCCGAGAAGGAAACCACCTGAGATCCATTGACCATGGAGCTCCCTTTGGCTTTTAGGGCTCTCCCTTGAGCTCCTAGTCCTAGTTACCTCCCTAGGTAACTCTTCTACAAAGGCAAGCCCACACCGGTGCTCCTCCGGTGCTTCTTGACTTTCCACTACCACCTTTTTAACCCTATAGATCTTTCTCTTGATCAATTTCTTTTCTCTTCTTTCAAATGGCTTTTCTTTGTCATCGTTGACTTTTTCTCTACCATAGTTATAGGGCATCCTTGAGTATGATACTTTATTAATATTAGCCCTCCTAGAATTAAATCCTAACCTTGACCTATCATTTCTATGATTTTGGCCCTTTGATATCATGTTCAATTCCTTGGACCCTTGAATTACTCTACCAATGTTTCTTCCCAACTCATCAAGTTTTGCTCTTAAAGCTTGTTTTTCCTTTTCTAACTTCCTAACCTTAGGATCACTAGACCTAATTTGATCATTTCTAGATCTACTTATTTGTCTAGACATTTTTCCCTTTCTCTTAGGGATTATCCCTTGATCCTTAGCCCTAGAATTTCTAGATTTATCTTGAACCACAGAATTCTTGGTGTTTTGGCACACAAAAGTGTTTCTATTCCTATCATGATATTTAAAACCACAAACACGCATGGGCAAGCAATTGCTATTAATTCTATCAGTCAAACAACCATTTTGAGCATTTATTGAAAGGTTTGAAGCATGAGTAGAATTAGAGGGTACCTTCCTTACCCTTGGTGCTCCCCCTTGATGAGTGCTCCTCTTTCTTTCTTCTTTTTCCCATTTCCTAAGATGCTCCATCTTCTTGAGCTCTTTACTTCTTGGACATTTTGTGTGATAATGCCCAAGCTCCCCGCATGTGAAACATCGAATTCTCTTTCTTTTGTTTTGAACTTCCTCATTCCTACAACCCATATTAGATTTAAATTGAAATGATTTGGGTTAGGAATTACCTCCTTTTTACCAAGTGGGCACTTATCCTTGTAGTGCCCCTTTTCATTGCACCCAAAGCATACAATGTGATCTTTAGTCCTTGCTTTGGTAGAGGTTGAGGCTTGGTTGACTTCCTCTTCACCCTTGGATGAAGTAGAGACTTCCTCTTGATCATGTGTAGGTGAGGGTCTCTCCTCCCCCTCAATCCTTGACGTGATGACCTCCTCCTCTTCTCTAGATGAGGTGGATGACCTCTCACTTGTTGGAACCCGGATGGCTAGAGAGGGGGGGAGTGAATATAGCCAATCACTTTTACCTTAGATGTAAATCGAATTTCTGCACTCAAACTTATCAGTAGCACAGCGGACGAAATAATCACAGAGTAAGCAGAAAATAGAAAACGAAAGCAAAGCAGACACAACTAGCAAGATCGCTAACAAGGAGGGTTTACAAGATTCGGGGATAACTTGCCCCTACTCCTTGGCGTGCCCTTAAGGTGGGCGATCCCTTGATCGTTGGCAGATCAAGCCCCGGTTATCACCGGATAGAAAGCAACCTCCTTCTCGGTGGAGAAACCTCTCCACAGCGTTTCAATTAGATTTATGTTTAAGCATAAAGAAACAACAAGAAGGATTTTACTCAAGCACTTAGCAAAGACAAGAACACAGCAAACTTTCCTAAGCTCCACCCAGCGGCGATCTCACGTAAGAAACCCTTCCTCGTGTCTTCCTGCTGTCGGACTCCAAGCCTCTTGTTCTCTCCTTCAAGCGCTCAAGTAATGGATGATTGCTTCTCGATTGCAGTAGCTTGCTCAAGGTGATGAAACTTCAGAACGCGCAAGCTAGATGTGGAGAACACAAGGCGTAGCAAGAACTCAGAACTTCTGCTTCAACGAAGCCTTCTTCCGCCCTTTTGTTTCTCCACTCAGCACCAGGTGACAGCATCTCCTGCAGCCTCCAGCTGCTCCCCAACCAACGCCAGCTACCACTGAGCCCTCCCTGGACTTCCTGAGCTCCCCTCAGCCAAGCTCCAGTCGGCAGCTCCAATCTACAGCCCAGTCGTTGCAACCTGAGATGGAAAACGGACAAACCTACTCCAAGGAAAGCCTCCATTGAATTCTCCTTGAGTGTTTGAATCCTCCTCTGTCACCTGCAGCTTAATCAGAGTGTTAGAGCAGCATATCACACAGTAAATCAAGTATCAGATATAAGCAGCAGAGAATCGGATATGGTCAAGCGCGATCAGAGCGCCTGACAGTGCAATTTGAATTAAAGTGATCGGTCACCCGACCGATCAGAGAGCCTCCAGATTGGTCACCGGACCGATCAGGCTGGGACCAGACCGATCAGGCTCCATCCTGATCGGTCCCCAACGCTCGATTAGAAATCACGATTTCTTTGGGACTCTCCTGGATCGATCAGCACC
>JAGFNQ010000090.1:415948-443813 GCA_024364735.1 Boesenbergia rotunda | reverse complement strand
CCCTCATCCGCCTTAGATTCAAACTTCCTCAATTCATCCTTGGTGTTTAAAATGTAAACCTTACATCCAAAAACCCTAAAGTAGTGAACTTGTGGAATTCTCCTATTCCATAATTCAAATGGAGTTTTTCCTAAAAATCTATGAATTAAGACCCGGTTTTGAATATAGCAAGCGGTATTTACCGCTTCAGCCCAAAAGTAGCTAGGAAGAGAATATGCATTAAGCATAGTCCTAGCGGTCTCTTGTAGGGCTTTATTTCTCCTTTCTACCACACTATTTTGTTGAGAGGTTCGTGGGCATGAAAATTCATGCTTGTACCCATTTTCTAAACAAAATTGTGAAAAGTTTGAATTTTCAAACTCTCCATCATGGTCACTCTTAATTCGGTTAATCTTAAGATGTTTTTCATTTTCAACCCTCTTACTGAAACCTATGAAAATTTCTAAGGTATCATCCTTATGCTTCATGAAAAATACCCAAGTAAATCTAGAAAAATCATCTACAATTACCAAACAATATTTACTCCCTACTAGTGAGGGAGTGTTATGACAATCAAATAGGTCTATATGCAATAATTCTAGGTAAAGTAGTGCTAGTTAAGGTTTTACCTTTGTGTGATGATTTTAATTGCTTACTCTCTTGGCATGCATCACACATCTTAGTCTTTTCATACTTGATCATGGGAAGCCCCTTCACCAACTCCTTCTTGGCAACTCTTGCAATATTCTTCATGTTGATGTGCCCAAGTCGCCGGTGCAACAACCATCCTTCTTCTTTTTTAGATATGAGACACTTAGAAAAATTGTTAGAAGCATAAGCAAGATTAAAATAATAAAGATTAGCCTCTCTATATCCTTCTAGCATAACATTTTCGGAACCATTTTGTTTAATTAGACACTTTCTAGCATGAAACTCAACCCTATATCTCACATCACAAAGTTGACTCACACTAAGTAAATTAAACTCCATATCTTTGATTAAAAGAACTTTATGGATAGTGATTGTAGGAGATACCTCAATGTTGTCCCTACCAATTATTTTGAGTTTTCCACTATTTCTGAAAGATACGGTTCCTTCTCTTAGATAGCTAAGGGTGGTGAATTTGCTCACATCTCCGGTCATATGTCTTGAACACCCGCTATCTACTATCCACATATTTGAAGCTTCCTTCACCTTCACCTTCACCTATACAACACGGAAAACACAAGCTTTTGATACCCAAATACTAGTTCCACATGAATCATTTAAATACTTCTTTGGTACCCAAGCCTTCTTTGCATTTCCCTTAACACCTTGTCTCCTAGAGGTACCCTTTCTACCCATAAGTGAAACAAAAGCTACCTCCTTGATTTTTGGCCTATAACCCATCCCGGCTTTGTTATACACGACTCTTTGGCTATTTATGATCATATCAATTGCTAGAGCCAACTTGAAATTTCCTAAGTGCCTTGGTTAGGTCTTCTACCTTTTCCCTTAGTTCCCTATTTTCTTTTTCCAAACATGAATCATTTGACATGGTAGAGAGAACATGCAAATTGTCCTTAGGTTTCATGGATTCTAATTTAAGCATGCAAACTTCATTCTTTAATTCTCTAACCTTTCTCCTAGCCTTAGCCAAATCATGATTTGTACTAGTAATAATTTTGACAAGAGTAGAGGAGGGTAAGCTATATACCTCACTTACCAATACATCGGATTCGGATGATGAGCCTTCACTACTTGAACTCCTCTCATCTTTGGATGTCTCCAAGTTGTCCACTCCCATTAGTACGAAGTGTGACATGTGATCTTCTTCTTCCTCCGAAGATGATGGATCATCCCAAGTAGCTTTTAGGTTTGTGGCACTCTTCCCTTTTTCTTTTGACTTCCTCTTGTCACCTTTCTTCTTCTCCTCCTTCTTTTCTTCTATTTTCTTTAATTACGGACACTCATTCTTCATGTGACCCTCTTGATGGCAATTATAGCAAATGATGTCCTTCCCTTTGCTCTTACTTCTTGACCCTTTTCTACCATAAGACTTGTTAGAAAAACTTTTAAAAGCTCTTCTCATTTTCCTTACCATGTAGGCTTCTTGGTCACTATCCATGGAAGCATTGGACTCCTCCGACTCGGATGATGAGGAGTAGATGATCTTCTTCTTCTCCTTCTTCTTTTTCTTTTCCTTTTCTACAATAAACGCTATACCTTTTCTTTAGAAGAAATGTTAGCTTGCTTATGTAACTCAAATTCACAAAATAAATCGTCTAACTTTATCGTAGAGAGATCCCTTGATACTTTGTAGGCGAAGGTCCTTTGATATTCCGCATTAAAGCGTTGTGGTGACCTTCGCATTGGCTTGCGCCTTCCTCATTACCTCCTTGGTCCAATTACTCATCGGTAGTGGCTCTCCTTGTTCATTGACGGGCGCATCGAAACCATCTACAACACTTATCCAATTTTCAATATCGTTCATTAAGTAGTACTTCATCCTACCTTTCCAATAGGCAAAGTTGTTTCCATCGAAGAACGGTGGCCTTGCGGTGCTATAGCCCTCTTGAAACGTCATTTCTTGATACTCCGATCGACGGTGAGTTCTCCCGAAGCGAACCGGCTCTGATACCACTTGTTAGATTGTGGCGCTTGCTAGAGAGGGGGGGAGGTGAATATCACTTTTCTCGAACTTTCTCTACAAGATGGTTAGCACAATACAAGCAATATAATGAAAAATATGAAATCCAATGCTAACACAGAGAATTTACTTGATATCCACCCCGAGAGGTGACTAATCCAAGGATCCACACACAAGTACACTCTCCACTATGAAAAGCCTCCTTCAAGATGGAGAAAACCTTTACAAGGTTGTCCTCTTCCTTTTTACAAGATGGAATTGAAAGCGAGAGGAAGAACTGACGACTTTTTGCACGAACAACACTTTGGTACATTTGAGAACCGTTCCTTTTTCGTGCCAAAAAATCACCCTTTAAATAAGAGTAAAGGACAACTCCTAGAGTCATCCAGCCCGACACCAGTCGATTGCCTCAGGGCAGTCGACTAGTCTAGCCTTAATTGCTAGCCAACGACTAGTTTTCGGGGGTATCAGTCGATTGCCCCAGGGGCAGTCGACTGGTCTAGGGTCTAAAACATTCTGTGAGTTTTAGAACATGCTGGCAGTCGACTGCCTTTCTCCTAGTCGACTGCCCAGCTTATACAAGCTCTCTTCCTCACTCCGAAGACCCTCCTTCACGTGTGCCTTCAAGTACACTCCCTTGGCTTGTCCCTTGAAGTCTTCTTCCACCGGCTATCGTCCCTCGGATGCGCACACAAGCCTTCTCTTGGCTTGCCTCCATGCCACCCTTCACGTGTGCCCTTTGAAGTCCACTTCCCGGTTTGCCCTTGGAGTCCTCTTCCCTCGGCTCTCGTCTCTCGGATAAGTCCTCCATGTGTGATTCTCCAAGTCCTACAAACTCAATCACACATATCAAATAATAAGATAACACCCTAACCTTAACCATGTTGACACACATATCAAAATCATGATCTTCCCGATCATCCTTGGGTCGATTGCCCCAACACATTGTAGCTGTGTTGTTATTGGTGGCAAAAGGCGAATCGCTCACCTAGTTGTGTTGTTATTGTAGCACATGGAGAACTTGGATTGCTCGGAGATTACAATGGCTTCCAGAAACACTGTAGTTCCACGATACTGTAGCATCACTGTAGCTTCTGAGAACATAATTGCTCAAGCGAAGACTCTAGCGACTCGAGATGCTCGGGAATAAATCTGGATACCATCAAATATCCCTCCTTCAAGTCGAACTGAAGGGAGAAGTTGAATGAAATCCAATTACAAGTATTGGGTCGAAGAGGATTAGCTCGGGTATAAATCTAGTAACTTTTACCCCATATCGAAGCTAGCTACAATGTGTAGAAACTCGCCAATAGCTACTATAATGTGTTTAGAGTGAGTTTAAGATTTAGGATTTAAGGTTTATAACATGTAGAAGCTATCAAGTAACTACTATAACTTGTAGAAGTTATCCAGTAGTTATTACAACGTGTTTAAAATGAGTTTAAAATTTAGGATTTACACAATGTAAAAGCTAATTAATAGCTTCTACAATGTGTAAAAGTTATCAATAGACACTATAACGTATAGAAGCAACCTAATAGCTACTATAAAGTGTTTAGGATGAATTTAGGATTTAAGATTTAGGGTTTAAATCATATAGAAACTAGCTACAGTGTGTAGAAGCTACATAGTAGTTGCTATAACGTATTTAGAGTGAGTTTAGGATTTAAGGTTTACAACATATAAAAGCTATCGACTAACTGATACAATATGTATAAGCTATTAGTAGCTGTTACAACGTAAAGAAGCTGACCAATAACTGTAACAATGTGTTTAGGATGAGGTTTGGATTTAAGATTTAGGGTTGACACCATGTAGAAGCTACCGAATAATTACTACAATGTGTAGAAGCTATTAGTAGCTGCTACAATGTGTTTATAGTGAATTTAAAATTTATGGTTTAGATTTGTAGCAGCTATGTAATAGTTTCCACAACTATTTTAAAATGATTTTGATGAAATTTAAATAATTTTAATCAAATTGATAAATAATATTTTAATATAATAGTATTGACCCTAAATTCTAAGCCCTAAAATCACTGTAAAACAAGTTATTGTTGCTATTAGTTAGTTTCTATACTTTATAGCAACTACTGGATAGTTTTTACACGATTTAAACCTAAACTATAAACTCACCATGGACATATTGTAGCAATTATCGGATAGTTGTACACGTTGTAACAACTATTCAATAACTTTTACATATTGTAAATTTTAATTTGTAAATTCTAAATCACCCTAAATAAGTTATAGCATCTATTATGTAGTTTTTATAAATTATAGTGGCTATGGATAGTTATTTCAATAAGGATATTTTAAAGATAAAATTATTAACAAAACTTTTATTTAACTTTAATTGAAAATAATATACTTTTCTGGTAGGTGTTCATATAATTTTTATCTATTCTCGAGATTATGATATAGTAGAAGGATAATTAATTATCATCTCAAATATCTGTTGTTCGATCCTTAGGTATGACATATTTTGTAGATTTTTTTCCAAATAAAACGCGAACCCTAAGACATTGGACTTCTGAACTATCTGTCGCGAGCGCTTTCTGATTTACTCTAGTGATCGATAGAAAACTTCTGTGAGATCGGTCACCCGAGGTTTGACGTTACCCAACATCTTTAATTTTTTTTTTCATATGATTTATGTCTAAATTTATTTCTCAATAAAACATAAAAAGGGCAAAAATTAAAAACACTTTCCTTTTTCAAAAATATTCTTTTTTTATTAATCATCAACCTCATCCTATATATTATCTTAAAAATATTTTTATTCTATATCTAGCTGTTATAAAAAGATTTAAATAAAATTAATTAATTTGAAGTTATTATTTTTTAATAAATTTTAAATAATTTTAATTTTTTTTTTTTTTGCTTTGACGAACATTTGCCTTGCACTCAATTATTTTAGCTGATTGTTTGGCAACATACAGAGTAATAACAAATATAATGCACAACTCAAGCCACACAAACTCATATTGAAGAACTAAGCAATTGAGTTTAACAACATGGTATTTGACACTGATTAATAGTTTTTGAAGCTTTAAACTAAATCTACTTAAAAACAAAAAATGATTATTCAGGTTAGACAACATCGAACCTGGAGCGATGGGTCCGACCGAGAATTTTCCATCAGTCGCTGGATAAATCTACTACAAACAGTTTGTGCTAGAGGCAACCATTAATCTTATTATTTGGAATGAATCTGAAACAGCTCTTTTGGAATCACCATAACGAGAAGATAATTTCAATCGAACTCGGAAGAGATTGGTTTAGTTGATAATGTAGATTAGAGATAGTAGACGGTCAATTACATAATTAAGACATAAGAAAGAAAGAAAGACGGAAAGAAAGAAGATCTATATTGCCTTGTGTTGGCAAGCCAGTTCCAATGTTTGAAAAATAACCCCAATTTCATCAACAATTCTAATCCATAATCTTCGTCCGCGAATGGGCTAGTCTTTACTCGATCCATGAGATGCCCAACACCTTTGCCATAAAGCTATACCGATCCGCAGCTTCGTCAATCTATCATAATTCACACAAACACATTAGAACATAGTAGGCTGAACAAATGTCGCAATTGAGTAGAAGAACAAACCATTTTCTGCGTAGGCCGACCAGCTCCATGTCCCGCCTTACATTCAATGCGACCAATTATAGGGTTGGTCTGCGGACTGTTCTCCACACTTGTATACAAGACGTATTGCAACGTCTGTTAATGTAAAAAATAAAAACAAAAATTAAGAAAATTCTAAAGAATTATTGAATATAAAATGTCGTCTTGAGGAACCATGGAAAATCAAATGCTCATCTTATTGTTATATGGTTTTGCTTTTAACTTAAGCAAATATGATTTAAGTCAGTCAAACAAATCTGGTATGTAGAACTGAGCCACTCCTCAGGAACTGGAGGTTGCCAACCCATCCAACTCAAATATAGCAAGTAGTTTTCAAAAATTTGGTTGGAGACTAGTTATCTTGCCTATAGATCAACCTCCCCGATCAGACAAGCTATCCAAACCATGTCCAAAACTGACAGCCCATACTGTTAGGTAATTTCTCTCACATTGTTCTCTTTAAGAATGGGTTACGATAAAATCACAAGCTGCTTGACGTGATGAGTTTAACAAACTCTACAATTGTGGTGGCATGTCAAATATATTCAGTAGTCTCCAACTTCAGAATTTAAAGGAGACAAGCCAAGCAAGTCATGGTTACAATAACTATCACATAAAAAACAACATTATTGTAAGCATTTTTTTTATCTTAAAGCTAAATCAACGTACTATACGTAGCCAATGCAAAAATATTTAACTAACTCTTCCATAATCAGATAATGAAGTCTCATGTAATATTTGTTAGCAAGTTATTACATATAGAAACGTGTAACATGCATACGTTCCACCGATTTTCCTCTATGACAAATTTTTTTAATAGCGATAAAATTAAGGTTGACACAATAAGTATCCAAGACAACTGGACAATGAAACTTTATTTGCAGATGAAAGAAGAGCATTAGATCTATACAAGAGTATCTAAGAATACAACAACACAAAACCATGTTCCTTTTAGTTACTAAAAATACCATTATAAATTAAAAGATGAATCATGTTTAGAATAAGTTAATATTAGGATAATGCTCCTATTATTCATTACTCTCTTGTATATGTGCATAGAGCTAGGCATTAAAATGAGAACATTAAGGACATTGAATATACCAAAAAAATATTAAAGTCATAAGCAAAAGGCATTAAAATTCCAATAACCTGGATTTGGCAAAAAAGAGGAACTCACTGCTAATAGTTTCAATGAGTGCAAAGGCACAACACGATCATCATGATCAGCTGTCAAAAGCATGGTTGATGGGTACTGACATAGCATACCAGAGCTCTTTTCCCATGGTCTTGTTACATTATGAAGTGGTGAGTATCTGACAACAAGCATTTGCATGTATTCAAATATAGAAAATGAAACATCTCAAATAAAGAAACACATCACGAATAAAAGTACAAGATATGTGTCCATGCATACCCAAGGCATGTACTTCAAAACAAAATCAAGAACCAAATTGTGTATTACCATTAGTCATAGTGCACTAAGGTAATATTTAAAGAAAGTCCGTCAATGCGAGAAGCAGCAACGGGAGCAGCAGAACAAGAGGATTAATATTGGTTGACACACAAACCCATACTCTACCAACATGGACCAGGTACTCAGCTAGCAGTAACCAATTTAACATCTCAAGAAAGGACTAGTGACACAAACCAATATCAATCCTAGTTGGTGCCAAATGTCTTGTATTTTTTTTAAGTCCTAGCTAGAATAGTTGAAATGATTAAGATTTAAACAAGACACAGCATTTAACTCGTATTTATGCATAGTCAACCTAATTTGCTTAGATAATTGAATACAAGTAATCCTACAATTATCAATTATACTGAGAGGAAAAAAAGGTTTTCCATACTTAATTAGCCAATTGAATTCCTCCTCGTTGTCTGAACAACCATAATCAGAAGTCCAGGCATGACCTGAATATCAATAAAATAAAAATATCAGTAGAGAAAACTAAGGACCAAAATGCTACCACAAGGTTATAGAGAATTGGATTGACCAATAGTGAACTTATGGAATCGAAGCATGTCCATAACGCCAACATGAGCAAGAACACACCCAAAAAGATCTGGACGCTGCCATTAGAACTTTGTTAATAGATAATAAATTAAACAAATGCATAAAGTTTCAAAGGAGATTAAAAAGATTAAATAGTACTGGCATATAGGAAACTAATATGAACAAGTAGATCATAAGTTGATTTTACCTGATTCATGCAAGCTGCAACAAGGAGCCCACCATTGCTTCCACCTTCAATACATAGTCGTCTTGGGTTTGTATAGCCATTTGAAACAAGGAATTCAGCAGCAGAAATAAAATCATCAAAGCAATTTTGTTTCTTAGAAAGTGATCCTGCCTTATGCCATTCTTCTCCATATTCTCCTCCACCACGAATATTGGCTATGCATATGATGCACCCTAAGTTTCTTGCAAGAACAAGACGAGCCACACTAAATGAAGGTGTAATGCTGATGTTGAAGCCTCCATAGCCATATAGTAGAACTGGATTTGATCCATCAAGTTGGGTATTCTTCTTTGACACAACAAACATGGGTATCTTGGTCCCATCCTTGCTAGAAGAGAAAACCTAAGAAAATGGAATAAAATAAGTTCAACTTGATCGATCAACATCACAGCATAGTTCTTCAAGCTCATTAAGGGCAAGAGCTTCCTTGTTCCTGAAGCCATTTTGAGAATATAAAAGAAAAAAGAAATGGAGGCAAACAAACAACACACCAGGAGTCCCAATTTATGGGTCGACTAAAACCACTCCAGCATAGATATATCCAAAGCAGTTTATTTACTGGATAATGACCTATGCAGCTAATCATCACAAACAAATATGTCTTAATCCTTAGTAGATCCCTAATATGTAGACTAAAAGACAAGAAATGACTTACTTGTTTAACCTCAAACTCAGTGCGATCAAACCCAGCAATAGAAATTTCACGAAATATCTTCATTTCTGGGAATTCTGGCGCTAAATCACACTTGTAAATAATTCCGGGTGTAAGGAAGCTAGTGAAGCCAATAAATATTGTGCTGTCTTCACGCCTACCAGAAATCCCAGAGACACTACCAACATCTAATGGTAAAGCATGTAGCAATTCTCCTGTTACCAAATCCCTAATTTGCAAAACATGCTTAACATCACTCAGATAGCATACCACTATCTGGTTACCATTCACAGCAACAGCTGATTCCAGAACATCTTTTTCATGTTCTGGTATAATGTCAGTCCAGAGTTCTGGCTTCCTGATGTCTACCCTAACAAGCTTATATCTTGGAGCTCCTTTGTTTGTCAAAAAGGTAAATTCACTGCCATCATTTGCCACATCCACATAACTTGCTTCAAAGTTGTCAATGAGTTTAATAAAAGGAAGCATTTCATTACTTCCTTTAAAACCTTCAAGTCCAGTAGAAAGTGACTGCAGGTCACAGTAATATAACTTATTCACAGGATCACAACCTTCTTCAATTTGTAGAAGAACATACTGCAGAAAACAAGAGAAACAAAGTTCAAAGTCAAAACACTGTAACAGAACAAAAATTGAATATGCCGATCCAGTCATAATAATGTAGCATCTTTACATAAGGGGCAAAAGGACACTTTATAAAAGAGTTGCTACACTACGTGGGTAAATCAGCAGTCTCATAACCACAAACAAAAACAAACAAACTGTGAGTTCAACTATTTGAGGTCAGCGTGCAGCTTGTATATACCATCGTTGAACTATGGTTACGATTTATGTTCATGGTGTTGCTACACATATTTGACACTGGCTTTCATGGCAAGAAGCATTGTGGTTGTAAGCATAAGCTCTTTGGCTAAGTTCATCAATAATAACTTAACAAGTAAATTTCACAAGTCAGATGATCAACTTATAATAGATAATAAAACGCAACACATTACCTTGCCATCATTAGTCACAGAACCATTAAAAATATACTTTGGATGCTCTGGATCTCTCCAGCATAGGATATCCTCTGACTGATCTGTGCCTAAGAAATGATAGTGAAGCTCATGATTCAAATTGATATTTGTCTCTGTCCCCGCATCCAGTTCAGCCCCTTGTCTATGAATTATCAACGATATATACGAATTATAATGGATAATAGCAATCACCATTGGAGCCTCTTCACTAAATCATAACAACAAAATGGTAACAGGGTCATACTTGGGAGCTGGATAGCAACCATAGAAGAAACCATTTCCATCATGGGTCCAGCTGATCGATGAGAACTTTACCTGAAATTAAAGGAGGCAAAAAAAAAAAAAAAAGACACAAAGAAAGCAATGTTCCCTCAATGTTTAAAATAAAATTTTGGAATGTGCTAGGAAGAATAGATTCATACCCATGAAATGGTGTCAGGTTCTGCTTCCTTATCATCAACACTCATCACCTTGATTGTAACCCAATCACTTCCGCTTGCACTGAGTCCGTAAGCCAAATACTTCCCATCCTTGCTGATAGAAGCCATTGAGAGAGCCACAGTTCCATCCTCGCTAAGTTTGTTGGGATCCAATAGAACCTCTGCCTCTCCATCCAAATCTTTCTGCAAGAAAACAAAGGATTCTAAAATCATTAAGAGGAATCCTCCCCAAAAGTACACTCACAGAAATCCAAATGAATCCACAATGAGTGACTAATGGAAAAAAAAAATTATAATTCTTCAGTTGGCACAAGCCGCCACGTTATCAAACGAACAACGGCTAGCGTCTAGAATTCTAGATGGAAATGGGGGGAAAAAAGAGATAACTTGACACTATAACTTAAATGTTCTTATAGATTTGAAAGATTTTAAACGTTGTGATATAGTATGAAAAAAAAAATCATTCAATCGTTGTGATAGATTTACTAATTAACCCAAAAGATAACCACCTGGACGTAGAGAACGCTCTGAGCCTGGAGGCCCGTATTATGATAGTAGAAGTATTTTCCACCGCGCTTGTACGGCGTATCATAGCGGGGATGATCAAACAACGTCGTGATCTTCTGCCGCAACTTTTCCCTCTCCACGCACTTCGCTAGCACCGAGTCCGTCAGCGTCACCTGCTTCTCCACGAATTCCTTGACCTCGTCGGCGTCCGGATCCTCCAACCTGTGCCCGCACACAAACACCAAAAAAAAAGGGGGGGTCAACAAAATAGCTCACCGTTGATCCAAGATCCGATCTTAGATTTGGTTTTCAAGCCAAACAGATTCCGGATAGATCACCATCGGTAGGGGTCGGCGACGCGGACGCCGTGGTAATCGTCGACGATGGACTCGTCGCGGCGTGCTGGAGGATAATGGAGCGGCGGGAGGGCCTCGGAGGCCGTCGGGGGGAGGGAGCCCATCTCGGGGGCAGAGGCAGCAGTAGCAGAGACGAGGCGATTCAGAGTCGTCGAACGGGAGCGGGGGAGGCGGCCCACGTTAGAGCGGCAAGAAGCGAGATTGGGCAATTTATGGATGTTGCGGACAACGGCGAACCGGCCGGTTCGGAGGGCGATCGGGGCCGGGCGAAGGTGAGACAGAAGGTGTCGCCATGGTGTAGCCAAGCATGTCGACATTTCCATTCCGAGCTATCGAAATGAATTCACGCCGCATTTTCGGATATCGATTTCAAACACTACCTTAGCTAATTTACCTTTGTCGAAATGAAATGAAATGAATGAAATGAATGAAATTGTTGGGTTTGTGTGGACGGAAGATGGATGGTTCTCCATTGTGATTGGAGAGTACCATTTTGATTTAATTTGACCTGACTCAAATTTATATTTAAATATTATTTTTTAATGTTAATGTTATTAAAAATATAAATCTGGGCTAATTTAAAGGCATTGAGTGGTTCAAAATGACTCTTAATAATAAAATGTATTGAAATTATTTAGTTGATATTTTAACAACCATGTATATGCTAAATAATAGAATTGGAAAGTATACACGTTATGGGATATTTTTATGGAATGAAATATTTGAGAAATCACGGGCTATTAACCTGAATGATGTGACTAATATGTGGAAGGACGAGCACATTGATTTGTCAGATTTTAATCTCTAAACTTCATGGTAGTAACACTCACTCACTAATCATCATCCCATTCGATGGAGACATCCACCTTAAGAATTAATTTGACTCAACTACTAGTGCTGCAAGGTTGATTGATTCATCTGATGATCGATAAAAATTTTTGGTGTGACCAGATCGATCATCTCTCGAACTTATTGGACCAGATCGATCATCTCTCGAACTTATTGGACTAAAGAACTCATATTGTTGGGTAATTCATTAGGATACATTTGTATTTTCAGATTTAATTTGATCGGTAAACAATTTTATGAGAATGTACTTACCATCTCTAGAATTAATTGGTTTAAACAATTAGATATTTGATTTAAAAAATATAGTAATAATAAAATTTGAAGCTCAGGAGTGGTTTAAGGCATAGGCCATGAAGGCCTACGCCTAGGAACCAATAAAATTAGGGCATATTAGTTTTGGAGATACCCTAAGTATATATAGAATTTGTCATGTTACTGCCAATTCCACTTCCCATTTACACCTCACATTTTCCTCATTAATTACATTTCCTAATTTTATATAAAATTATTCTACCGTATATACCATTTATTTCTTAATATATATATATATATATATATATATATATATATATTATTATCAGTAATTACATTTCCTAATTTTATTTTCTTCTTCATATGGTAATTATGCAGCACTAATTCATTTAATTATATGTTTTCTAATCAACTATTTCCTTTTCCATATCTCTCAAAAATCCTAATTGATAGGTAACTTTTTTTTCTCTCTTTTTCTTATTATAATACTTCTTTTTACTCTTATTTTTTTCTTCCTCCATAAAAATATGAATTAGAGATCTTTTTTATTCATACAATTCAATTCAAAGTAGAATGAAAAAAAAGAAAACTAAAATTTTAAAATCCGAATGGAAAAAAGAGTGAGAGAAATCTTTTTAAAAAATATTCAAGATTATTTTTCTATTTTTTATTTTAGCCTAAGACCTCATACAACTTCGAGACGGCAGAGCTCCTAAATATAATATCTCTGAAATTTAGTTTATAACTTTATGCCTTGTGGAACTAAAGGTTGAGCATCTGTCATGGAACAGTGGACTGTATATTTTTTAAATGATTAATAAATTGTCTCATGCACTAGGAAAAAAAACACATAACCTCCTTTTCTAGCTGAAAAAAGTATATTGCTTTCTCATAAGCATGGTCAAATGATTTTCTTATCAATACTATCATAGATTAAATTTACTTTTAGATTTACCGATAGACGAACTAGGGGAAGATCATGTGGGTCGGTTGGGTTGTTGTTGGGACAATATAAATTGATATAAGATCGTCGAGATTAGTGTTCGATAGTATCTCCATAAAACGATATTACTTCGCTATATATGCTCACAGATAGCAGCAATTCATTTCCCAAGATACAACGATGATGTCTCGAAATAGCAGCACTACAAATTTCGAGAATAGCGAACTTTCTCGTAAGCTTTTTGGACTCTAGATGCAGAAGATGAGATGTATGCTTTTTGGACTCTGGATGATTGTGCGAACCTTCTCGTAGGTTTTTTGGACTCTAGATGCAGAAGATGAGATGTATGCTTTTTGGACTCTGGATGATTGTGCGAACCTTCTCGTAGGCTTTTTGGACTCTGGTTGCAGAAGATGAGATGTATGCTTTTTGGACTCTAGATGATTGAATGAATGATTCCAACATTTAGGGGATTCTATTTATACAAGGGAAGAGGTGAGGTACCCTTTGGTGAGTGGTTGTGACATTTGGTTTAGGATTTATCTGGGTTGTTCGATTTGGAGGGTTGTAACCCTTCAGATAGTTTTTGATCTCAGCCTCCAGATCTGGATGGTTGTAACCCTACATATCCCCCTTTGATCTCAGCCGCTAGATTCAATCTGATGCTTCGGATCAAGTCTCATTACCAACGATTGATCGCGACTCTTCGCGATCAACGCTCCAGATAGTGTCAGAAGGTTTTTGGACTCTGGATGTAGAAAATGAGATGTATGCTTTTTGGACTCTAGATGATTGAATAAATGATTCCAGCATCCAAGGGATTCTATTTATATAAGGGAAGAGGTGAGGTACCTTTTGGTGAGTGACTGTGATTTTTGGTTTAAGATTTATCCGGGTCGTTCGATTTGGAGGGTTGTAACCTTCTAGATAACCCTTTGATCTTAGCCGCCAGATTGGATAGTTATAATCCTTCAGATCCCCCTTTGATCTCAGTCGTCAGATTCAATCTGACACTCCGGATTAAGTCTTATCACCAACGGTCAGATCGCGACTATTCGCGATTAACGCTTTAGATCGCATCACTTATGATCCAACACCTCTTTTCGATCCAACGGTTGTCATTCGTTCGCCGAGTCAGCAGTCTAGTCATCTCTCTCTGCCTATCCGAATGTCACAAGTGGAAAGTGCGACAACAAAACGCCCATTACGCGCGTGCGCGCGTGGCAAGTCGCGGGCTCGCAAGTGCGACACCCACTCGCCCGTGAGAAGTGAACACTTGTGTTTTTCTTTTTCTTTTAACTCCATTAACACAGGAACACATATAAGGAAGCAAACTCTCTTGGAATTTATAAATGTGGGGCTATTCCCCATCTACTTTCTTCTATGTTATTTTTGGGCTGACATTAAACACTTAATTTCTCATTCACTCGTAATCGATTTTGAGCAAATTAATAGTCTAGATTCATCTACGTGAAATGTAGATTTCGTTTTTGAAGTCAATTCAAACTTTTATCGATTGATGATATCCCATTTTTTACAAAATTATATTTGATCTTTTAAAACTAAATATCCAATTGATCATCAATCTCCACCTAAATTATAAAAAAAAATTAAAAACCAACTATTAAAAATATCATGACCTCAGTTTACTAGAAAGATTAACTAATTCATCCATAATTTAATCTTAACAAATTATGATAATTTGACTAAAATTTCATTGAGAAGCCTATCAATCACTATTACCATTAAATGGATTTCCATGGGATGGAAAATAACACGTATGATATTCTCATCTTGAGATTTAGAATTAAAATCTAATAAAATTAATGTATCCATCCTCCTTATAAATTAGCCACAACATCTGAATTAATAATCTTATAATTTATCTCCTCAATGTTAATATGGAATGGAATGACGGGCATGGGAGGAACAATAACCTTATTGTCACTATTAACATCAAATGGATCATTGACTTTCTGCCTTATATATTATCAAGTGATGGCTAAAACCATTTAAAAATATAAATTAAGAGCTCTCATATCATGTTTTGAAAATTCACTAAAGACACCGTATGATAAATCTAAACGTACTTTAATGCCTTTTATGTTTAAAAATAGAGATTAGAAAAAAAAAAAATTGGACACAAGACGCGCTCGAAGTTTGAAATTGATAACAAAAAAAATCCCAACATTTTGAAAATATCTGAAAGGTATATTTTTTCCATTTTATCACTCTATTAAATTTGACATTTTCTCTTTGTCTATTATATTTTCTTTTTCTTATGCATGTAATTTCTTTTCCCTATCGTCACTTCTTTTTCCTCTCTTCCCTCTTATATATATATATGCATGAACATCTCTCTTATTTATATGCATGAACAGCTTAAGGAGGACCTAAATTAGCATTATTACGGGTCTAGTCTGATATAAATCAAGCCCAACATTAGCTTGATTTCCTAGAGACTAGGAGCACGTTTTAGTTAATTTTTTTAATAACATTTCAGCACTCCCTGAGAAGCCTTCAAGCTCTGTGAATTTTTAAGGTTGCGAGGAGCTCAACGGTACATTACTTATTCGGCAATTTACCAAAGGGCGTACCTAAGAATTGGAAATTATCAATTGACGTATCATGATTTCTATTTTACCAAAGGGCGCAACCCTTTAATTGAACTTCCTATTATACCCCTTCCGCTACAAAATACCTTTTTCTATTCTCATTTTCGAGACATCCGAACCACTTTAGCAGTTAAGTAATATTTTGTGGTTCGGATGGGCAGGTAGTCGAATTTTTCTCCATTATCTCTCAGCGCAACAACGTAAATGGTATTGTCGAAGGAGGAGGACATTGTGCGTGCCCTAGCTGTGCTATAGTCGCGAGTTCATCCCTCAAATCCCTCTTCCCAACCAAAACCTAGGCAAGTATCGAAAGTGTTAGTGTGTGATCCTGAGGCGGCTTTAAGTGTTAACGTTGAAGTCCAGACTACTCGACACTATCAAAGTAGGGGTTAGGGTTTTTGCACGGTTGATTTTTATGATAATGGCAGGAAAAAGGTCTGTGGGTGGTTCATCATCTTCTTCCTTAATATTATTCACCAAGGTATGTTAGCGATAGGCTTAGGTAAGAACAACATAGTTTGTGAAAATGTTTAAATTTATTTTTGCCGAATAAATTTGTAATGTATAAAAACTATAGCGTTCAGATGACTTTGGACAAAAATTACATTGGTGGAGTGTTTTAGGGCACTTTAAACATTTTTTTGAAGCATTTGAAATTTTAAATGATCGACACATTGCGAAGATCAAAGAGTCACCCTTCAATTTTTTCTTGGACATACAAGAATTGCAACATCTCCGTGGAATTTTGGTTAATATATTTGAAAGTTGGTATTCAACCTCGCAAGTTTTTAAATTCTTAGGTAATAGTTTAAATTTTGATTTGTAAACAATATCTATAGTAAGATAAAACTTGGATATAGATGGCCTTAAATGATTTAAATTTGATCAATTTAAATAATATTTCAGGCCTACCGAGGGCCTAAAGTGAAATTCAATTAAGGCCCTCGGTAGGCCTGAAATAAAATCATTTCAGGCCTACCAAGGGCCTAAAGTGATTTTACTTCAGGCCCTTGGTAGGTCTGAAATGATTTTATTTCAGGCCTACCGAGGGCCTGAAACGAATCATTTCAGGCCCATGTTGTGGGCTTGAAAGGAATTCATTTTAGGCCCACGGTGAAATAATTTGAAGCCTATATTCTTGATAATAACTAAATATTTTAATTGTTTCAGGTGTACCGGTTGTGTTTGTTGGGACCGGGTGCATGTCGACAAGGATACGGGTTCGTAAAATTTTAAATTTTTACGTGCAGCGGAAGAATTAGCATAAAATAATTTCCTAAATTATTTTAACCACGTATCTAGCATGCAACCTTATGGTGTGTGGACATAATCATAAATTAAAACTTTGCGGAAAAGTAAACTAATTTACTAAGTACCTCGCGTAACTCGAAGTAAGGGACGAGATCCAACAGTAGCGTCCCTTGGAAGCTTCGCCTCTATTCGCGTCCACGCCGAGTTCTCTTCGGGATGACTTCGCAAAGTCACGAGTTTTGTGCCGACGAGAACTACTAGATTCTCTAAAGGCACAACTAGAAGAACAAGAGAAAAAATGGAAACTCACCAACAAGAAACGGAATCTAAATTCCGGGAAGAGAGGAGTTGTGATCCGCGTCTTCTTCTTCTTGTCTTGGCTTCTCCTTCTCCTTGATAGCTCACGACAACCAACCCTAAGGGAAAAAGTGCGCCGACCCTAGGTGGATGAAGGGGCGCCGGCCCTAGTTGCCTCAAGGGGCGCCGGCCCTAGGGTTGAGAAGGGAAAAGGGAGGAAGAGAATAAGAGAGAGAGAGGGAGAGGATTAACTCTTAATCAACTTAATTGATTTGAATTGAAGGCTAGCCTTTGGTTCCTTTATATAGTAACCTCTCCCTTGCTAAGTCTCCTCTTTAACGGAATTAATTTTCATAAGAAATTTATCTTATAAATTTTCTTATGAATAATTCCGTTATGCCTAGTTTTATTATAACTAACTTTATAATAAAACAAATTATTCTCTTCTTTAATTATGGAATAAATTTTATAAGAAATTTATAAATTTTTCTTTTAATGGAAAAATCAATTCATAATTGATTTTATAAAATTAAAATAAACCACTCCACGGATTATTTTAATTTCCCAAAAAGAAATAAATTTCTATAAATTTATTTATATAAATTTCTTTAACAAATTTATTTATCCATAATTTATAAAACAAATCGCGCTAGATTTATTTTATTAATTAAACCAATTAAATTGGTTTATTCCCTTTAATGGGCGGCCAAACCAAGAGGGTGACACCCTCTTTGGCCGGCCACCAAGCCCACCATCGCGAATTAAACTCATTTAATTCGCCCAAAGCCTCAAAAGACTTAGCCATTTTAGGTTTCCGTTGCGCCTCTGATTAACTCAGATTCGACTTATTTCTTTTGATTGGAAAATCCAATTTTCAACTCATTTTAAATCCCTCGGATTACTCGTAGTGCGTGTGACTAAATAGGCTTTCGATTTATGTTGGCCGTCTATAATTAACCAATTATAGAACGGTCATGAGTGTCACCTAGTAGTACATCATGACCCCCAATTAATCGAAAGATCAATGGTTGACCTCAGAAGTAATTCTGAAACCCTTCAGCAGCTCTAATGAATCGTGCCCCATTCCCTTCACCACCTTATACTCACTTAGTTCAGGACATGGTCTGTTTGTGTCAGTCCCCACTAGACTGACTACGTCACACCTAGCTCAAGTAGTGTCTTTCTCGTCCTTTGGATTTCTAATTACTCTCATGTATTTAAGAGACTCGCACTCTAAACATGATATACTCTGGCCAGAGGTTTTGAGTAACAATCCGACGATAGGCCTGGGTATACATCTCCTCGCAAGGAGTGGTGAATCCTTTGTAGGCTGTTCAAACATCTTCGGGCACTTCGGCTTATACCCAATCATCCTGGGTCCACACCTCCTTGGAGATGCTTGCTTAAGATGTTAAAGTATAAGTCTCCATGACCAAGATGACTTGAACACCGCAAGTCAAAGGAACATCGCACTTAAGCTGCAGTAAGAACTTCATTAACATATCTACATGTAGATTCTCATATGAAGTCTTACAGCTAGTCACTCCAATGAACTAGTTCCCTTAACTAGCATCCATGTTTATCTCCGGACATCCCAATGTCACCAGCCAGTGAGAATCAGCTGATTAGAGAATAACCCATGCTAGTCTCAACATAATTGATAGTGTCCGTTTTTATCAATTCATCGACTAGGGATAATTTCAATACTTCACAATTGCACATTTAGAGATAATCACTAGTTGTGATCCCATCACAAATTCTTATGCTGTGAATTGTATTGCGGACATTCAGTAGATGAGTTTAAGATCTCAATCAAATACACAAACATGTATACTCAAATAGTGAATTATCATTTATTAAAATAAATGTTTACAATCATAAGGCGATTACCTTAGGACACTTCTCTCATATTACTTACAGTGTTCACCATACGAGATGTTATTTTGTTACTGGGTATAGTGGACCGTGGTGTTTCGGTCCCTATTAATTCAACTAAAGCATCGGGTGACCTCTATCGTACTTACTTCTCAAAAGAAAAACAACCTACCAGACAAGAATTGAGGAGTTACTTAAACATTATTCTAAAAGTGTTGAATCAGAGGATGATGTGTTATTAGTTTGTAAATTATATATTTTGTATATATTTGTTTGTATTTTATTTTCGTCTAGTACATATAAGGTCTCTCTAGGTCTTGTAGATATAATAGATGATTATGACAATCTTGGTAGATTCAACTGAGTGGAAGCTATCCATAATTTTTTGTCTCCACAATTACCTAAGATTGGGGACTTATTTTCATCAACTCAGGGAAACCAGAGCACCACCAACCTCCCTTACCTAAAGGGATTTGCTGGGCTTTTGACAGTGAGTAGAATTTTCTTGATAAATTTTATAATATTTTGCTGTCATTAATGTATTTGGCTGGAAAACTTTGTGTAGGCATGGTTTTTGGAGCATGTACCCATTCAAAAATCATACAATGTTGAAGGACCCCGAATAAATAAGTGGAGGAATATTCCTTCGCATATTAGTAGGGTGAGGGACCTTGTCGACCGAATCAGGTCCGAAGAGGTAATTATTCTAAACTGTGATCTATGTTAGTTTGATATAGAGGCAGTAACATTTGTGTACTTGGTAATTGACAGGTGATCGTTGAAATAATTCCTAACCGACATGAAAACATATTGTTTGAGAACCTTGATATTGGTGATGACATTCCACGGGCAATGGAGACATCACAAGGACATCACACAGAAGATGTAAGGCTATGTGGTGAATGCATTCTTAAAGACAACCTAATCAAGGAGCTAACAGAGGAGAATATATGTTTGAATGAAAGGGTTAAGGAATTACTTTCAATTATTGAAAAAAAGGGCATGGAGGCTCAAGAAAGCTATCCTGTAGTCGTTCCTCTTTCTGATCCAGTATCTTGTAGAACAAGGAGAGGACGGGACCGAACTCGGTATGATTACAGGGATACTCCAATTGACAGTCCAGTATGGCACCAGCTATTACCTAAGGGGAAGCGGAGCAAGAAACAAATATCAAAAGTCATAGACAAGGGAAAAAGGAAATTTAGTGAGGAGGATATGGATGAAGCAAGAGAAACTATTACTGTAATAGAAGTAATGTCTGAAGAAGATATAGAGGAGGAAAAAAGGACCTCTGAACTATACAAAATGAGGCAACAAGACATTGATGTATGTGAGTTATTTTCATATAAATTAAGTCAAATTTATTGAATTTGGTCATTAATTAGTTTGGGTTAAATTTTATCGATGTAGTTTGTGAAGAAGCATTTTATGAATTCGAAGAAGAAAAATCAAGATAAAGTAGTGGGCTACCTGATAAATAAATTGGAGAACCTAAAATAAGTTATGAAACATAGTTTAGTTAATATATTTTGGTCTTTAATATATATTCTTATCAATTTACTTAGCAGGTTGGCTAATGAATTTATTTGGGAGGATGCACCCTTTGCTTTGAATTTGTATTCATTCTTACAAATCCTCAATGGAGAGGTTTTTACAAAAGGCGAGGTCATTGATGCATTTTGTAAAATTATATTTAGGGGAGCATCCACATGTGGTAGGCCATACAACAAGTCAATATATTGTTCAACCTTCTTCACAGTAAGTGATGTAAATTAGTATCAATTAATAGATTGTAGAAGACGTAATATTTTGATGTGGGTATTAATAATTTTGAGTATGCAAATTTTTAGGCTTCACTAAGATCGTCAAGAAAGTTTTCCCTGCAACAAGTGATGAGGACTGATATAATAGAACAAGGGTTTAGATATATTTTAATACCTTTGTGCAGTGATAATACACACTTTCACTTGTTGGCGGTGGATACAGAAGCAATGACTTCCAATCATTTAAATTCTCTTGCTAGTGGCCGTAAATATAAGAATGATTTTGACTCAGCGGTGAGCTACCTATCTTTATTCATATATATGTTCATCATTTGGTCTAAAATGTCATTGAAATTCATGATATATTTTACAGGCAAAAGAACTTAAACAATATACTCGCGAGAAACTTACGACTATTTATCCATATCTACAAAGTCATCATCCCTTGGACAAATGACCCTCCGTCAGACAAAAATGTCCCCAACAAGAACATAGGTAAGTAACTGAGGAAGAGTTTCAAAATTTTAAAATTATGAAAGTATTTTATAACCCCACTTATTGAAATCAGAAATACTGGTTGTTATTTTCAGAGTGGACTGTGCCTTCTTTGTGATGTAATACGTTCGATGTCTCCTATACGATGAGAAGATGGATTTCAAACAAGGAGATATGACGAAAATAGATTTGATCTGACAGTTAATATTATAAGGGACATGTATTATAAAACATGAGACTCAATCACTTGAAGTATTGTTGTAAAAAAAATCCTTTGCTGGTGATTGAGCTCCATTTGTATCCAAATTCTGTATTTTGTAGATGTTGTCATATGAATATAATTTATTGTAAAAAAAAACAAAACAATTGTGTGATGGTGATTCACATCCAGTTGCTGTAATATTGTGTAGCAACTGATACGGTAAGATAACATAACTCATAATGATTGGGACTAAGTTTGTACACCAGAAATAACATCTCTTTCGTTAACTCTAACTACTGATATCGAGTATGGACATATCTAAGTATCGAAGGTCCATCAGTGGGTTTCGGTAGAAACCCACTGATGGATTTACAACATTCCTATTGCAACATAATTTGAAAATTTGACTTAATGGTCTCTAAGGAATTGAAATTTGGTATGCATTATATATTTAGTTAGTAAGATGGATTATGTATACCATAAATTTAATGACTTGTTTCAAATTTTAAAAACTGTAATACTGTTTTGATAAAATTCTGGCCCACGGTGGGCCTGAAATCACTTCAATTCAGGCCCAGTGTGGGCCTGAATAGCTTCATTTCAGGCCCAACGTGGGCCTGAAATCAAGTGATTTCAGGCCCACCGTGGGCCTCAACTAGGAAAATTTCAGGGTCTCTGCTAACCATAAAATCCTTCTGATTTAAGTTGGTGGACAATAAATTTGTAGTTGTATAGGTTTTCAGAAATCTGGCTGCATCTTTCTGTCCTAAATGATACGTTTATAGAACATAACTCATAATTATTAGTACTAAGTGTGCACATAAAAACCCACTGATATACCTAAAAACCTCATATTGCAAACTATTCCTATTGTAATATAGAATTATTAGCTATTTGGACACCAAAAATATCATGTCCTAGTTCTACCCTGTCTACTGCTATAGGGTTTTCAGAAATTCAGATATGCTAGGTCCATCAGTGGGTTTTGGTCAAAACCCACTGATATACCTAAACTACTCCTATAGGATTGTGATATAGAATCATGAGATGTTTGGACACCAAAAATATCATCACTTAAGTATACCCTGTATATTGATATAGGGTTTTCAGAAATCCAGATATGGTAAGTCCATCAGTGGGTTTTGGTCAAAATCCACTGATATACCTAATTAAACTACTCCTATTGCATTGGTGATACAGAATCAATAGAGGTTTGAACACCAAAAATATCATCTCCTAGCTCTACCTTGTCTATTGATATAGGGTCTTCAGAAATCCAGATATGTTAGGTCCATCAGTGGGTTTTGGTCAAAACCCACTGATATACCTAAACTACTCCTATAGCATTGTGATATAGAATCATTAGATGTTTGAACACTAAAAATATCATCTTCTAGCTCTACCCTGTCTATTGATATAGGGTTTTCAGAAATTCAAATATGCTAGGTCCATCAGTGGGTTTTGGTCAAAACCCACTGATATACCTAATTAAACTACTCCTATTGCATTGTGATATAGAATCAATAGAGGTTTGGACACCAAAAATATCATCTCCTAGCTCTACCCTGTCTATTGATATAAGGTTTTCAGAAATCCAGATATGGTAGGTCCATCAGTGGGTTTTAGTCAAAACCTACTGATATACCTAAACTACTCCTATAGCATTGTGATATAAAATCATGAGATGTTTGGACACCAAAATTATCATCTCCTAGCTCTACCCTCTCTATTGATATAGGGTTTTCAAAAATCCAGATATGGTAGGTCCATCAGTGGGTTTTGGTCAAAACCCACTGATATACCTAAACTACTCCTATAGCATTGTGATATAGAATCATTAGATGTTTGGACATCAAAAATATCATCTCTTAGCTCTACCCTGTCTATTGATATAGGGTTTTCAGAAATCCAGATATGCTAGGTCCATCAGTGGGTTTTGGTCAAAACCCACTGATATACCTAATTAAACTACTCCTATTGCATTGGTAATATAGAATCAATAGAGGTTTGGACACTAAAAATATCATCTCCTAGCTCTACCCTATCAATTGATATAGGGTTTTCAGAAATCCAGATATGGTAGGTCCATTAGTGGGTTTTGGTCAAAACCCATTGATATACCTAAACTACTCCTATAGCATTATGATATAGAATCATGAGATGTTTGAACACAAAAAATATCATCTCCTAGCTCTACCCTGTCTATTGATATAAGATTTTTAGAAATCCAGATATGGTAGGTCCATAAGTGGGTTTTGGTCAAAACCCACTGATATACATAATTAAACTACTCCTATTGCATTGATGATATAGAATCAATAGAGGTTTGGACACCAAAAATATCATCTCCTAGCTCTACCCTGTCTATTGATATAGGGTTTTCAGAAATCCAGATATGGTAGGTCCATTAGTGGGTTTTGGTCAAAACCCATTGATATACCTAAACTACTCCTATAGCATTGTGATATAGAATCATGAGATGTTTGGACACAAAAAATATCATCTCCTAGCTCTACCCTGTCTATTGATATAAGATTTTTAGAAATCCAGATATGGTAGGTCCATAAGTGGGTTTTGGTCAAAACCCACTGATATACCTAAACTACTCATATAGCATTGTGATATAGAATCATTAGATGTTTGGACACCAAAAATATCATCTCCTAGCTCTACACAGTCTATTGATATAAGGTTTTCAAAAATCCAGATATGGTAGGTCCATCAGTGGGTTTTGGTCAAAACCCAATGATATACCTAATAAAACTACTCCTATTGCATTGGTGATACAGAATCAATAGAGGTTTGGACACCAAAAATATCATCTCCTAGCTCTACCTTGTCTATTGATATAGGATTTTCAGAAATCCAGATATGGTAGGTCCATTAGTGGGTTTTGGTCAAAACCCACTGATATACCTAAACTACTCCTATAGCATTGTGATATAGAAATATTAGATGTTTGGACACCAAAAATATCATCTCCTAGCTCTACCCTGTCTATTGATATAGGGTTTTCAAAAATTTAGATATGCTAGGTCCATCAGTGGGTTTTAGTCAAAACCCACTGATATACCTAATTAAACTACTCCTATTGCATTGGTGATATTGAATCAATAGAGGTTTGGACACCAAAAATATCATCTCCTAGCTCTACCCTGTCTATTGATATAGGGTTTTCAGAAATCCAGATATGGTAGGTCCATTAGTGGGTTTTGGTCAAAACCCATTGATATACCTAAACTACTCCTATAGAATTGTGATATAGAATCATGAGATGTTTGGACACCGAAAATATCATCTCCTACCTCTACCCTGTCTATTGATATAAGATTTTTAGAAATCCAGATATGGTAGGTCCATCAGTGGGTTTTGGTCAAAACCCGCTGATATACCTAAACTACTCCTATAGCATTGTGATATAGAATCATTAGATGTTTGGACACCAAAAATATCATCTCTTAGCTCTACCCTGTCTATTGATATAGGGTTTTCAGAAATCCAGATATGCTAGGTCCATCAGTGGGTTTTGGTCAAAACCCACTGATATACCTAATTAAACTACTCCTATTGCATTGGTAATATAGAATCAATAGAGGTTTGGACACTAAAAATATCATCTCCTAGCTCTACCCTATCAATTGATATAGGGTTTTCAGAAATCCAGATATGGTAGGTCCATTAGTGGGTTTTGGTCAAAACCCATTGATATACCTAAACTACTCATATAGCATTATGATATAGAAATATTAGATGTTTGGACACCAAAAATATCATCTCCTAGCTCTACCCTGTCTATTGGTATACGGTTTTCAGAAATTCAGATATGCTAGGTCTATCAGTGGGTTTTGGTCAAAACCCACTGATATACCTAATTAAACTACTCCTATTGCATTGGTGATATTGAATCAATAGATGTTTGGACACCAAAAATATCATCTCCTAGCTCTACCCTGTCTATTGATATAGGGTTTCAAAAATCCAGATATGGTAGGTCCATCAGTGGGTTTTGGTCAAAACCCACTAATATACCTAAACTACTCCTATAGAATTGTGATATAGAATCATGAGATGTTTGGACACCAAAAATATCATCTCCTAGTTCTACCCTGTCTATTGCTATAGGGTTTTCAGAAATTCAAATATGCTAGGTCCATCAGTGGGTTTTGGTCAAAACCCACTGATATACCTAATTAAATTACTCCTATTGCATTGGTGATATAGAATCATTAGATGTTTGGACACCAAAAATATCAACTCCTAGCTCTACCCTGTCTATTGATATAGGATTTTCAGAAATCCAGATATGGTAGGTCCATCAGTGGGTTTTGGTCAAAATTCACTGATATACCTAAACTACTCATATAGAATTGTGATATAGAATCATGAGATGTTTGGACACCAAAAATATCATCTCCTAGTTCTACCCTGTCTATTGCTATAGGGGTTTCAGAAATTCAGATATGCTAGGTCCATCAGTGGGTTTGGTCAAAACCCACTGATATACCTAATTAAACTACTCCTATTGCATTGATGATATTGAATCATTAGATGTTTGGACACCAAAAATATCATCTCCTAGCTCTACCCTGTCTATTGATATAGGGTTTTCAGAAAAATCCAGATATGGTAGGTCCATCAGTGGGTTTTGGTCAAAACCCATTGATATACCTAAACTACTCCTATAGCATTGTGATATAGAATCATTAGATGTTTGGACACCAAAAATATCATCTCCTAGCTCTACCCTGTCTATTGATATAGAGTTTTCAGAAATCCAGATATGGTTGGTCCATCAGTAGGTTTTGGTCAAAACCCACTGATATACCTAATTAAACTACTCCTATTGCATTGGTGATACAGAATCAATAGAGGTTTGGACACCTAACCCACTGATATACCTAATTAAATAATAAATCATGATAAATAATTAATAATTTGTTTTTATAAGATGGAAAAAATATTTCATTCATTGGTGGGCCTGAATATCTTACATATCAGGCCTATAGTGGGCCTGAAATCAGAGATATGCAGGTCCACTGTGGGCCTGAATAACTCTTATTTCAGGCCCAGCGTGGTTCATATATATATAAATTTGAGAGCCTTGAAAATTAAATATAAATACATAATCAATAAAATGCACATGATAAATCAGAAATATATATGATATATAACAAATTTAGTTTTAGTTTTAGTTTTAGAAATAAAAATAGATATATAACCTAAATTATATTTATAATACATATAAAGAAAAAAGGCCCGCGTAGAACCTGAAATCCTCTTATATCAGGTCCAGCAGTGACTTAGTTTTAAAGCGTCCCTGGGAGCCTAGTGCTAAGCAATCGTCTTCTAGCTCCTGATATGTTGCGATTTGAAGGTAGCATTCTTGTCTTTATTGGAGTAGTTGTGGGCGACATCCTCGTCATCGGACTAGTCGAATTGTACTTACCCTAAATTTTAGTTTGTCATTTTAGTTCTTGCTTGTCACCTAGGGTTAGCGATAGTCTTCAATAAAAGACCGAATATGAGGAGGCCCTTTTATGAACAAATTCTAAGTGTCATTTTTGTTTGATGGTTGCTAAGTTCAGGATGGCTCCAAAAAGATCATCTTCAAACAAAGCTGCTCCTACAAAATCGAAGAAACAGCAAGGCCCTGGGGGAAGTCATGGGAAAAAACAGCAGACACAACGAAAAATCAAATTGCCTACCGAGTATACAAGTTTTGCCAACAGAGGTCGAAGTAAACGAATGAACTGGAAAAGTAGCCTTTGCCATTTCAAAAATTTTATTGATTCTGTTCCACCCACACCAGCACAAGAACAGTTGCTTCGAGAAACACCCTTTTCTTGGGTCCTCGAC
>JAGFNQ010000090.1:256314-414716 GCA_024364735.1 Boesenbergia rotunda | reverse complement strand
CATTAATAAAATTTATTCGTTCACCTTCTTATTAAGTTGCTTATATTATGTTCATGTAGGTATCAGACAAATCCAGTATGGTCCAATGGGACCTTTTAATTAGATATGCAATCATTTTTGACAATATTTGATTGGAATGACTACACCACCGGGGATTGCATAAATACATACTGGATAATTCTTATAAATGAAGCAAAATCCTGTAACTCACCATACCACCCCTCCATATTCTGTGGGGTGGGGTTAGATGTAAGTCAATTGGCAATTTATTTAGTTGTTTATTTCTAGGATTTATTCGACTAACACTTCCTTTTTAATAAACATAGGAACTGTTTGAGGTGATTCACACTACAGCATTTCAACAAACAATTGCTACTGATACAGATAAGTCAATTAGATATATCATCTGTCCTCTAAATAATACAGATGATCATTGGCATCTAATGATTATTGACCTCGAGGAAGGTAGTATCCATCATTATAATTCTCTCGGCGCCACAGAAGGGTACACTGCCAAATTTGAAAAGTCTGTAAGTTTTCTATTTCATATACATACCTAAACAAAAAGTTTCAATGCTATATAAGTGTTACTAATGTAATTTCTGTGTAGGTGGCGTTTTTCAAAAATTTGAATTGGTCATATTACAAGATATGGAATAAAGGATTGCCTTCCATATCGGGGACAGAGTTTAATAAAATTGTAGTAGAAGGACCCACCCAAAGCAGATCGTAAGATCATGTTTTTTTGGTTAAAACCTGTCAATTGATTTCATGGTTGGATTTATAAGATGACAACAATGTCAATATTGGTTTTTCAGGTTGGATTGTGCTTTTTTCATTATGTGGTATGCTGAAAGTCTGGTCTTTCAAAGATCTACAGAGTTTAGCCAAAAGCAAATGAAAAATTATCGATTTCAGGTGGGATATAAAATAATGAGAGACAAGTTCTGGAAGTTAAATCTGTAAATATTGGTTTTGTTGATACTATCCATATGTAAGTGTCATGACAAATATTGTATATTTGTAATTATACAATCTATGTAATCCTTTTCAAATCAATAAAATATTGCTTTCGATCCTTGCTTTCGATGCTTCTCAGTAATATTGAACCTTGCTTTTGCTGTAATCATTTGAATTCAGGACCATGGTGGGCCTGAAACAATCTAATTTTAGGAAACCCACTCAGGGCCTGAACAAAATGATTCAGTTGTATAATGTAAGTGTAATGACAAACAATATATATTTATAGTTATAATGTATGTAATCCTTTTGAAATCAATGGAGCATTGCTTTCGATCCTTGTTTTTGTGTAATCTCTATTTCTATAATGTGTCCTCTTGTTGATACTGTCAGTAATATAGTCCAACTTGCTTTTCCTCTACCCTAACTTGAATTCAGGCCCATGCTGGGCCTGAAATGAGATTATTTCAAGCCTAGCGTGGGCCTAAAATAATTTCATTTCAGGCACATGCTTTCAGGCACATGCTGGGCCTAAAACAATATTGTTCAGGCCCACGCAGGGCCTGAAATCCTCTGGTTCAGGCCCAATGTCGGTCTGAAATCATATTGCAAATAATTTAATAAAATTATGATTAAATATTTTATATAGATATAAATGTTGTGAAAATTTTTTTAATATGAAACAAGAAGGAGAGTACCTAAATACACATTGCATACTACAATTTAATTTCATGCACATCATTATCTCATATTTTAAGAATTTGCCATAGCAGGAGATTTGTATCATGGACCTATGATATTTTGACTTCTCAAAACTCTTTACCAGTAGTTAGAGTTAGCTAGGAGATGATTTTTTTGGTCTCTGAACATAGTCCTAATGATTATCAATTACGTGTTAATATAGTATCAGTTGGCAAGGAATAATGAATCAACAAAGCAAACAATCACAGGGCCTCAAATGACAGATATTCACAAACCATTGGACTTCGGGACTTCAAGACCTGAAATAACATTATTGTGGGTTTAAAAAATCAGAGAAATTCATGACTAATCTTTTCTACTTACATAAAATTACACAAGGAGAAATGTATCATAATATTGAAATATTTCTTCAAGTCACAACATTAACAACAACAAATTTTTTTACAATACTATGGTTGTACAATATACAAAATATATACATTCAGTTCTCCTCCTTACAAAATATACACTTCAATCAGAATATTGGGTCAATACATATAACAATTAACTCAAGACCTTGGGGCTGGCGGTATTCTACATGTCCTTTTATTATGGCCAAGTTGTTTGCACCGGTTGCATTTTAGTTTCACCTGCCATTGTGTCTGGACTCAATCTGTGACTTCTTTCGTCTACCAGGCTGCACAAGGCTAGGGGGACATAGAACTGTAATGTCGTTTACTCCAGTAGGCAAAACTGCTTACTTCTACAAAGGAAAATATGATCTATGTAAACTCACTTCCAAGTTTCAGAATAAAAATAATGCTCACAATATAGGAGTATATCCATGTTCCTGTGAATGATTATGACAATAGCATGTGAGCAAGGAAGTCTTGAAATTTGAAACTCCCCACAATTAAGGATGGAAATAGGTCAAGCGGCCTGTCAGGGGCCTGTGGTCTGGCCTGTATTTGGCCTGGCCTAGCCTGACCTGTTTAAAGATAAAATAATAATTAGGCATGTTTGAAAGCTTGTTTATCTTATCAGGCCAGGCCTAGGCTCAATATAAAGACTATGGAGCCTGACAGGCTGGCCTAGGCTTATTAAAATTATATTATATAAATTTTCAAAATAGAGATTTGAACCTTAGACTTCTACCAAACAAGACCTTATCTACCACCCTACTTGCTAATACACCATAAATTTCTTTTAGCTATAAGATACAAATAAAATTACAAGTTTTATAAACAGGCTTTGTAAATTACAGGCTTTGTAAATAGGTCACATGACAGGCCAGGCTATTGAACAGGCCAGGATCAAGCCAAGAACAAAGCCTATAACAGGCCACAGGCCAGGCTCAGACCAGTTTGTTATTATACAGGCCTGGCCTGTTAAGGTAGAAGCCTGGCCTGTTTCCATCCCTACCCACAATGACAAAACTTTTTTTCCAAATCAATAATGTATGAAGTGCCCCATGTTTCTACTTCCATTTCTGATTGAGAGTAAGGGTGAACCTTATAAGCTCTAGCTTTCTCTCTCCTAGAATCCATTTCTTTTGTAGCATAAGGTGTCAAAGCACCATGCCATTTGAAAACTTCCTCTCTACGGTTATAGAACCATTGAGCAACTTTTCTTCTTGTATTATCAATTAACCTGTTTATAGGAAGCTCACGTGTAGACTTGAACAAAGCATTTAAGCTCTCCACACAATTCGTGGTAAGTATTCTGTACCTTCTTCTAGTAAAGTGTGCATTTGCCCACCTTTTAGGGTCAATGTTCTGAAGCCACTTATGGGTATCTGGATGTTTTTCAAGCATTGTCTGCATTATCATATCATATTAGAGTGTTGTGTTGGCTCGTGGTGCTGCCCAAAACAAACCTACAGCAACTCTACTTCCAGTATCAGTTACCATATTACAACACATGTGGTGGCAATAAAAGGCATGATGTGCATTTGTGTAGACTTTTTTAACTGCTGATATAATGCCCCGATGTCTATCTGATACTATGGTGATTGAGTGATCATCGACAGCAAAGAACCTCTTTGTATGCTCAAAAAAACCACTCCCATGCAGACCCACATTCAACTTCAGCTATTGCGAAGGCAATTGGGAGAACATTGTCATTACTATCAATCGTTGTTGCAATCAACAATACTCCCGGATACTTTCCTCTTAGGTGTGTGGCATTAATTCCATTAAGTCTATGTAAATAAGACCTAAACACCCTTCGGCAAGCACCAAAAGCCTAAAAACACCGCTGGAACTGATTGTCACCATTCCTACATAGTGCCACATAAGTTTCAGAATCTCTAGCTCTTAACTCATGCAGATATTGTGGAAGATCTCTGTAAGCCTCATCATAATCTCCAACAACCTTTTTCAATGCTTTCTCCCTAGCTATGTATGCTTTTCTGTATGATATGGTCACTCCAAATCTAGCTTTAATATATGATATAATCATACTTGGTTTGTATTGTTCATTATGAAGAAATTGCTCTTCAACAAAAGAAGCAACAAATGATGAAGAGCATGCATGATGATCAGCACTTTCCCTAACAGTTCCACATTGGTGTTCATTTATATATTTTGTAACAGTGAACTCTACATCCCCCCTTCCTACTACTCTCCATGTACATGGTTGGTTGAAGCATTCTACTTTAACTCTATTTTTTCGGGTGTCAACTGTGTTATATCTCATATGCTTAACCATGATATGTTTGACAAGTGCATTTTTGAATTCTTCTCTAGATGGAAATATCTGCCCCACAAAAATTCATGTTCATCTCTTGCCTCTACATCTCCAATTGGCAAAGTAAGCAATCGAGAATTCAAAATATATGAATCATCAGCTAATGGAAACTCCTCCTCTAAGTCACTGTACTGATCTGGGGGGAATTCATATTGCTCAATCTGCATATCATCGGCTTAGAATTCTAGTACACTTGTACTGGGTTCTAATTCATTTACATTCCAAATTTCAATTCCTTCCTCCCCACTCTAGGTTGGCTCAAAGATTTGAACAACTCTTGTAGAAGAATTCAAACCCTCATCTTCTAGATTAGTTGCTTCTTCATTTAGATCAATTGTCAAATTCCTTGTAATTTCTGATCCATTCCCCGTGACAGTATTATTATTAAGATTATTCCATATCTCGGAGAGAATTTCGTCAACAACATTATCATCCCTGAAAAATAAATTACAATTACAATTTGCAAACTTTGAAAATCATAATCAAGGCCCTAGGAGGGCATGAGGGCCTGAAATAAAATGAATTCAGGCCCTACGAGGGCCTAAAATCTTTTGATTCAGGCCCTCACAGGACCTGATATCTTTTGATTTTAGGCCCTGGGAGGGCCTGATATCTTTTGATTTCAGGCCCTTTGATTCTGGCCCTCGCAGGCCCTCAAATCAAATTATTTCACCCCTTGTGAGGGCCTGAAATCTTTTCATTTCAGGCCCTGGGAGGACCTGAATTCCTTTTATTTCAGACCCTCCCAGGGTCTGAAAATAACATATTTCAGATCCTTCTAGGGTCTGAAATATAATGATATCATGCACTCTTAGGGACTGAAATCCTTTATTTTCACGCCCTCCTAGGGCCTGATATGGTAAGATATCACCCCTAGGTCGAATTCAAACATTAATTTATCTTAAGTTTAACAAATTTCATAGAGCCCTAATTATGTAATGCATATCACCCTTAGACTCCAACAAACATCAAAATTGTAGAAAGATTTTATCATGTATAAAACTAGGTCTGATACCATATCAAAGATGGCAATCATACGTACATTACTATTTGTATTTGTTACCAATCTGTTACTTGCTTTTGCTCCTTCAACACATATCTTCCTCAGTTGCCTTGGTGATGAATTGAGTTGTGCAAAGTCGAAATATATATGTACCTTCGTGATGATTCGACTTGTGCAAGGTAGTAATATATATATAGGCTGTAAAAAATTCGACTCCCATGCTATCCGAACCACAAAATATTAATTTACTTCTAAAGTGGTTCGGATGTCTCGAAAATCTGAATAGAAAAAAGTATTTGTGGCGGGAGGGGTATAATAGGTAGTTCACTTAAAGGGATGCACCCTTAGGTAAAATACAAATCCTGATACGCTAATTGGTCATTTCCAATTCTTGGGTACGCCCTTTGGTAAATTGTTGAAGCTTATACAATTGTTAGTGTAATAAAACTCTAATATTTTTTAGGATATAGTGAAGATAAGATAAACAAACACAAATTGAATAAACAATTCTAACTCAACACATTTAATATGGTTCGAATACCATTATCCTAGTACTCCATAATCTCTTAACTCATGAGGTGGGGTCATTCTTTAGAAATCCCACTATCAAATCTTCTCCAGAGTGTAGAAACCTATTATATATAACTTCTCTTATAAGTTATGATTATAAAGTAATATTAGCGAAGTTTTTAGGGACATTGAAGATGATCATTTTCTTGTTCGGGAGCCCTTGAATGTTGTCTTGCTTTAGATCAATTGCCATAGTTGAATCATAGTGCATGGGTTGTCAAGTAAAGAAAATATCAAAACTTATATAGGTAATGCTATCATAAATACTATTTGAGCGCTTGATTCTAGATGGAATTAAAAAATCTATCTATTATACGGCCATTGGTAGACCGCATAATTGATTGCACACTAGTTTAGTCGACTCAAATCAATTTTACTGATTTCAAACTCAATAGAAAGCCATTTGTCGTCTTTATTGAAATATTTAACAATTTAGGAAATATAGTGGCATAGAGATATTTATTTATTTAAAAATTTTATATTTTATAAAGAATAAGTTATGTCATCAATCTACAAAAGAGGTTAGGATCCTATGTATTGAATTGTGTTTTTGAGAGTTAATAAAATTTTAATTTCTTACATGATTTGGGAAGACCCTAGCCGCTTCTCCAAATCTTAATGGCCTCTCTAGACCCTAGTTGTCACTCCAAATTCTAGCTGTCTTTCATGTTGTAGGCATTGAAGTGCGGCGTTGAAGGACTATTAACCCTTCTCTTCTATTTTTAACCAATGCACACAACCTTTACATAGCTATCGTTGCGAGCAAGCATTTGATCCCTCTCCCTTGATTCTCACATCTTGATTGTGGTGATTGAGGTGGCAAAGTCTTGATTAAGGTGATCAATGGTGTTTGGTATTAAAGGTGATGATGACTTCCACCTTCCTTCGTAATCTAGTATAACATAATTGATGGAACCACATTGAGATTGATAGATACTTCATCAAGGAGAAATTACATAATGGTTAATTTGCACCCTTATGTATCCAGACATGGATAACTAGCACAAGTATTTACTTAATGGTTAACTTAAGTGATTCGGTATTTTAAAATATTGTATCTAAGCGGGAAATGACAAACATCTATTCACCAACCTAAGGGAGACAACAATAATAACCAAACCTTATCCCACTAGGCGGGGATTCTTCTATGTCATTGGGGTTTTCCCCCTAGTATATCATCATTTATATTTAAATAAATTTTATCTTATTTTTTTCTTTTTAACTAAGCCTTTTTTGGTATTTCCCTCCCTCATTTGATATACACATTCACCATAGTTTTATATCGCGTAACTGGAGCATTTATTGGTAATCAAAGTATATGACTATACCATTTTAAACGCGTCTCCCACAATTTTTCCTTAATATGTTCAACCCCAACTTTCACTTTAATATTTTCATTTCTTCTTCTATTTATCCTTCTAAGTCTGCACAGTGCACATCCACCTTAACATCCTCATCTTCTCAACTCTCTTTTTTTGTTCATGTGCTCGAGTTATAGCCTAACATTCAATTCCAAGAAAACTTTATGATCACAAAGAACACTTGACATTTTCCTCTATTTCAACTATTTTTCTTGTATTCTCATCTCTTTCAATCTCCATCATTTTACAAAAATAATCCTAAATACTTAAAACTCTCTGTTACATACTACTTGTTATCTCTTATCTTAACAATTGTATCGTTATGTCTAATATTATTAAATATAAATTATATATACTCTGTTATTTTACTAAATCTAAAACCTTTCACTTTTAGTATATCCTGCCAATATTTAAGTTTAATATTTATTCTTTCATGTGTCTAATCTACTAAAATAATATCATATGTAAACATATACCATGGTACTGTATCTTAGATGTATCTAGTGAGTTCATCAATGATTAGTATAAAAAGATGAGGACTTAAAGCCGATTAATATAACCCTCTCTTTATGGGAACACTTTAATTAATTTCCCTGAAGTCTTCACTCTTGTCATTATATCCTCATACATATCCTTAATTAATTTATGATAACATCTCTCTTTTTTAGAATTCTTCATATAATTTCCTTTACTATTCTAGTAAAGCGCTTTTTCAAGATCGACGAATATCATGGTAAGTCTGGCTCATGTCCTGATTTTTTTTTCAATTAGTTGCCTGAGAAAATATATAACTTCTATTGTTGACCTTCCAAGTATAAATCCAAATTGATTTTCGATAATCATTCTCTTTTTTTCTATTACTGTTTTACAAAGTTTCATGGTATGACTCAGTTTAATATTCTTATAGTTTACATAATTTTGTACTTCTCTTTTATTCTTATATAAGAAAACTAAAGTACATACCCTCTACTGTTGAGACTTTTTGTTTAGTTTTCATTATCTGGTTGAATAACTTTGTAATTCATTCAATATTTTATTTCCCAAGGCACTTCCATACCTCTATCGGAATATTCTCTTATCCAATTGCTTTTTCATTTTGCACCCCATTTACAGTTTGTTCTACTTCTGAAGTTTGAATTTTACAATAAAAATTTTAAATTCTATACTCATGATCTATTTAAATTATCTAAGTTAAGTTATTTATCTAAACATTCATTAAAGAGTTGATAAAATACCTCTTCCATCACTTTTTTATTTTCTCATCGTTTATTAGTATTCTATTGCATTTATTTTTAATACATTTTATTTGGATAAACTCTCTTGTCTTCCTTCTCTTGCTTTATTTATATATTTATTTTTTTAATATCTCTTTCCTTTTTTTTATTAATTTTCAATATAAGTATTCAAAAGTTTTTTTTAGTTTTATTCACTATTTTTTTTAGACTTTTTCTTAGCTATTATATATATTTTTAAGTTTTCCTGGTTCTTACAAATATATATATATTCATCAACATAAGGGAGAATGATGAAATATTCAATGATTTAGGAAGACATGATAGTTTGGGTGTTATTTATTTTAAAAATATTATTTTGCGAAGAATAAGTGATGTTATCAATCTATAAATGGAGTCACCTCCAAGTCTTCCTTAATGACGCAAGTTATGCTCCTACCACCTAATCTTTCAAGCATCCTCTTACTACCTACTACCTACTACCTACTACTTACTACCTAGCTACTTCCTTTTGAAGTTCACTATCAACCATGACCTCTTGGACTTATCCATTTGCCAAGCACCTATTGAACTTACCTATATGCCAAACACCTCTTGAACTTATCCATTTGCTAAGCACCTCTTGGACCTTTCTATCTCTTAAGCATCTCTTGAACTTTTTTCACTTGACTGAACACCTATTGAGTTTCTTAGTCTTTTGGTCGACCCCAACCACTTTGGATTGTCTTTCCCTCAACATTCACCTTTTTCTTGATACTTATCAGAATTGAACACTTGACAAACATTTCAAATTGATAACATAAACTAAAACTTTTGCCCATCATATCAAAATGCCCTAATTACACTCAACCGCTTAGGGCTTAATTGCATTAATACCACCAAGCATAAGATGAGATTTTAGACCATCATGAACATAAATGATGTTTCTAAATGTGTGACAAACAAGGATCACTTGATTGCCCTACATATGCCATATGGACAACAAAATTTAAGTAAGTTTATCTAAGCCTGGTTTATGTAAGACTATAGGTTTATATATGCTTCTAAACTAAATATACTCTTAGTTGCTAGTTTTTCATGTGCAAATTGACTGAATATACTCTTTTTTGTCTTCTCTAGATAACATGAACAAACTATATCTTTATAAAGTTAATTAAATCTTAAAGAAATTTAATTCAATAGGATGATCTTCTAAAATTATATTATTTAAGGGTTCTTCTAAGGTATCAATAGAGGATTCTTTTAAAATGTTATTAGAAAGTTTTTCTAAAGATGGATCCTTTAGGAATCATTAGAAAGCTATTTTAAAATTTGACTTTCTTAAGGTTGAGTTATCAAGAAAATTATTTGAGCACAACTCTTTGAACTAAGGTTTAAAGCCGATTCATTTAAGTTTCAGCTTTTTAACAAAGGGCGTACCCAAGAATTGATATTTACCAAAATGCGTACCATGGTTTCATTATTACCAAAGAGCGTACTTATTTTAGTGAACTTCCTCTTATGCCCCTCCTACCAAGTACGACATGTCTTTCTCTTTCTCTTTCTTAGTAACGAATTCCGAGACATCTGAACATGCTTTTTCAGACTTTTTATTTTAAAATAATATATTATGGAATCGGGTAAAAAATGTAAGGTAAAAATCAAAAAATATTTTAATTAAAAAAATATCTCATCCAACGTGATTTCAAAAATATACAGAGATAATTTATTTATATTTGATTAATATATTAAATAATATTTAATATATATATTAATATAAAAAGGCCTCTGGGCCTGAAATCAAAAGACTTCAGGCCCAGAGTGGGCCTGAGGTCTTTTGATTTCAGGCTCATATTGGGCTTGAAATTAGATGATTCAGGTTCGACGTGGACTCAATTTTTTTCTATTTTAAAAATATATTAATATATATAAAAACCTATCAAAACATTTAATTTCAGATTAAAACGCAGGGTCTAAAGTCACACTAGGAGGGTCTGAACACATCTAATTCAGACCCTCCTTGGGCCTGAACATAATCTTGGATAAATGTAAGAAAATTAAATAAAATATCAATAGTTCTAGTTAGAGTTGAGCTAGGAGATGGTATTTTTGGTGTCCAAACTTTTAATGATTATAAATTACGTTGCAATAGGAGATTTTTAGGTCTATCAGTGGGTTTTCATCAAAACCCACTGATGGACCTAGGATATTCGGATTTCACAAAATCCAATATCAATAGTTAGAGTTGAGCTAGGAGATGGTATTTTTGGTGTCTAAACTTCTAATGATTATAAATTATGTTGTAATAGGAGATTTTTAGGTCTATCAGTGGGTTTTCATCAAAACCCACTGATGGACATAAGATATTTGGATTTCTCAATATCCAATAGTTCTAGATAGAGTTGAGCTAGGAGATGGTATTTTTGGTATCCAAACTTCTAATAATTATAAATTACGTTGCAATAAGAGATTTTTAGGTCTATCAGTGAGTTTTCACCAAAACCCACTGATGGACCTAGGATATTTGGATTTCTTAAAATCCAATATCAATAGTTAGAGTTGAGCTAGGAGATGATATTTTTGGTGTCCAAACTTCTAATGATTATGAATTATGTTGCAATAAGAGTTTTCTAGGATGAATCAATGGGTTTCGGTGAAAAAAACTCACTGATGGACCTAGGATACTTGGATTTCTCCATACTTGATATCTCTATTTAGAATTTACTTAGGAGATGTTATTTCTGATGTGCAAACTTAGTACCAATAATTTTCAGTTATGTTCTCTAACCGTATCAGCTGGTACACAAGGATGTATAAATATGACTGCATTTCGGGCACAGTTAAAAAAAACCTCTCTTTCAACATGATTTCAAAAATATAAAGAGATAATTTTTTATATTTGATTAATCTAAATTAATATAATAAATAAAATTTAATAAATATATTAATATATTAAAAACCTATCAAAACACGTGATTTCAGATTCAAACGCAGGTCCTGAAGTCATCCAAGGAGAGCCTGAAGTCAAATAACTTGAGACCTTATAAATAATTAATTTAATAAATAATAATTAAATATAAAAAAATTAAAATAAATGAATTTTCAATTCCCTTGGGCCTGAAGTCAGGTGACTTCAGGCCCAAGGAGGGCCTGAAGTCCATTTGACTTCAGGACCAAGGCTTGGCTTCAACATTGCATGAAGTATCAACAGAAGCACACAAAATACAAGAAAAATTCTTATGCAAGTAAGTAGAGGTTGAGGACTCCCATGCTCAGATTGAGGAGTTGAGAATGACTATTATGAAAAATCAAGAAAGTTATGAGGAAATGCTGGAAAAGTTCAAAAATGAAAGAGTCTGACTTCAGGCCCAAGGGCACTGAAAATTCATTTATTAAATTAATTATGTATAGGGTCTGAAGTTATTTAACTTCAGGCCCTCCTAGGATGACTTCAGACTCTGCATTTGAATCTGAAATCACGTGTTTTGATAGGTTTTTTAATATATTAATATATTTATTAAATATTATTTATTATATTAATTTAGATTAATCAAATATAAAAAATTATCTCTTTATATTTTTGAAATCATGTTGAAAGAGATGTTTCTTTTAACTGTGCCCAAGATGCAGTCATATTTATACATCCTTGTGTGCCAGCTGATACGGTTAGAGTGTTAGAAATTCTAGGCCGCAAAAACCGCTTTTTGCGTTGCGGAAACCCCAGAAGTTCGGCCACGGATCCGTGCGAACATAAAATAAATTACGAGTACGAGTTTAATCTACATTAGATCTACATGATAAGAATCATTACCCTTGACGCGTAGCCCTTCGCTTTCCCGCTTGTCCAAAAGGCCGCCGGATCTCTTAGAGTGTCAAAACAGACACTCCTCTATACGTATCCACGCGAACAAATGAAGATGGATCAAAAGCTTAGGTGTGCTAGCACCCTATAGCTTTCGGCCAAGAGGAGAGGTCGAAGAAGCACTCCCACCAAAAAATCAAGAGAGAAGAAGAAAAGCCTCACGCACCACCGAATGAAACAAAACATCAGTTTTGTTCCTTCATGGTGGCCGGCCACTTAATGGCCATTCATGGCCATTAGGTGGCCGGCCATAATGGCTATTAAGTGCCATTAGGTGGCCTTCCATATCCCTTTTCAATTTGAATTCGAAATTCAAATGGGGGGGGGGGGGGAAACTAAGTCATCACTTGGTCAAACAAAGGTGAGGTGGGTTTTGGTCAAGTCAAACTTGCCTTTTATGGACTTTCCATAAATAGTCAAGTCAAACTTGACTCCATTTCTTCTCCCATGTCAAGTCTAACTTGAAGTGGAACCAAGTCAAGTCAAACTTGATTTGGATTTAGGTCAAGTCAAACTTGCCTTTTATGGACTTTCCATAAATAGTCAAGTCAAACTTGACTCCATTTCTTCTCCCATGTCAAGTCTAACTTGAAGTGGAACCAAGTCAAGTCAAACTTGATTTGGATTTAGGTCAAGTCAAACTTGCCTTTTATGGACTTTCCATATTTAGCCAAGTCAAACTTGACTTCAATTTTTCTCCATCTATTTGTTCTTTGCGTGTGACCCTATAGGTTCTTGTAACGTTGGCAATGCTTCTAACCTCTTAGAAACATAAGCAATGAGCGGTATCTAGCAACACATCATTGCTACCCAAGTTACAAGAATGTTGAGATCCAACATCACCTTGTGACTAATAATTGTGACTCTCACAATATATGATAATGTCCCTCTATCCATGATATCTAGATTGACTCAATTGAGGCATAGACCGTGTCATCCTCGAGTCAATCTATATCTTGAACTCCAAGTAGACTCACACTAATCAAATGAGTTTAATATCTCATATTGACTCACTTGGGCATGGCCATGCACTTTGTGGTCTCACTCTATCAAGAATACGATATCGCTCCCGTCATATAGGAGGGATAGATCCCATCTACATAGGGATGGAAACAGGCCAGGCCAGGCCAGGCTTTCACCTTAACAGGTCAGGCCTGTATAATAGCAAACAGGCCTGAGCCTGGCCTGTGGCCTGTTACAGGCTTTATTCTAGGCCTGAGCCTGGCCTGTTCAATAGCCTGGCCTGGCCTGTGGCCTGTTTACAAAACCTGTAATTTAATTTGATTATCCAAAATAATTCTAATATATAAAATATAATAATTCAATTCGAATATTCGATTATCCAAAATACTAATTTAACAAATTAGTTAAAAATTATATATGTTCCTTCCAAAGTAAATATATAAAATATGTACAATATATCGAAAATAGATTTGTGGTGTGTTGGTTAGTAGGGTGTAGATAAGAGTTTGCTCGTAGAGGTCTAAGGATCAAAACTCTATTTTGACAATTTGTGTTATAATGTAATTTTAACAGGCCCAGGCCGGCCTGTCAGGCCTTATAGGCTTTATATTGAGCCTGGGCCTGGCCTGATAAGAAAAACAGGCCTTTAAAAAGGCCTGATTGTTGTTTTATATTTAAACAGGCCAGGCCAGGCCAGGCCGAATACAGGCCAGGCCACAGGCCCCTGACAGGCCGCCTGGCCTATTTCCATCCCTACATCTACATCACTCACATCCCTCTTCATAATTTGTTACATACCCAGTAATCGCCTTTATAGTCCACCCATTTACGGGTGACGTTTGACGAAGCCAAAGTACGTAACTCCTTATGTAGGAATCCATGGTGACTTCAGGTCCAAGGACTAATAGTCATACTAATAGCCACATGAGAAAGTATATGACACTCATATAACGATCCATGATACTTTCTCATGGTGGGTCATTCAGTATACATTCTCCAATGCATACCCATGTGTCAACTTGATATCTCTATATCTATGACTTGTGAGATCAAGTCATCATGTTGACCTACATGCTAGCCTCTACGTATTAACATTGTCCTTGAATGTTAATACTTGACTAGGAATTATTTAGAGTAGTGTTCTCTATATCATCTCACTATCGATTCAACCAATCGATTGATATAGATAAGAACCTTCTACTCAAGGACATTATTATACTTAGCTAATTGGCACAAATACACGTAAGTATAATAACCATAAAACATGCCTTTATTTATACATAGGAATATGATACAAATTAGTCCATACAATCATTACATGATCGGCTCTAGGGCTCTCACCAACATAGAGAACATAACTGAAAATTATTGGTACTAAGTTTGCACATCAGAAATAACATCTCCTAAGTAAATTCTAAATAGAGATATCAAGTATGGAGAAATCCAAGTATCCTAGGTCCATCAGTGAGTTTTTACCGAAACCCACTGATTTCATCCTAGAAAACTCCTATTGCAACATAATTCATAATCATTAGAAGTTTGGACACCAAAAATACCATCTCCTAGCTCAACTCTAACTATTGATATTGGATTTTGAGAAATCCAAATATTCTAGGCCCATTAGTGGGGTTTGGTGAAAACACACTGATAGACCTAAAAATCTCCTATTGCAACATAATTTATAATCATTAGAAGTTTGGAAACCAAAAATACCATTTCCTAGCTCAACTCTAACTATTGATATTGGATTTTGAGAAATCCAAATATCCTAGGTCCATCGGTGGGTTTTGATGAAAACCCACTGATGGACCTAAAATCTCGTATTACAACATAATTTATAATCATTAGAAGTTTGGACACCAAAAATACCATCTCCTAGCTCAACTCTAACTAGAACTATTGATATTTTATTTAATTTACTTACATTTATCCAAGATTGTGTTCAAACCCAAGGAGGGCCTGAACACAAATGTGTTCAGGCCCTCCTTGCGTGACTTCAGACCCTGTGTTTTAATATGAAATTACGTGTTTTAATAGGTTTTTTTATATATTAATATATTTTTAAAATAGAAAAAAATTTGAGTCCACCTCCGGCCTGAATCATCTAATTTCAGGCCCAGAGGCCTTTTTTATATTAATATATATATTAAATATTATTTAATATATTAATTTATATTAATCAAATATAAAAAATGATCTCTGTATATTTTTGAAATCACGTTGGATGAGATATTTTTTTAATTGAAATATTTTTTCGATTTTTACCTTATATTTTTTACCCGATTCTATAATATATTATTTTAAAATAAAAAGTCTGAAAAAATATATTCAGATGTCTCGAAATTCGTTACTGAAAAAGAGAAAGAGAAAAAGAAAGACATGCAGTACTTGACAGGAGGGGCATAAGAGGAAGTTCACTAAAATAAGTGGGCTCTTTGGTAACAATTAAATCATGGTACGCTCTTTGATAAATACCAATTCTTAGATATGCCTTTTGGTAAAAAGCCGTTTAAGTTTTAAGGAAGATTTTGTGTTTATATACTTGTCTATCAAAATTTAGTAGAAATTTTTATTTGTCTTGATCTCTTATACTCTAAAGATATCTCCAATATTTTATAGTGTATTAGTAACTTTGAATTCTCTTGAATTTAGCAGATCAATCTATTTTTTTAAATAAACTTTGATGCTATCTAAGTAGTTAAGAAATACATTAGGTTCCATTCTATCATAAAAGATAGGGCATTTATTTTAAGAATAATGATAGAAAGAGTGAAAATGAGAGAGTAAAAATTATAGTGAATGATGTGGCATGACGTGACATTTTACATATACACGTTCGATTATCGCTTGGACATCATCGGCGGTCTTCGGCCGCCGCCCCGAATCAAACTATACCCTAGGGGGTACAGTGAATCCATCGGAGATCATGCATGTAAGGTGTCATATCATTCGCTATGATTTTTACTCTTCTATTTTCACTCTCCTAATTATTATTTTTATTTTAATATGTATACATGTACAACGATTATTATTTGCAGGAAAATGATGCAATTCTTCTCCAGCCATGTGATAATTTTCCTGTACATGAGTGCGCATGATATCTATGGAATTATAAGTGGTGAAAAAGTTATTTTGGAAAGTTATACTTTGGTTGATATCTCTTACTCCTAAAATCTATATCTCATTTTTAGTAGCGATGGAGAAAGTTTCTCTTATCACGTTGATTGAAGAATTAACAAGTATTAATGATTATAAAATAAAGTAATGCAATAACTTTAATGCATAAAAACAAGATGCATGATAAACAAATTAAAATGTAAGAAACAGAGGGTGCTAATGATGATATTCATTATATAAGATGATGGCTAAACTAGATAAGAAATAATATGTTTCAGGGTAACGGTGCAACGGTTAGATTCTTCAAGTGATTAACTAGGTATCTAAGAGTCGAATTTCAACTGCGGCGCACTCTAGTGATTTTCCTCTCGTGAGATGACAACTTTAAGCACACTGACTCTTGAATGAGTTTTCACGAACACTTCCTGATTTACTCGGCCGGAAGGAAAACTTCCCTGAGACTGGGTCAATCATCTCTAGGATTAGTCAGTTTGAAGAGCTGAATACATAGATTATAAATAAAAAAAGATAATATATAATATGATCATATTTTATTTTTTATGAATAATATATGATGTATGTCCAAATTATGGGAAAAATTAATTAAATACAAGTACCAACTAAATAAACAAATTTAATTTTCAAAGAACGATAGAAATTATACTAAGATGATGCGAGCTTTCGTTGATGTTGCAGTGCTATGAGGTTTAAGCTTAATTAATGGATGACAATATTTGATAATGTAATTTTACAATCTTCCCTTTACTAGATTTGGAGTTGTTTGTTGTTTTCTAGCCGCTGATTGGAAGGTGCTACGATTGACAATAACGACAAGGCAAACACTGGAGATTAAAAGTGTGCAATTAGTAATGGATCATATGTGCTATATACCAAAAGTTAGGAGGCTAAATGAAAAAATTCGAAATTTGGGATTAAACAAACTGGGAAGCCAAAACTAATTTAAAAACCCTAAACTTCTCTAATGATTCCCCCGATTCCCCTGCCCGGACGCCGAAGCGAACGAGCGCCCCAGCGAGCGCCGCCGCGCCTCACCCCCCTTCGCCTTCTCCTTCCTCTTCTCCTTTTTATTCTTCTGTTTCGACACCCACGAACGAGGCGTTGAGCGCCCGTCTCCTGATCGCGTCGCCAACTCCCCCGCCGCAAGCCCTAGGTTTTTTTCATCGCCGTCGCGCGATCGAGCAGCCGCGGAAGCCACGTGACTCCTCTCCCTCAAGCGAGCAAGCTGACGCCGCTGACCCGGACTCAACCCGACTCCTACCGTGTGCCGGCCGACCCCTCATTGTAGGAATTCAAAATCGGTGCCCTAATCGTGAGTTTTCTTTTCTCCTTTCTCCTTCTTACCTTGTCTACGCGCATCTGAGCCAGGGAGAGATTCCACTTCAGAGAGTTCGCAGTCTTTTTCTTTGCCCTGCGTTGGAGCGTCTGCTAGAGGGTCGCCGACGATTGTTTCCCTTTGGTAAGTGTTACTTTGGTTGGTTTTGGGCCCATAATCAATTTCTGATGTTAGTTAAAGCTAAATATTGGTATGGGAAGCAGGTGGTTGAGTCTACGATTGGTTTTGGATCAAAGAGCAATCTGATGTTGCTAAATTGGGTTTTAGGTTGAGTTGGCTGCTTAGGTTGGAATATTAGGTTTGCATAATTGGTGTGAATTGCTAGTTGGGTTTTGGTTGTGCCCCTATGGAAGAGGGGGAAAAAGCTAGGCTGTATGGTTTGATTTTGTTCTAAGGAAGTTCGGTAAGGAAAGTGGAGGAATTGGATGATAAACTACTTAGTGATAGGTTGATTAAAATGTAATGAATATGGCTTTCTTTATATTGTAGATTTCTAGTTTAATTTGTTGAACATTATTGGTTCAGGTGCGATTTGGGAATTTCAAGTGGAATTGGGTTGTGTGAAGTGTTGTAGAGTTGGTGTGGGGGTTATGATCTTGTAATTCTTCTTGTTGTGACCTTTTGGTTAGATTAGGGTTAGCTCCTCTAATTATTCTTAGTGGTTAATTTAGCTATTTAATGATGTTATTAATGGCTAAATGGTGACCTTGATACAGGATGTTGATCGGTTGCGTGTGTTCGATCACAGAGGACTCTTTCGGGCACGCTCTACAATTAAGGCGGGTACTTCTCTTTTATATTCTTGTAGTTCTTTTACCTTAAATGCATGACTTATTATGTCTGAATAGGTCTGTTTGACCTTGATCTTTGTTGTTGGTTATTTTAATATCGCCGTTGATACTTTCTTTGTTTGACCTTCGAGTTTAATCGAAAATTTGTATTCGTACAGTCTCTCGTTGATTTTCCTTTCTGTAAAGTATCGCTCGTACGCGAGTACTTAGATGTTCATTAAACACCACTAGGATGGTTGGCATTAAAGACACCTTACCTAGTAGTTTAGTTGCATATTCGTTGATTTCTGGTTGGTTTCTGGTTTGTTGCTTTTGTAGTTGCATCGTTGTTATTCGGTTGCTTGTGCGTATTGGTATCATGCATCATACCTGCACCGTTGCATACTGACGACTGTTACACTTCCATATGGTTAAGCCGTCGTCAGTCATTTAGTTGCTTCGTCACTCAACCACTTGTCGTGGTAGTTGCTAGAGTGCGAGCAACTGTCCTGTTACGCCACACTTAACCACTCATGTATAGTGGATGTTGGAGTTGTTGGCAAGTAGTTGACACTCTCACCGTTGTTTCCGAGGGATATCAGAGCTGTTGGTGACTCCCCCTATATATCAGAGTTGTGGAGTAGTTGACTCCCTAGTATCCTGTCCACTCAATCATATCTATCAGTGGTATTCGTTGGAGTGCGTACAGTTATCACAGCCCTACCCACTCGGCCACACAGATGTGATGTGTTGGCGGCTTGACTGGCGTCAAAGGTGGCATATGTCATTGCATCATGTACATCTATTGCATTTATGCATTTTCTTGTGTTTATTGCATTTATATGAGTTATAGTTGCTGCATTTGGTTGACATGCATGTTTGTTTGATACTATGCTATATCGTATGTTTTCACGTTGTTTTATACATGTTTTGAGTTCCTATATTTTCCTAGAGACTGTACACCGTTGTATTCTGTTGTTTCATATATTCTTTGATGCCATTCATTTGTCTACTTGTATACTCGCAGAGTCCGCTTGGACTCACCACCTCTGCCTTCTATTTTTGTTTCAGGTAGTAGGTAGATGGATTACTTGGAATCAGGAGAGGATCTAGTAGCCAGTCCCACCGTATCAATTCATTTTGGAGTTGTCTCAGGGTTTAATTATTTTCTTCGCAGTTGCTTTATTTTCTGCACTTCGTGTGTTTCGTATTTTATTTAATTCCTATATTAGTATTTATTTTTATTTATCCGATATCGTTTTAGCAGACTTTTATTTATATTTTGTTGGTCTGGTATGTTCGTTTCTTTTGGTCTTCGGACTCTCTGCTTTTTTAAATTTGCTTAAAGATATTAACTGTGTGGTTGTGGATTTACTTACTATTGCGATGCCAGTCGTGTGTGGCTGAGCGATACGTATGTGGAGTGTTATTTATATTTGTCTCAACTTTCCGCCGTACAAGGGAGATTTTGTCCGATTTTCGAGCAAGCATGAGTCTCTGGGGGCGTGACAATATGTATATTGATATATATTATATATTTCTTTTTTGTTGACAATTTTCTCCCTTTTAATTTTTTTTATAACTTTCTATCTTCCTCTTTTGTTCAAAACTTTTTCTCTTTTTCTTTTGTTTGACAAAGTTATCTGGATCCCCCCTTTTTTTTTTTGACAATTTTTCTCTCTCTCTCTCTTTTTTTTTAAAATTTTTCTTTGTTTTTTCCCTATCTACTATAAGAAGTCCTTGTGTGATTGTGTATGATGCTAGAGGGGGCGAATAACACAATACAAACAAATTCAAATTATATGCACCATAAAGATAATAAATGCAGTAAGAAAATAAAGAGAGAAAAAAATGCTTAAGGATTTATGTGGTGAACTTCAATCTCTATTCCATAACCTATGGACTCATAAAGGTGAGGTGAGTTAATCAAGCCACTTGGAGAAACTTTTTTTTGCAAAACTTTTACAATAGATATTAAACAAAGTGCAGCCTTACAAAATATGGAGTTTAGAGGTAAAGAGCTTAAAATCATGGAATAAAATGAAAGATAATAAGTAAAGACAATAATTTATGAGTCAATTGTTGTAGATTGTAGTGTGTTGATTCTTGTATGGTTCAAAGTGTATTTGCTCGTTACCATACGAAAATTGAAGCTAAATTCTTATTCAACTTAATCAAAACGTGTTGTACAAGATGATATCACAACAAGAGAATAAATAATACCTGCCCATATCCTCAAGGATCTTCTAGAAGATTAATTAACTAATTAATAATTGTAATTATATAAGGAAGTAAGAATATTCTACGCTCCTCTAAAGTTGGGTAGTAGAAGTTGATTAAAGCAGCTTAGAGTTTAAATCATCAAAATTTTTCCTTGCTAGAGCCTGTTTGAAGACTAGTGTCTTTTCCTGTGTGAATTAACAATTAATCTCTGCATGCTTCATTTTATCCTGTTGCATTGGAGTCTTTGCAATACTGATAGCTAATAATTTCGTAGAACATCTTTATAGGTTCTTCAACAACAATCTACTTATAAATGTATATTGTTCACCCCACTTATAGATGATACGACAAAAACAACAATAGGCAAAATTAATATATATATCAAAGGAATCTTCTTCGATATTAATTAGCTAATTAACTGTAACTATATAAAGAAGCATACAACAACCAATATATAGTAAGAATCTACTAGTGAGGTCCATTCTTGGTTTCTTGAGAATACGTTTAATGCATACCTTAGCGAATTTCAGTTTGTTACCGTTTCTCTAAAATTCGACAGTTTGGTGATCAGTTCCTTGATTTTTGCATGTAGTTGACTTACCGTTTCTCCTTCTTTTATTTGGAGAAGTAGGCTATATAGACGTCAGAAGTAGGCTATATAGGTGTTTAATCTATTTTTTTTGATTAAGTTTTCTTTTTTAATATATATTAGTTTAATATGCTTTTGTTGAATGATGATAGTTGGATGGAAAGAAGAAAAATTATTAGTATAGATGATATCCGATCTTTAATGAGGATGGTTATCCGATTCCCAATTGATTTGGGACCGAGTATATGGAATCCGATTCAAATCCGACCCATTGTCATCCCTAGTTGCACTTCAGTTGGTGTATTTGTGAAAATTAGTTAAGGATTAAGTGTTGAGTAGTAGTGACATTCACTCATCGATGATACCCCTCACAAGGTGGTGGTAGGAGTCTAACAATGCAAAAAAGAAGGCAATCAACAAGATTGCACGAATTATGCAAAGAAGGTGCATATATAATGTGTGAAGTACATTGCCTATTAAAATTTAGTGCATGAATAAAGGGTGGTGGTCTGAGATCTTGTAGTGATTCATTTGGCTCTTTTGTAATAATGTAAAGTAGATATGGAATAATACAAGCATGAGTAGTGGTGCGAGTGAAAGGCGGCAACACAACAAAGGAATTGGTAATTCTAAGTTTGTAGACTCCTAAAAGAGTTGGTAATTCAAGAATAATTGTTGAATCCCTTTTATTGGAATTTGAATATTATATAATTCTAAACTTGTAGTTCTATATGCTTGATCTAAAAAATGTATATAATAATTTTCTTTTGATTTGGATTATTTAAGATGCTGAAGAATCATGCAAATACGAAGTATGCAAGTGGAGTGATCCACCTAAAGGATAAGCATGGCAGTGCATCCAAGGGAATTAGAGTACGAGGGACGAGAAGCTTGGATGAAATGGGAAGGATGCTGGATGGCTTTAGTGCATCTGAGAGATGAGAAGTTTAGCGGGAGAATGTTGGAGTTGCATTATGTAAGTAGAGCGAGAAGGATGATATGGGAAGGGAGCTAGTGGGCTCAGTGTAGGGTCTTGTGGTAGAAGGTAGTTGGTGTGCTGAGAGTTGAGTGGAAAGTATACTTGAGTGTGGGTAGAACTTAACTTAAGCGGACTTGACTATTAGATGTATTGGAGTCAATTGCCTGTCGACTAAGGTAGTTGATTGGAGAATTCAACTAGGAAACTTATTGTATGGTTATTTTTAATGGTGCAAGCCACTGATTGTTTATGAGCAGTCGATTGATGACCTATTTGACTAAGAAACATTTTTGAATGTTTCGTGAATTGTTGGGCTAGCTATAACTGATTATTTGTGATTAATCAACTAATGCAAGTGTTATATGAGGAATCACAGGAATCGTTGCAAGCGGTGTTATTGGACCTCTTCTTTGTCTAGCCTTCACTTACTGCTATTTGCTTTCTATCTCTTTTAACTACTAAAGAACACTGTCAAAATCTCCCTATGACCACTTGTTCTTGAACCAATTCTTATAGGCTTCTTGTTTCCAACAGCTCTCTTATAATCCAAACTCTTAACTTACCTCAATCGGTTGATCCATTGCCTAACTCACGACGACGACTAGAATCAATTGCTCCTCCATCCAGTTGACTATATACTTGACGCCGGGCAGAATATAGATTATTCTGGGGCGAGAAGTTTCAGAGGGATTTACGAGAAAAGAATAAGAAAGTAATAACGAGATAAGGAGTAGCCAAAACTGGGCTTAAACTTTATTGAGAAAAACAAGAGCGAGAAGAGAAAAATAGAGATATAGCCGTAACGTGGCTTAAGCGAAGCAAATTGATTCAATATCTAAAAAAACTTCTCCTAAACATCATCTAAGCATGAGTTTATATAGCACTCATATCCCTAAAAAAATCTTTAAACCAACCAGACTTAGTCCCCTAAAATTTAGGAACAAATTTAACCAACAAAACTTAGTTTCCTAAGATTTAGGAACAAACTAAACAAAAATATATAACCAATTAAAAAAACCCAACAAGACTTGGTTTCCTAAGATTTAGGAACAAACTAAATAAAAATATATAACCAATTAAAAAAACTCTAAATATATAAATTTGAATATTATTTTGGATCCCCTCCTGCATCAGTCTCCCGGAGTTGAAGAGAACTCGTCCTCGAGTTCGGCGTCTCCCTGATTGATGCTTCAGTGTAAAGGTGAACTCCTGCAAGTAATTTACCCACTTAGCGTGTCGACTACTCAACTTATGTTGACCGTTGATGTACTTCAAAGCCTCATGATCTGTGAATAAAATAAATTCCTTCTGCACGAGATAATGACACCAATGCTTTAAGGATTGCACAATAGCATAGAATTCCAGGTCATAGGTAGAATAATTTTTCTTGGCACCAGATAGTTTCTCATTGAAGAAGGCAATAGGGCGTCCTGATTGACTTAGAACATTATCAATGCCAATGCTAGATGCATCACCATTTACTTCGAACAGTTTGTTGAAATCTGGAAGTGTTAGAACAGGTGCTTAGGTCATCTCCACTTGAATTCGCGCTCCTTGAGGCGCTCAGTTATAGGAGCCATTAAGGTATTAAAGTTCTGAATGAACCGACGATAGGAAGAGTCCAATCCATGGAAACTTCGGGCGTCATGAATGGTTTTTGGCAGTGGCCACTCTAAGATTGCCTCTATCTTTGATGGACCTGCACGGACACCCTCAGTAGAAACTATAAATCTAAGAAAAGAAACTGTAGTCGTGAAAAAAGAACACTTCCTTTTGTTGACGAACAAGGATTCCGCCTTTAGCTTCTCAAAAACAGTTCGGAGGTGATCAAGGTGTAAAGCCCTCGTCAGACTATAAATAAGGATGTCGTCAAAGTATACAACTACGAATCTTCCTAGCAAAGGCCGCAATACCTGATGCATGAATCTCATGAATGTGCTGGGGGCATGGGACAGTCTAAAAGGCATGACCATCCACTCGTACAACTCATGTTGTGTCTTGAAGGCTGTCTTCCATTCATCTCCTGGCTTGATTCGAATCTGGTGGTATCCACTCTTCACTGTGATTTTGTTGATAGCTCGGCTATCAACACACATGCGCCATGAACCGTCTTTCTTTGGTACAAGTAGGGCAGAGACTGCACAGAGGCTCATACTCTCGCGAATATAGCCTTGTCTCAATAGCTCCATAACTTGTCGTTGTAGCTCTTCGGCATCCTTAGGGTTAAGACGGTATATCTGTCTTCAACTGTAGCTTTTGAACAGCTTCTTCGGATACAATATTTTCACAGCTTCCACTATCAATGATCATCATGCAAACTTTGTCTGCAACCGTGCGCGTCATGTGAAAAATGTTGGTTCTCAGCCAATCATCTTCAGATTCTTCCTTAGGGATCAGTAGGCTCTTGCATACGACGAGAGTCTCATGACCATCGCCATAAAGAACCTCGTCATCAATATCGTCATCGTAAATCGGCTCATCAATCTGTTCGAGTTCATCCTCTATGTCTTCCTAAACTAGTAGAGTCTTGTTTTTTTGATCTGGGGATCTTTTACACTCCGAAGTTCGATGCTCCTGTTCACCACATCGAAAACACTTGATAGTGGTCTTAGGGTTACCTTATGGTGGTTGCTGAGAAGGGCGCGGCTCTTGAGGGCGAACAACTTGATTGTTTTGATCGGTCCTAGTCGTCGGTCTTCGGTTTAGTTGTTTTTCAACTGTCAAGGCTCGCTGATAGGCCTCCGAAATGGTCCAGATAGAGTGAAGGCTCAGGGTGTCTTGTAAGGGTTGACGTAATCCCCCTAAATATCGCGCTACTATCTGCTCCTCGGTCTCGGACAAATCATTCCGAGCAATAAGCTGATAGAATTCCTCTGTATAGTCGTCAACGGTTCTAGCTCCTTGCCTCAAGGTATGGAGTCATTGATACAATGTTTGGGTGTAGCCAAAGGGAAGAAATTGTGTTCTCATTAGTTTCTTCATTTTTTCCCAATCGGTGATTTTGAATTTACCTTGTCTCTCCCGTGATCGTCGAAGTTGCTCCCACCATGCTGAAGCTCGACCTTTTAACTTGATAACGATCAACTTTACTTTGATGTGATCAGGTACTTCTTTATATTAAAAAATCCTTTCTACTTCGTTGATCCAATCAACGAAGCCGTCCGCTTGTAATGTGCCAAAAAAATCAGGAAGATCCACTCGGAAACTAAAGTCCCCAAATCCCTCTTGACCATGGTGTTCCCGATATATAGCACGACGATGATACGGATTCTCGAAAGGAGACTCAGAGTTACCATCAGAGATCTCACGATCTTCAAGATCCCGCGCTGCCAAAAGCTGGGTTAATTCCGCAACTTGCTTCTGTAAATCTTCAATCATCATTATATCTTGGATACTACGATCACGGTGCTGGGCTTCCTCAGTCGAAACATGCCTGTTGCGACCACGACCACGTCCACCTTCCATTGGATCTTAATGAGCTCTGATGCCAACTGACGCCGGGCAGGATATAGATTATTCTGGGGCGAGAAGTTTCAGAGGGATTTACGAGAAAAAAATAAGTAATAATGAGATAAGGAGTAGCCAAAACTGGGCTTAAACCTTATTGAGAAAAATAAGAGTGAGAAGAGAAAAATAGAGATATAGCCGTAACGTGGCTTAAGCGAAGCAAATTAATTTAATATCTAAAAAAACTTCTCCTAAATATCATCTAAGCATGAGTTTATATAACACTCATATCCCTAAAAAAACTCTAAACCAACCAGACTTAGTCCCCTAAAATTTAGGAACAAATTTAACCAACAAAACTTAGTTTCCTAAGATTTAGGAACAAACTAAACAAAAATATATAACCAATTAAAAAAACCCAACAAGACTTAATTTCCTAAGATTTAGGAACAAACTAAATAAAAATATATAACCAATTAAACAAATCCTAAATATATAAATTTGAATATTATTTTGGATCTCCTCCTGCATCAATTTTGAGCCGTCTAACAACCACAATGATCTTACCTGTTAGTTGACTAATCTTGCTTCAATCAATTACCTAGTGACTAATCAGCCTGAGTTGAGTGCTTGGCCGACTCAATCATTAGTCTACTAAAATTGCTCTTTAGTCAACTAACACATTGGCTCTGGCCAACTCTAAGGTCAAGTCCTTGTTCAAGTCGTGTTTAGACTCTCATCTAGCTTTGATTTCCAAACTAAGAGGCCCATGCTCCTCGGACTCATCTTTTCAAGAATCCTAATCTATCATCAATTCATGTCATTTTAATCCTTATTTTGTCGATTGAAAAAGAGGATGACAACAAAGTTAAATAAAAATGATTATATTTCACTCAATTATTTTCAACTTTGTGTACTTGATCTTGACGCATTAGCTTGGAGGTTGAATTCAGAAAATTGTTGTTCTTCCTCGTTCTTGTTATCATTGGACTAAGATGGGTGGACACAGAATCTTATGGTTCAACCCCAGTCCAAGAGTAATACTATATAATTATTCCAACAAGAAAAAGAATTGCAACTTTGGAACCTTGATTAATTGGCTTGTAGGAAATGATGTTCACTATACTGAACCCTGGTCCAAGAGCAATACCGTAACACCTTGTTTGGAAAGGAAGGAATTGGAATTCCTTTGGGAATTGAAATTTAATTCCATCGTTTGGTAGCAATTTTCAGGAAGGAATTGCTAAGGAATTGAATTCCAATTCCTTTCAAACCCCTCAAAACAAATCACACCTAAACACATGTGATTTGTGAAAGGAATTGAATTCCTTTCACTTAAACAAATTAAATTACCAAATCACCCCCTCACAAAACAAATCAAAGTTGCTCCGGCTCCATCCTCCCAGGATAAAATCGTAAAAGTATAATAATTGAATTGAATTCAATTTTGTTTTTACAATTCATTCAAAACATGGGAATTGGAATTCAATTCCGATCGGACAATTCCGATCGGAATTGAATTCCAATTCCTTAAAGGGTTTCCAAACAGGGTGTAAAAGTTTTCAAACAAGGAAATGGATTGCAACTCTCGAACCTCAATTAACTGTCTTGTAGCCTTTTGCACAAACCAAATTAGAGCTTGCTCTAATGACTTGTAGAGCAGAATGAAAATTTCAACAAAAAGAATGTGACTGTAAAACTTGCTCTAGAGACTTGTGCTTTGATTCATCCAGCAGATTGATATTCTACATTTGTTTGATGAGCTTTGACTATGCTTGGTCAGACCAAGAAAGAATCTCTGTTCAGTAAAGAAGACTAGTGAAGTTTCTCAAAGTTAATCTCACCATGTCAAAATTTCAGAGGAATGTTAATAAGGTCAGAATAAGTATTGTTTATGCTGTAGCTTATTTCCACAGGGCATATTGGACTTAAATTCTAAGTGTAAGTGTTGATATGGTAAGTATGCTTTTATGGGAAGTTCCAACAATAGCATGCAACATAGGGCTACAATATGTGTTAGGTATGGAAGGCATCACAAATACATTTCTTGTTACAGTGTTACACCAGCAAGGTGCTAATTAATATTCTGCATGATATTCATTGTACTTTGTGAGGTTATGCGATTTGTTTCTTACACTGCTTAGATATCATTTAAATCCATCATCATCTTGCTGATACTTAGACTGTGATTTACCTCTCTTCTGAACTTTTCAGATTTGAGAAAGATTTGGTTGCTGCAAGGAAGGTCCAGAAAGCTGGTCGAGAAAAATTGAGGAGAGAGAAACTAAATGAACATTTCTTAGAGTTGGGAAATGTATTAGGTAAAATTTCTTCCTTGGATTAGATGCGTAGTTGGATGCAAACATAGTGATCAACCAAATTCAAGAATTGACACTTAACACAAAAAAATGGAATAAAAATATATATACACAATAGGCTAGAAGATGGCTATACCCGACCTAAAAAATTATCTCAATTAAATCTGTTTTTGAGGTGTTGATTGAAAGAGAGGCTCTATTTTTCAACCATTATTAGTTTACAGTGCTGATATATCCTGTATAGATCATTGTTTCATTTTTCAAATTTAAATGTTTCAAGGTTCAGGGAGCCAACATGAAGATCATAATAAAAGGCATTCCTTGTAATCTTTGCTGTGTTAGATACAAGATACTCTAATTTCCATATTTGCTTCGATTCTCTATTTTAAAAAAGGTTTCCTTGGTAAACATAAAATATTGCTTTTATCTCATGCATAGTTTATGACCATAATTGACAATAAATTCCATTGAGTTTGACATACTATATAAAGTGCCTTTAAATTGATTATTAACATATATCTTTTTACTAAACTTGTCTTCAATTTATATATTTTTTAGCCTTTAGGGTGACATTTGGTTTTTATAAAGGTGATTTAAAAAATAAGATCCATAGTAGAAAGTGATGGTGAGCAAAGGTGAAGTTGAATGATTGGTAAAATTGCAAGAAGGTGGCTTTGCATATATATAATGTTAGCTAAACATCATTAACCATACCATCAACCCAGATTCAATTCGCTAATATCATTTATGAGGAATTGTATATTTAAAGGATAGTAAGACTTAAAAGAAGGAGAATAAAGTTGAATTGGTTATCGCTAATCTATAGTCTAGAACTTAGTAGCTATTCTACACTATTGTCAGTGCGTCAATCTGTCCAATTTCTATAGCTGAAGAACGAACTGTTAATGAACATTATGGTGCCCGTAAGTTCATAATGCTTCAAACTGGAAGACAGTAAACTAATAGTGAACGTGAACAATGTTTGTCACTAGCAAAAGCTACTATTTGTTCTTAGTTCGAAGATGTTACTAGATTCGCACTAATTAAAAGAATCTTGAGGCAATTGCTATGAGTGTCCTTGAATCTGGATATCCTAAAACAATCTGCTCTTTTTTTTTTGGGAAAGGTAAATATATATGATCCCGCCCCATCCTTGGCACCGTACGGATCGCCATCGTGGCAAACGGCCTGGCCCACTTCAGGATCCACGCCAATGTACGGGCAGCCAACTCGTCAAACATCTTGACCGGTCCCAGGGTCTCCGCCGGCCGGTCAAACCCGGCCGGCCACATTAAGGCTTACACGCCTCATCCGGCCGGTCAAACCCGGCCGACCGCATTAAGGCTCACACACCTCGTTTATCCGAAGTGCATCCGCCCGGCAGACCTTTACACCCAGACTTAATATCCGGCCGGGCGTGCTGTCCCTGTGTCCGCTCGGACACTCTCTCGGGATCACCCAGAGATAACCACAGAATACACCTGAACCCGCTGCCGATAACAGGCTATCACCATTCGTGTGAACTGACTCTCTTTGATTAACAGAAACCCGTCTTTGTCCTCACACAAGACGAGCGGTATACGACAAAGAAGGTTGGTTACAAATCGGCATAACCATACCATATCCTCTGACCCTGTCAGAGGATCCTGACACAGGTCATACTCAGCACAACCTCACCATACCACATCCGCTGATCCTGTCAGAGGATCCTGACACAGGTCATACCCAAATCGACCTCACCATACCATATTCTCTGACCTTGTCAGAAGGTCCTGACACATGTCAGATTTGGTCCTTTTCCCCGGCTATATAAGCCACTCCTCTCCTCATTCGCAGGTACGCACAGATACGCGCGAAACCTCTTGTCTTCAGTGCTTCCTTATTTTTCTTGTTCATCGGAGTGCTGACTTGACCGTCGGAGTGCCTTGCCGGGACGTCTCCCGGCTAGGTTGCTAACGGTCATCTTCCTCCCCAGGTCAATCCCCATCAGGTCGAGGGTTCATCCGGCGGCACCTGCTCCATACCATTCGAAGGACGCCACACGCCCGCTGTCATTCTGCGCGAGGACATCCAGTCATCATCCACGTCACGCCTCCACACCGTCATCCGGTTGCGGCTCCATCGCGCTCGGCGACAGGATCACTTTGGCGCTAGAAGGAGGGCTTTGCTGCCTGATCGAGAGCGAAAGAATGGAAAACCCCAATCCACTGACGGTCACTCTTTCGCCCGAGGAATACGAAATGCTGATGGCTGTCCGGACACAGAAAGCACAGCAATCGCATCCGCCAACTGGTAGTCAGGGAGCCCGGCCTCCTGGGCCCTCTATACGGGGAAATGCGGAAGGTATGGTTGTTCAGCCCCGACCCCTTCATTCCTACGTTTCCCCAAGCACTTTTTAGGAACGAGGCTCAATCGGCCCCGACCGAAGCTTCAGCGTCCAGCCGGGCACATCAGGCGCGCCCCGATAAAGGGAAGGGATTGGCCGACCCCGTGGCGGCCCGCCTGACTCACAGTCCTTTCTCTTCACAAATTCTTGGGGACCTCGTTCCCAAGCACCTGCGATTCTTCACCATGCCAGAGTATTCGGGGGTCAGCGACCCCGAGGAACACGTCATGAAGTTCGAGAGCTCCGCCCGGCTGCACCAATACCCGGAGGGCGTCAAATGCCGCGCTTTCCTGACAACCCTCTCCGGGCAGGCTCAACGATGGTTCGATGGACTCCCGAGCGGATCAGTCGGGAGTTTCGCAGAAGTTAAGCGGCTGTTTCTGCAACATTTCGCAAGCAGTCGGAGGCATCATAAGACCAGCCTCAACTTGTTCTCGCTGAAGCAAGGTCCGAAAGAATCACTCCGGGCCTATATTCAGAGGTTCAATGGAGTAGCTATTGAGGTGCCCAACACCACGCCCGAAGTGCTGATCGCCGCCTTCTCGCAAGGGCTCCAGGAGGGAGATTTCTTCCGATCCCTGATCAGGAAGCCACCAAGGGATTTTGACAGCCTACTCGGGAAGGCTGTTAAGTATATCAACGTAGAGGAAGCACAAGCCGCCCGGAGGAAGGAAGTGATAGTTGGCCCACAAGCCACCCAACACCACCGATCGCCAGGACCGATTCGCAGTCCCCGATCGGCCGATCGGCCGGGAATCAGACCCCAGCAAGTGCAGGTGGCACAGGGGAAATGGCCCAACCGATGGGCACCATATTGTGCATATCACCAGTGCAACACGCACAGCACGGAAGACTGCCGAGCGGGTGGCAGAGCTCGGACCCCACTCGGCAGGGGCCAAGGACGACAAACCCCGCAGGGGCGTGGGCGTGGGCGTGGTCAGGGAGACACAGCCCAGCAAAGACAAAGGCAGGATACCCCCGTCGCTCGGCAATTGTTTCCTCAGCCCGAGCAGGAAGAGGAGGAGCTTGACGAAGATCAAGCAAATCACCAGAACGCCGTCCGAGGAGGCGTCAATGTTATTTCTGGCGGCCCGACCGGAGGCGACTCCAACCGAGCCAGGAAGACGCAGGTGCGCCGACTGGAAATTCACCAAGTCGGAGTCAGCACCTCTCAAGCCCAGGGGCCCCAAATCAGCTGGGGGCCGCAGGATTTACAAGGACTGGAGGTTCCGCATGACGACCCACTGGTCATCACGGCTGTCATTGCCAACTACGAAGTCCATCGCACCATCGTGGACACCGGCAGCTCGGTAAACATTCTATATAAACGAGCTTTTGATCAACTGCAAATTGAATTATCGCAGCTAGAGATGGTGGCTACTCCTCTGTTCGGATTCACGGGGAACGAAGTGCAACCTATCGGACAGATACGACTAGCCGTATCACTTGGAGAAGAGCCACTCAAAAGAACCCGATGGACCACGTTCCTGGTCGTGGATGCGCCAGCTGCCTACAACGCCATTCTGGGTCGACCGGCTCTTAACGAATTCAAAGCGGTAGTGTCCACCTACTACCTCAAGGTGAAGTTCCCGGTCGGCGACAAGGTCGGCGAAGTGAAGGGCAATCAGACCGGCCTGGCGCTGGAGCAGTTGTTCGGCTGCGCGGGCATTTAATTCTGCGTCTGCCAGGCCCATGGCCTCATCGAGGGCCGCTTCCCACATCATCTCGGCTGCAAAAACATATGATATTGAGTTAGGGAGAAAGGAATACAAAATGATAAGGGACTTACAGAAAGTGCCGGGCAGGGCGGCAGGCACTCGACTCAGTCCAAACATATACAAGACGGCGTCATTGAGGAGTTTCATGCCGTCGAAGCGGAGGCCCCCGAGTCGAGAAACAGCCAAGGTAAATAGAGGATCGGATTTAAAATTTTTTAAGGGAGCTATGAAGGGTAAGTCTTCAACCCATCCGATCGGGAACCCGGGCTGGTCGGGGGCTTATAAAAAAGAAATGGGTTTCCAACCTTATTCGAGGAGGGAATATTCTCCACTATGGATAACTTGGCCCGGGCTTGGAGAAAGAAATTCCCGGTCTCCTGTTTCTTAGGGTAATAAAAGAAATATAAAACCTCCGGTCGGAGGGGAACTCGGTAAAGGGTGAAAAGAACGATTATGTTGCACAGTATGTGAATAGCATTGGGAGAAAGCTGGAAGATAGGCACACGGAAAAATTTACAGAAGTCTACAAGGAAGGGGTGAAGAGGGTAGCGTAGGCCAGACATATATTGATCTCGGAAAAACACAAAGAAACCGGTCGGGGGCTTGTGTGGTCGGTCAGCCCTTGTGGGCACGGCAATGCGGTAGTTTTCAGGGATATCGTAGGCCAGTCGGAGGTCGGAAACGGTCTCGTCGTGAAGGGAGGACTCGACAGAGGTATACCACGTAGGGGTAGCCATTGGAGTAGAAAGAAAGGGCAACAGGAAGAAAGGGAAGAAGAGGGAGAATCTGACCGTAAGGGATGTTGAAAAGGGTTAACCGGCGGAGGAGACGAGGGCGACAGCAGCACGCGAGAACGGCGGCGAACAGTGAGAAGCACCGAGTTAGAAGAACGGGGGAGAGGCAAATGAGGGTTTCGGCGAAAACGATACTTATTTATAGGTAGGCCGAAAGAAGGGAGGCCGTCCGATGCGATTCACGTGTATGGAGATCGCCCCATCCATGCCACTGAAGCGTCCCACGAATCAGTCTCGAAGAGACGCGCCGTGGGTGCTGACGCCGCCTGCCTCGGCGGCAGAGCGCGTCGTCGTGTCGGCCAGCCGGAAGCTGCCGCGTGGCGGAAAGAATTACGCGCGTTAATGGCCATTAAAAGCTCGTAATCATGGAGAGAGATCGCATCCCGGTCGGCCAACCAGCGGGCGCCACGTGGTCCAGATCATTAAAACGGAGGTGATGCCGTTAAGGCGCCGGTCGCCTCGAGCGTGTCACATCACCTCATTCGACTTAGAATGTCGCGTCTCCATTAAATGACTGACTTGGGCAATCACGAGGAAATCGTCTGGGGCGCATAACACTCCACCTTTCTTGCGACTCAAGGCAAACGTTCTCCCGCCCAAACATATTCAGCATCTCTCATCAACTAACAATACTCGTCCGGTCGGACACATTCATAATATACGGACGCGTGGCGGCCCACGCTCCTTTCAGTCGGGAATAACTATTCTGCTTACGCCGGATCAATTAGAACGTGGCTACCCACGTTCCTCCAGTCAAAAGCTTCATCCGATCAGACGTCTTCATCATGTCAATGGCTAGTCGGGAAGGCGTGGCGGCCCACGCTCCCCCATTACTCCTCGTCCAGTCGGACATCGTCACTTAACAAGATGTCGCGTGGCAGCCCACGCCCATCTCGACTGACAATCTTCTTCCGCCCGGACAGGGTAGGCATTCTCAACACCCGCTGTTGAACATCGTGTTAAGCCGACCGGATACTAAGAGGGACAATTTGTTCGGCCGCAGAATGATTGTGCACACTTGTAGTCCAGTCAGTCGGACTGATCGCCTCCTTCGACTAGACTTGAGGGGAAGGCTATTGATCCCGCCCCATCCTTGGCACCGTACGGATCGCCATCGTGGCAAACGGCCTGGCCCACTTCAGGATCCACGCCAATGTACGGGCAGCCAACTCGTCAAACATCTTGACCGGTCCCAGGGTCTCCGCCGGCCGGTCAAACCCGGCCGGCCACATTAAGGCTTACACGCCTCATCCGGCCGGTCAAACCCGGCCGACCGCATTAAGGCTCACACACCTCGTTTATCCGAAGTGCATCCGCCCGGCAGACCTTTACACCCAGACTTAATATCCGGCCGGGCGTGCTGTCCCTGTGTTCGCTCGGACACTCTCTCGGGATCACCCAGAGATAACCACAGAATACACCTGAACCCGCTGCCGATAACAGGCTATCACCATTCGTGTGAACTGACTCTCTTTGATTAACAGAAACCCGTCTTTGTCCTCACACAAGACGAGCGGTATACGACAAAGAAGGTTGGTTACAAATCGGCATAACCATACCATATCCTCTGACCCTGTCAGAGGATCCTGACACAGGTCATACTCAGCACAACCTCACCATACCACATCCGCTGATCCTGTCAGAGGATCCTGACACAGGTCATACCCAAATCGACCTCACCATACCATATTCTCTGACCTTGTCAGAAGGTCCTGACACATGTCAGATTTGGTCCTTTTCCCCGGCTATATAAGCCACTCCTCTCCTCATTCGCAGGTACGCACAGATACGCGCGAAACCTCTTGTCTTCAGTGCTTCCTTATTTTTCTTGTTCATCGGAGTGCTGACTTGACCGTCGGAGTGCCTTGCCGGGACGTCTCCCGGCTAGGTTGCTAACGGTCATCTTCCTCCCCAGGTCAATCCCCATCAGGTCGAGGGTTCATCCGGCGGCACCTGCTCCATACCATTCGAAGGACGCCACACGCCCGCTGTCATTCTGCGCGAGGACATCCAGTCATCATCCACGTCACGCCTCCACACCGTCATCCGGTTGCGGCTCCATCGCGCTCGGCGACAGGATCAATATATAAATGTCTCAGAAAATACAATCAATGGAAGTCCACAAACCGGTAAACTTCCAAAACATACATCTATTACGACATTCCCATACAACGTAAATCATACACAAAACAGCAAGATACCGCATCTTCATTGCTCCTGTAGTGTTGCCGAAAAATGTGCAGCATTCTCTCAATTGTTGGACCTCATATCTAATATCCAGCCATCTCCTTACCTTGTTCCATAGGATTCGGGTAATGGAGCACACAAAGAAAATATGTGCATTTGATTCATCAAACTGTCGGCACAAAGCAAAGTATTACAATTTACAATATTTCCCCTCTCCATTAAGGAAACTTGGCGGTGATTCAAGGGCGACTTGGCGATTTTAGAGTGATCTAGGGCATTTACCCGTGCCCTAAGATGATAGCCGCCGGCGGCCCAAGGGCGCCGGTGAGGCCATCCTCCTAAAATGCTCCACATCCTCCACTTTCGGCTTTCTCTTCAGACTTCCCTCCCCTTGGTGGCCAATCACTCCACTAAACATGGTTGACCAACCGTCAGAAGAAGGTTGTCGAAGACGATGTCTTTCCACCACAACTCTCAATCCCTTCAGAAGCCCCTCGAGCCCCATACATTGTGACTCTGTCCAATTCCTCCATGCCAGTGACGGTTGCCCCTTTATCCCCACGAGTAGCAATAAAGATCTTTGTAGAGGTGGGAGACGATTTCAAGTAAGCCACGATTTACAACAATCTCCCAGGTATCTTTTATTTTGTTCAAGAAGCTGCGAATTTTGCAAAACCATACGAATTCTCTTTGATCGACAAATTTTTGAGCCTACAACCCAAACAAGAGGTGATCTTGCAAGCATTTTGAAATTTTGGTTTTTTGGGTTTCTACAATATTCGCTTTCTCCAATCGAGTTACATATTTATTCATCTTACAACTAGTGAATATATGGCAAGAGTATGGACACGGGGTGTTTGGTTTATCGGGGGGAGTTTCTCTTCGAATTTTCAAGTGGCCTCTTAACTTTTCTTACTTTGTGGAGTCCTCGATTGTTCCTGTTGGGATCCAATTTTCAAATTTTTCCCATTCACATGTTTAACAAATAATGTCTTTTTGCGAAGGTCAAGATCGTTGGAAAGCCAATAAAAATAGATGAACCAACTACTAGAGATGAAAGGATAGCCATGGCGCACGTTTGTGTAGAAATTGACCTCACAGAACCAAAAGTAGAGGCTTTTTGGATTGGGATCGGACAAGAAAGATGTCTACAGAAGGTGATATATGAGAAGCACACTACCTACTGTGGATCATGTTTACATTTGGGTCACTCGGAAGCAGAATGCTATGCTTATGGTAATAGGCAGAGACCAACATGGAATGACATGACCACAGATTATATGAAGGGTGGTGAAGAACTAAGAATGCAGCTAAACAAGAAGGAGAGGTAGAGGAGGGAAAGGAGAAAGTTGAAGGTGCACTGGAGATGAGACAAGAAGTGTTGAAGAGAAGGGAATTTGATAAAGGGGTGTGGATTCAGAGAAAGAGCTCCTCTAGACGTGAATTGCTAGAGCACAAGGAGAAAACATCTAACAATCAATTCTAGGCTCTCATGGACATTGATGAGGAAGACAACCGAGATACTGAAGAATTGATAGACATAGATGGACATAAGGTGGGCTCAGAAAGAAATGATATGGATGAAGACAACCTCGACCACAACTCATTGGAGACAGGCCGTACAGAATATCCAGTGGAAATGATGGGCCCAACAACAATCACTAATGCCGAAAGAGTGACGGAAAAACACTCTAATGGAAAGGCTTTGAGTGCTGAGTACTCTATGAATGCGAAAGGAAAAGCTCCCACATAAGGAGCCACCATCCTAAACAACTCGGAAAAATAGGACAACGTCGTAAACAACATTGATCTGCATATAAGGAATGTCTACAGAAGCAGAAAGAACAGAGACGCTGGGAACTCCTCTTTAGCAACTGAAGGTTAATTGAGATCAGGGAAAATTATTCAAATACAGGAAGATCGCTTAGGTTTAGAGAAACGATCAATGTGGGCCAACGAATCAACTGTTCCGAGCCAAACAAAAAGTGTTGTGGAGGTAGAACAAGACAACTTTCCCCTTGAGTGCCATCTGAACTTGGAACAAAATATTCATGATCATTGGGACACAAAAGAGGAAGCATTACAATCCAAATCATTTGTGGATTTGGAAGAGGAGACAACCCTTGACCATGAATATTACATCACTCCACTTCCTTGTCTTCAATCACAAAAAAAGCAAGCTGGAACAATGTCTGTCTCCCAACATCTAAAGCTAATAATGTTCCTCCAAGTGGCAGCAAGCGTGCCACGAGGAATAAAAAAGGTCAGGTGTTTGCTCCCCCATTCTTGAATAATGTCTGAATTGATATGGAACATCAAGGGCATAGGTAATGCTACAACTCTGCATATGCTACATTATTTGAAGTTCAATTTCAAACTTAACATTTTGGGAATCTTGAAACTGCTTATATCATTAGACGCTCATTTTATTACATGAAGATTGGGGATGACAAAAGCTATATCCAATAGTTCGGGCAAAATTTGGTTCATATACGATTCTATCATAAATTGCTCAGTGTTAGAAGACCACAAATAATTTCTACACCTATGTTTTAAATCCGCTTTGTTACCAAACAACTTATTTGTCATGGTAGTGTATGCCAAGTGCAATAGATCTGATAGATACGAACTTTGGGATAAATTGGTGGTAACAAAACCGAGCAGTGAGGAGTTATGGATGGTTGGAGGTGAGTTCAATGTAATCTCCAAGGGCTCAGAGCACTCATCAGGCACAATATCTAGATCGGGAGCTGTTGAAGACTTCAACAATTTTATGATGCTTGGTGGGCTGCTGGATGCTGGATTTGTGGGGGATAAATTTACTTGAACAAATAACAGAGTGTGGAAAAGGCTTGATAGAATTCTGATCTCATCTTCATGGGAAGGTCAAGGGTGTTCAGTTCGTGTGGAGCATCTGAGCAGGGCCGCATCAGACCATTGCCCACTGCTTCTCTCTTTCCCGAGACTCGAGAAGCCTATAGCGTCGTTTAGATTTTAAAACTTGGTTAAAACACCAAGTGTTCCTTCAAATAGTTTGGTTGAATTGGAATCTGCCATGTACCTCCACTAGACTGTCTAGATTACAAGCCAAACTTTGAAGGCTAAAAATACATCTAAAACGGTGGAACAAAGAAGTATTTGGAAACATACATAATAATGTCCAAAAAGCTGAAGAATTATATGCTAAGGCAGAGAAACAATTTGACTCTGACCCATCTAATGAGCACAAAATCCTTGCGACCAAAGCACAAGCAAATCTCTTTAAGACTCTAAATATAGAGGAAGAATTCTGAAAGCAAATGACAGCGGTCAAATGGATGAAATAGGGAGATAAAAACACTAAATTTTTTCACAATTTGGTCTAAATAAGACGAAGGACTAACAAAATCTTCAGAATATGGGATGATGAGAATTGTTTAGAGAAATTAGATGAGATAAGAGACTCTGGCGCTAAATACTTTGTGGGGCTACTGTTGGGTGAGCCCTTCAATCGTGATAGTTTGATCATGAGTTGTATCTCAGCTGTTATTAGTGCTGTAGAAAATGAAATGTTAATCAGGGCGTCTTTGCTAATGGAAATCAAACAAACGCTAGGGGAGATGAGCCAAGATAGTGTTGTAGGGCCAGATGAATTTTCAGTTTCATTTTATTTAGCTTGTTGGAACATTATCAGAGAGGATATTCATCAGGCAATCTTGAACTTCTTCAAAGGGGGTCAGCTACTGAGAGGGATGTCTGCAACTACCACTGTACTTATCCCAAAGTTAGAAGGTGCACAAAACTGGAAGGATTTCAGACCCATCAACCTATGTAATGTTTCTTATAGGATCATCTTCAAACTATTGGCTTCTAGGCTTCGGACCACAATGGAAAAGTCATATCGCCAACACAGAGTGGTTTTGTTAAGGGACGATTAATTTCAGACAATATACTTCCAGCCCAAGAACTCAATCATAAACAGAATTTCAGAACAAAAGGGGGAAACTTAATTCTAAAACTGGATATGGCGAAGGCTTTTGATAGAGTACAGTGGAGCTTGCTTTTTAAGATAACAGTGGCTTTTGGATTTTTAAACTCTGTCATTGATATCATCAACATATGCATTACTCAGAGCTGGTTTTCGGTCAGTATAAACGACAATCTCTCGGGCTTCTTTTAGGCAAAATGTGGGCTTAGGCAAGGGGACCCTATCTCCCCTTTTCTTTTCATTATAGTTGTGGAATTGCTTTTAAGGGGTTTGGATGATCTTTTTACCAAAGTCCCAAAGCTTTATTTTAACACCGGTTGTAAGATGAGGATTTCACATCTAGCCTATGCAGATGATATCATGATATATTTGAATGGATCGCTGGATTGTTTGAAGCGAATCAAAGAAAGAATTTTTAAATGAATATGAAGTCCAATCGGGACAATTGGTTAACGTAGGAAAGAGTTTCTTTTATCCCTTGAAAGTTTTATCATTCACTAGAAAAAATAAGATTACAACTGCTACTGGTTTTGAAGAGGGTAGGAAGCCCATTATTTACCTAGGAATCTCCATTTTCTCAGGTCACAAAAAATCTGAATTTTTCTTACCGCTCTTGGAAAAAATAAGAAAAAAAATTGTAGGGATGGAACATGTCAAAACTCTCCCATGGTGGTAGACTCTTGTTAATTCAAAGTGTCCTAAGTTCTGTGCCGTTGTATTTACTGCAAGTTCTTTTCTCGTTAGTTTCCATTCTTCATAAAGTGGAGATGATATTTGTCAGATTTTTCTGGGGATCTTCAGAATTTCACAAGAAACGCATTGGATTTCTTGGAAAGAGATCACCAAACCAAAGCCCGGAGGAGGTTTAGGGGTGAGAAAGTTATCATAAATGGGGCACTGCTATGGTAGTAAAACTGTGGTTTAGGTTCAGGGAACAATCCACAGCTTGGGCTCACTTTCTAGCCGAAATGTATTGCAAAACCAAGCATCCTTTTACTGTTTCTTTAGGAGACAATGCCTCTCCTTGCTAGAAACGGTTGCTACAAATCCGAGGTTTGGCCGAACTAAACATGGGCTGGATCATAGGAAGAGGTAGGCTGAATTTTTGGTATGAAAGCTGGTTAGACAATGGACCTTTGATCCTTGCAAAATGAGAACCCCAAATGTTGATTTCTGAATTGATGGATGGCTCAGCTTGGAACATATCCCGATTTAGGTCTCTGTTGGCCGAACCTGCTGTAGCTAAAGTAGCAGAATTGCCCTCTTATCAGTTGAACAAAAATTAAATGGAAACCAACAAAGATGGAATGTCTCATAAAATCGCATGGAATAGGTTAGACATGCTCTACCTCTGGTGCCATGTAGACAAGTGATTTAGAGTGGGCTGCTCACAACAAACATAGTGGTTTTCGCTTGATAGTTTTTACAACAAAAACTGCCAGTAGACTCGTCTTACAAGGAAGAGGTGTGCACCTAGTTTCGAGATGTCCATGCTGTGTGGATATGGAATCGTGGGAACACTTATTCTTCCACAAACATATAGTAAGGACTGTTTGGTTACATTTTGCGAATTTGTTCAAGGTTCACAACTACTCTACATAGGAGAATTGGAGGATAGGGCTGGATTGGGCGCCTGGAGGCCATGTACGGGAAGTGACGCCATTCTTGATTACTTGATTCTTATGGATTGCCAGAAATGATGGCAAGCACCATGGCACCAAACCCTCGGCTTGGAAGATAATTGGAAGCATCTATCAATACTTTTAGAGGGGCACTTTATCAGGGTTAATTAAACCCAAGCACTGGAGGGTTTTTTCGCAGGTTACTAAAGGATTTGGAATTAAAATAGGCCCTATGGCAGTCAATACAGTCATGGTGGTGTATTGGAGAAAGCCGACCTTTGGAGGTTATAAGCTAAACACTAAGGGTGCGTTTGGTTCAAGTAATCACATAACCAAGGTTATGGGGAATGAAATATGACCTTAAATTGTTTGGTTCAATTTAGGTAATCAAATAAAATCTTATTTGTTTAGAGGTAATAGTCTATAACATAATATAATATTTTACTATATTTCCCTTTAGTTAAATTTTAGTACGATAAGATTATATGCTTATTTAAATTTAAAATAAGAAAAATAAGATCATATAATATACATGTTTGTACTCTCGGTAAGTTTAAAAAATTATATACGATTGTATTTATTTTAATTTTCTAAAAATTAAAATATCAAAAAATATATAATAATAATAAATAAAATTTGATTATTTTTTATTTTTTTAGAATTTGTTTAGACACTTTTATTAAATTGTAAATTAAAATTATTTAATTTTTTTCTATTTTATTTATTAAAATTTTAATTAAAATATTAAATTAAAAAAACATTCGCCGGCTACACCGAGGTCGGCGTCGACGTCGATGTCCCGTGTAGGTAGCCGGCGGACTGTCGGCGCTGATTGCCGGCAGTTGCCGGTCGGCTGTCGGTGTCGACCACCGGCCGTCGGCTATCGGCGCCGGTCGTCGGCGGGCGCTGGCCGTCGACGTCGGTCGCTGGAGGTGGTTGTCGGCGTCGCTGGAGGTGCTCGTCGGCCATCGTCGCCGACCGTGAATAATGCCTCCGGAATTTAATAAATTGTGATGATTATTTTTATCTTAAATGTAAATATTTGAGGATAATTTTGGAAAGATAAATTTCATTACCCCGAAATCAAGAAAAACTTTACTTTCCTAAGGTTTTCTGATTCCGGGTTGCATGCCCCTTTTGCTGACGTGTAGGGCATGGATCATTACTTGAGAATCGCTGATTATCTAAACCAAATAAAATTTTCGTTAATAATTTTGGATGGATAACCAAGGCTATCAAGGATAACCCCCAACCAAACGCACCCTAATGGTTGTTCACGGGGTAACCCAGGTTCTTCCTTTGGTGTTCTAATCTAAAACTATGAGGGCAAAGTTATAATAGACAAACATGCACCCTTGGAGAGGGTTCTAATATTAGAGCCAAATTGCTAGCGATACAAAAGGGTTTGGAGTTATGTGATGCACAAAATCTTCTCCTGATTTGGCTGGAATCCGATTCATTGGTTGCCTTGACGATTATAAAAAACTTTGCACTTTGTTAGGAACTTTGTCAGGCGGTGCTTAAAATTGGAATGTTGGTTAAGAAGTTTAGGGTAGAAATATTACATGTTCATGGAGAAGCAAATAAATCTACTGATTATCTTGCTAACCAAGAAATGGTGAAGGATAAAGTGCTGACAGAGAAAGACATGGATAATATACTAGTAGGGTTATGTAGGGTAGACCAATTGGGGCTGCCTTATGTTAGATTGCATGAAAAATATGTCTGAATTCTCCGATCCGTTTGGTCCTATGAGAAAACAGCAATAACAGTTTGATGGAAACACAAGAGAGGTTGTACCAGGTTGGATCAAAGCAAATATTGCCTGATATACAAGAAAGATTTGTCATTCTCTGCCACTGTTTTGGAAAGGACGAAGGCTTATTAGATCCATGCGGGAAATGGTTAGAGCAATGATTGATGTTGTGTAGTTTTCAAAGGTAAAAGCCCTAGAAGACCTAGTTGTGCTGTGTGTTTTGCTGCGTCACCTCTATTGTCAAACTCACTGGATATTGGTTGTTGTTCTATTGGTTGCTGTGCCACCTCTGTGGCTAGTTTTTAGTCTATCCTTAGAGTTTGATTTGCATGTGCTGGTTTAGAATGCTTTACTATTATGCAAATTATTTGGAAAAGGGGAATGATGATACGGTCAACTCAAGTGTTCTTGAAGATTGATGAAGTTGAGGGGTAGAGACTTATTTGGTTGGTAGAAGTGATAGGGATGGTGAATAAGTCCACAGTTGACGGTTGAGGTTTTGCCCAAAAACCTGCAAGAGTGTATAGATCCACTATAGATTTATCTAGTTCGTGGTAACGGCTACGGTAAAGACATATCAAACCCCTTTACGGTTGGTCACTTACCCAAAGTAAACATCGGGTTCTAATCTATTGTTTTTCACCCTCCAATCATGATTAAGGTCATGGAGGCGTGTGTTAATGTCTCAAGCACAGAAATTTAGCATGCTTCATTGGAGTTTTTAGGTGGAGCTATGTTTTAGCAGGAGCGTTCGCTACTGGAACAGTGCTAACCGGAAGCGTGAGTTAAAGATTTGAGTGCAGATAGTTCCCATGATTTGAGTGCATATCCCTATCAGCCTTTTTCTGCCTGTGCATTTGTAAATGATTCCGATTTCTCCATGCCGGGATGATTGTAAGTCAGTTAGAGTCTTGTAACACCCACAGTAGGAGGTTTGGTAAGGCCTCCCTCCTATTTTTGGGTTTTTCCATAGATATAATAAAAGGTCGGTTTGCACCAAAAAGAAAAAATCGTCGGCATACATCACAACTTTTGTTAGGATCATATGAAAATCTATTCGCTGTTCTTAGTTTCCCATGGGCAAGTAGCCAAACCGAAAAGTGAAGTTTGGGCAGTATCTCTGACCTACATTTCACTGATGCCCATGATACCAAAAGCTTCCTTGGCTGAAGAAATCATAAGCATTGGGTGTGCTGTTTTTCTCCACAACAAACCATTCCAATAGCTTCATGTTTGTTGCCCCTTGTCCATTTAGCTTCTGCACCAGCTGGTCTCGGATGTCAATCAGTCGCTTAGCTAATGGGGAGTCCGAGGCTTTTGAACGCTATTGTAGAAAATCTACTAGTTTTACGTAGTGATGACGATGTAGGGATTTTTATGTGAGAACAAAATAAAAATGCAGTGGAAAATAAGATCCCTTGAGCGATTTATGCGAAAAATCCGTATGAAGTTTGAAGTGTCCATACGAAAAATTCGTACGCAGCGGATCTCTGGCATGTTCAAGTGTTCGTGACTCTAATAGTATCTACACGAACACGATTTACGCCTCGGAGAAGAACCACCTTAGTTGTGCTTGCAACTTGGGATGGTTCACAAAGCACAAGAACCTCCACTGGGGAGTTTTGGCCAAGGAGGAAGAAAAGGAAGAAGAGGGATGCCATCTTAGACTTTCACAGGGAGGGGTATTTATACTCATCCAATGAATACCAAGGGTCTTTGCTCCTTGAGCTCCTTTTATTTTAATGCTAATAAAACCCAATAAATACCAAGCCTCTTGGTATCCCTTGAGACTTTTAATATTCTATTCTTCTAACGAATATAATGACCCTTAACCTTCCTCTTAAATAGTATTTCATTAAATTTTTTAATGAATATTATCTATAATTAAGTGGTTGAGTCTAATCTAAATGAGTCTAACTCAAATTAGACTCAATCCCATAATTCAATTGAATTCATTTGAGTCTAACTTAATTAATCCAATTTCGGATCACATTTTAGTCAAACTAAAATCATCTTATCTTTGACACATCGTGTCCTTTTTGTGTGACCCAATAGATTCTTATAACGTTGGCAATGTCTTTAAACTACTTTAGATACATGAACAATAAGCGACATCTAGCAATGCATCATTGTTACCCAAATGACGAGAATGTTAAGATCTGACATAACCTTTCCGTGACTATAATAATGTATGATTTTGTCCTTCTATCCTTGATATCTAGATTAATCAATGAGGTATAGACCGTGTTATCTGCTTATTAATCTTTGTGTTTCTTGATCTTCAAGTAGACTCACTCAACCAAATAAGCTCAATATCTCATATTAACTCATTTGAGCATGATCATGCATTTTAATAGTCCTATTCGATCAAGGGACTCACAAAGATCACTTTCGTCATATGGGAGGGATAGATCCCATCTACTTCACTCACATTCCTCCGCATAATTTGTTACATACCCAGTGATCGCCTTTATAGTCCACCCTGTTACGGGTGACGTTTGACGATACCAAAGTACATAATTCCTTATGTAGGGAACCGTAGTGAATTCAGGCTAAGGACTATTCATACTAATAGTCACATGAGAAAGTTTATGACACTCATATAACGATCCATGAAACTTTCTTATGGCAGATCAATTCAGTATATATATTCTCAAATATATACCCATGTGTCAACGTGATATCTCATATTCATAACTTGTGAGATCAAGTCATCAATTGACTTACATGTTAGTCTTAACGCATTAATATTGTCTTGTATATTAATGCTTGACTAGAAATAGTTAAGAATAGTATTCTCTACAACATTTCACAATCGATTCAACACCTACTATTCTAGGATATTATTATATTTATTCAATTGACACAAGTATGAAGTAAATATAATAACCAAACTATTGTCTTTTATTCAGAAAATATAATACTTTATAACCTAAGTCAATCAACTCTTGATTGACTCTTAGGGCTTACACCAACCATCTCCCACTAGCACTAGAGCTAATCATTGAAGTATCTAATACCAAGTGACCTAGTGTGACCATCACATTTTCTCTGTGCCAAAGCCGTGGTCGGTGGGTCTACTACGTTAGCATCTGTTGGTTCCTTCTATAGTCCCATATCTTCACTAAATGTCAAGCAATAATCTTTAGATCGTCTCACGCACATAAGAATATTCTTGATAGCAATCTAATGACATTCACCTAAATCTGACTGGTATTTGCTCGTCATGCTCAATGCATATGAGCTATCAGGGCAAGTACAAAGCATGATGTATATGATAGACCCTATAGTAGATGCACAAGGGATCTGATCCATGCAGTCTCTCTCCTCCTTAGAAGAGGGACATTGAGTCTTCGAAAGACTCACACCATGTGATATCGGCAGAAATCCTTTCTTGGAACTCTACATGGCAAAATATTTGAGCACCTTGTCAATGTATGCACTCTGACTTAAGTCAAGTAATCTTTTAGATCTATCTCTATAGATCTTGATGCCTAAATTGTAGGCTGCTTCACCCAAGTCTTTCATTGAGAAACAATTCCTAAGCCATGTCTTCGCAGACTGTAATGAAGGGATTTCATTTCCAATGAGTAGTATGCCATCTATATACAAGATCAGGTAGATAACTGTGCTCCCACTAACCCTCTTGTATACACAAGGTTCATCTTTATTCTTGATGAAACCAAACGCTTTGATTGCATCATCGAATCGAAGATTCTTGCTTCGAGAAGTTTGCTTTAGTCCATAAATGGATCTTTGTAACTTACATATCTTTTCAACATTCTTTAGATATACAAAACTCTCAGGTTGTGTCATGTATACACACTCGAGTAGATTCCCATTCAGGAATGCGGTTTTGAAATCCATCTGCCAAATCTCATAATCATGGTAAGTTGCAATAGTAAGTATGATCCGAATAGACTTAAACATTGCAACTGGTGAAAAGGTTTCATCATAGTCTATACCATGAATCTGCTTGAAGCCTTTAGCTATCATTCACCCTTTATAGGTATGCATAAGATCATCCATGTCAATCTTTCTCTTAAAGACCCACTTACATTCAATGAGTTTGATTCCCTCAGGTGGATCAACCAAAGTCCATACTTAGTTAGTGTACATGGATTCCATTTCAGACCTCATGACCTCTAGTCATTTTTCAGAATCTGGGCTCAACATAGCTTTCTGATAGGATGTAGGCTCATTCAACTCAACAAGCATAACATCATCGTGGTCAGACAAGATAAATGAGTATCTTTCGGGCTGACGACATATCCTATTAGATCTGCGAAGACGTTGGTCTACTTGAACATGTTGTTGCTTCCAATGTCCGGTCTCATCACAGTGAAAGCAAGTCCCTATCTTAGCCACCCCGCCTTTGGGTTTCAATGTTGTAGACTTGGTTTTGCCTTTAACTTAGGTCTTACCCTTGCCTTTGGGCTTCCATTTGCCTTTGCCCTTTTGTACCAGTAGTACGGTACTAAGCTTAGTCTTCTTGAGATTTGTCTCAGCAGTTCTCAACATACTAAGCATCTCAGACAATGGTTTGTTAATTTCATTCATGTTGTAGTTCATGACAAATTGACTATACCTTTCTTGCAACGATTGTAGGATTAGGTCAGTGGCCAATTCTTGGTCCCAGTGGAAATCCTAATATTTTAAGGGTTTTAACATACCTAATCATTTTGAGTACGTGAATTCCTACAGGAGTTCCTTCTTGCATCTTGCATACAAATAGGGCCTTGGACTCCTTAAATTGCTTGTTCATAGCTTGCCCTTGATATAGTTGTTTAAAGTGCTCAATCATATCATGTGTATCTATGTTCTCATGTTGCTTCTGAAGCTCAAAGTTCATGGTGGCGAGCATTAGACATGATACATCCAATGTATCATCTTGATGCTTCTTGTAAGCATCCTTTTCAGCACGGGTAGCGGTAGTGGCGGGTGCTTCAGGAAGGAGTTGTTCTTGGACGTATAGTTTTTGTTCTTGCTTGAGGACAGTCCTTAAGTTTCTGTACCAGTATAGGAAATTTGCTCTATTGAGTTTATCCTTCTCAAGGACAGATCGCAAAGAGAAAGTATTCGACGTATTTGACGACATAGTGATCTACAACATTAAAAATGCATAAATGAGTATCATATCTAAATCATTTAATTATCCCTTTAATTAAATGATGATCCCACTTAATTATAAAGCTTTTGGTAGGGGCTAGTCATGGATGTAGGCAAACACAATTTGCCCAAACTACTAGCTCCAACTCAATAACGATAACGTTCATGTGGGACAAGATCTACATCATACCTTACCTTAAGTTAGCTCTGGCTAATGTCCTAAGATTTAATATAATTAGGTAGGCAACGTTTACTAATTATATTTTATACAACTTTTGTCAACAAAAGGTCAAGATTCACATTATACATCATCTTGAATTAGCTTTGGCTAACCGTCCAAGACTTAGTATAATTGTTCTTCAATCCAACTTGCCCAACTTTTGGGATATGTTTCTAAGTTCTTAATCCAATTGAGGTAACTTAGTTAAGTCTAACCCAAAGTTCAATAGTGGGACATCACAATTGCCCACTCGCACTCTACCAAGATAAAATATGTCACTTTGCTTTGGCAAACCCAACAACAAATGATCGAGGTAGTAGTAAGTATCAAACTTTGGTATATCGAGTTGACTTAATTAAAATAAACTTATCATCTAAACATGCATCACATACAAGTAATAATATAAGCAATAATCGTGACATGGTTATGACCTGTATACTACGATCATCTCGAGCCAATGAGAAGATTGAACGGTGAACCTAGGGATAACATCTTCTCCAAGTGCTTCCTTAGGTCGTCATGTGTTGTCGGTATCGTTCATGTAACTTCATCCTTTAATGGACTTTCCACTCCTCATTTTGTACATTACAAAATAAAGAAAATTCCAGTTACATTCGGGTCTAAATCTATTTTACAATTAGAAAAATAGAAATGAAGGCACGACATGCAGACCGTATTATGATTTACAACATGCACACACACACAACTACAATCATATTGGGGCTAAGGGTCATAATCATGCACCATGACAACAAACACACAATAGATATAGGATACCAATTTTTATTATGATTGTAAAAAAAAAAACTCATGAGCCGAAATCAACGGTTATAAAATTTGTTGAGTATAATCGGACCATAGCACGCTTGCATATTTCGTATAATGATGTTATGAACTTTTAGTTTGATCAACACAAACTTTTGTATCTCGACAAATGCTCATACATTATACAATCCATAACAAAATTATGTCCTACTTCTATATCACATATAAAAGTTTTCTAAACTTTGTACGATCTTTCGCAAGAGGTTGTAATACCACTGTAGGGATCTTTATGTGACAACAACATGAAAACGCAGTGGAAAATAAGATTCCTTGAGCGATCTATGTGAAAAATCCGTACGAAGTTTGATCAATCTAATAGATATACCTTTGAAGTGTGTCCTTCGCTTATCTCGCTAGTCCTTAGTTCGCCGTATCTTTTCAAGTTCAAGTGTCCATGCCTCTAGTAGTATCCACACGAACACGATCTATGCCATGGAAAAGAACCGCCTTAGTTGTGCTAGCAACTTGGGTTGGTTCACAAAGAACAAGAACCTCCACTAGGGAGTTTTGGCCAACGAGGAAGAAGAGGGATGCCACCTTAGTCTTTGACAACGAGTGGTATTTATACTTATCCAATGAATACCAAGGGTCTTTGCCCCTTGAGTTTCTTTCATTTTAATGCTAATAAAACCCAATAAATACCAAGCCTCTTGGTATCCCTTGAGACTCTTAATATTTTATTCATCTAATAAATAGAATGTACCTTAGCCATCCTCTTAAATAATATTTTCTTAAACTTTTTAATGAATATTATCCATAATTAAATAGTCGAGTCTAATTTAAATGAGTAACTCAAATTAGACTAAATCTCATAATTCAATTGGATTCATTTGAGTCTAACTTAATTAATTTAATTTCTGATCACATTTTAGTCAAATTAAGATCATCTTATCTCCAAGATATTGTGTCTTTTGTGTGTGACTCAATAGGTTCTCGTAACGTTGAAAATTTCTCTAAACTACTTTAGATATATAAACAATGAGCGACATCTAGTAATGCATTATTGCCGCCCGGTGACGAGAATGTCAAGATTCGACATAGCCTTTTCGTGATTATTATAATATATGACTTTGTCCTTCAATCCTTGATATATAGATTGATCAATGAGACATAGACCGTGTCATCCCCTTATCAATCTTTGTATTTCTTGACATCCAAGTAGACTTACTCAACCAAATGAGCTCAATATCTCATATTAATTTATTTGAGCATAACCATACGTTTTAGTAGTCCTACTCGATCAAGAGGTTCATAGATATCACTCCTGTCATATGGGAGAGATAGATCTCATCTATATTATTTACATCCCTTCGCATAATTTATTATATACCCAGTGATCGCCTTTATAGTCTACCCTGTTACGAGTGACGTTTGACGATACCAAAGTACATAACGCCTTATGTAGGGAACCGTAGTGAATTCAGGTCTAAGGACTATTCATACTAATAGTCATATGAGAAAGTTTATGATACTCATATAACGATGCATGAAGCTTTCTTATGGCAGGTTAATTCAGTATATATATTCTCCAATATATATACCCATGTGTTAACGTGATATCCTATATCCATGACTTGTGAGATCAAGTCATCAATTGACCTACATGTTAGTCTCAACGCATTAATATTGCCCTTGTATATTAATGCTTGACTAGGAATAGTTAACAGTAGTGTTCTCTACAGCCTCTCACAATCAATTCAACAAATTGATATGCTGTAAATTAGAACTTACTTTTCTAGGGCATTATTATATTTATTCAGCTGACACAGGTATAAAGTAAATATAATAATCAAACCATTGCTTTTTATTCATAAGATATGATATTTTATGACCTAAGTCAGTCAACTCTTGATTGACTCTTAGGGCTTATACCAACAGACGAAGCCATCACACCCATAAAGAATCCATCTTGTATTGAATGTTCCACAGTGTCCTGCATAATAGAGCATTATTCAATGCTTGCAGATCTCGAAACCCATACCCTCCTTGTTTAGAGAGACATATCTTAGCCCATGAGATTGGCTGATGCTTAGAGGAACAAACTAACATCCAACATATGCCATATATTTTATTAATCACCCTACAAGGTATCGGGAGGACACTCAACTCCTTGGAGGACTGATCTGACCAACTCCAAGGTCCCAGTATAGGATAATGTGTGTTTTGGCCATGCACTTATCTTCTTTGTTATCGCATCAAGTAGAGGTCCATAGTTGGCAATTCGTCGTAGCAAGAGGAATACTCGAATGCCGGTAGGGAAAATTGCACTCTTGAAAACCAGTAATTTGAAGGAGTAGTCCCTGGGTTGTGTCATCCACTCTTTCCATATACATGTTAGACTTCAAGGGATTAGCTCTCAACCTTGCTTCATGAAAGTGAAAAGAAGGCAGCGATGAGGCCATCTTCAATCTGCTTGATAGTACCTCAAGACATAATCCAAATAATAGAGGTGATATGGGTCACCTTGCCTTAAACCCCACCACCCGCTGAAGAAACCGTGAAGTTCACCAATTAGGCTTATAGAATATGAGACCGTGATAACATATTCACGGATCCAATCTTGAAATTATTGGAGAAAACCAAAACCATCAAGTGTAGAAAATCTCAATACTCGGTATCAAATGCCCCTTCTGTAAGTCTACCTTGATCATACATCTAGGAGAGATCCTCTTACGTGCATATTTCCGTTTTGTGCTAAGTTGATGTTGTGTCTTATGGAACACCCCTGCACGAATGGTACTCGTGCCGAATCCAGCAAGCTGCCCATAATTGCAGCTAATCGGCCGACCAAGATTTTGGAGATTACCTTATAGAAAATATTACAATAGGAAATTGGTCAATAATCTGCTACCCCTAGTGGTTGATCAGCGTTAGGGACCAAAGCAATCAAGGTATGGTTTCATTGTTTCAATAGTTTACTAAGTACTAACTACTGGTCCGAAAGAATTCCTGAATCGCAGTTATGAAATCTGGCCCAACCGTTTCCCATGTAGAGATGAAAAATTTTGCTCTGTATCCATCTAGCCCCGGGGCCTTGTCTCCTCCAATATTGAAAAGAGTAGCTTGGATTTCCTACACCATGATTGGCTTGACAAGATCCGCTGCTTGAGTAGCGTTTAAATGCTGTTCAGGAAGTTGTGAGCTGTTCATATCTTTGCATTGCGCAGATTGACCCAACAGACCATGAAAATACCCCACAAATTCTTTAGCCACCTCCCCTAAACTTGTTTGCTCCCTGTCTGTTTAGTGAGCGTAACAATGACGTTCCTTTTGTTGTTCCTCTTTGCAAGATCATGAAAAAATTTGGTGCACCGGTCCGAATTTCTGAGGTTTACATTCTTCGCTATAGAAAAGTTTCTCTGCTTCCCCAAGTAATGTGACCTGCTTCCATAATTGCTCATAGTCAGCTGGTGCCTCACCTCCAGATGGTTTGATGTGATGGGCTAGTCTTCAAGTGTTCCTTTGCCCTCCGAGCCTTCACCGAAATGTGCTTAAAATGGTTCTTATCCAGTCCCCTTAACCGGCCTTTTAGTCAGGATAGCTTGGCCTTGAGGTTAAATTGAGCATTACCGAGCATAAGGGCTCTCCAAGAGTCCTTCGCCACACCTTGAAACTCTTCATGTAGCGCCCACATGTTGAAAAATTTGAAAGGCTGTCCGAACTAGTGTATGCACTATGCTACAAGAGTGATCCGATATGCACTCGGGGCTGTGAACTCCGCATAACTATCATAATCTGCCGATAACCATTGTGAATTCACTAAGGCTTTATCCAATTTGCAAGAAATTGCACCATTCCTCCAAGTTAGTTGAATCGAGCAAAGATCCACAAGGCCGCAAGCTTGGACTTTTGAATCTACTGAACTTGACAATTGAGCAACTTCAGAAAATATTTGTTTTTTTCTTTCACAAAGATAATATAAATAATCATTCTTTGCGATCTATAACTTGGCCTGAAACTCTAATTGTTTCATGTATATTGTCGTGCCTCTGAGTTTTATTAAGCTTGCTGATGTTTTTCATATCACATGTGGAAAATTGTTTCAGACCCAGAACAACCCAAGAATGACAAGGTCACCATTCTAAGCGATACAATTCAGATGCTGAAGGACTTGACTGCTAAAATTAACACAATGAAAGCTGAATACAACTCTCTTTCAGAAGAATCTCATGAGGTAAATTAAATTGATTGGAGCAACTTTGTAAATTTGACAGACTGTAAGTGCAAATGTTTATATTAAAGTATTGTTCTTGTTTCTGAAGCTGACACAAGAAAAAAATGAACTCAGAGAAGAGAAAGCAAACCTGAAATCAGCAGTTGATCATTTAAATGTTCAATATCAGCAGCGGCTTGCAGTTGTACATCCTTGGGCAATATGCGACTCCTCACTTATCCTCCATCCTCCTTATCCAGTTCCAATGCCGGTTCCGATTCCCTCAGCTCCAATTCCAATCCACTCCGTACGGCCTTACCCTCTCTTCCATAATCCAAGTCAAGGAACTATTCATTTCCGATGTTCTACTGGCACGTACTCTTCTTCGTGCAATTCTCAAGCTAAGCGATCATCAATTGAAAGCCAAAATTCATGTAAAGAAGCAGGCAAATGTCAGACATCAAGCCATCAGTATTCTGGGAACCAGCCATTTGATGATGATCATCAGAACTCTGGAAAAAGAAATAGTGCCCTTTCTGATGTTGCAACAGAGTTGGAGCTCACGAGTCCTGGTTCTTCAGTTTCTATTCGGTCAAAATCAGCACATAACTTGGTTGGTGTTAACGTGCTAGAATTTGTTTCTGCAAAGAACATGTTGATATCTGAAATAGTCCTAAGCTTCTGTTCCCCAGTTTGTAATGATGGCTTCGATGGTAGCAAATGTTAGGAAGAACTAACTGGAATTTGTTCTGCAGGATGAGATGCCCTCTGGAACGAGGAAGAGGCCACAACTCAAAGATATTCCTAGCAGTAGCAGCTCAAGTAGGTGTTCCTCTTGCAGTGTGGCAGTTGACAACTCCAGTGTCGTGGGAGATGGCCCTGTCTCTGAGGATAAGTGACATTCTAACTGTAAGAAATAATAGAGAAGAAGGAACAAAATGCAGACCTGCAATTGCTTGTAAAAAACAAATCTTTCGTCGAGAAAAAATCACCGGAATATGTAATCTTCTATTGATCACCACCGCTTCGTAGTGAAAGTAAGGAGAATTAATTATCATTTCATGTGTTGTTCCATTTGATATAATGTCTATGTATGTGTATTATATATGGAACAACCACGCAACTATTTTAATCAATCCTTGTCGATCATATTTGATACCCCTGGTAAAAATAAACTCCAAGTCAGCTATACGCTAGCATAACATGTTATAAGATCCTGACCCAATGGGCTAACCTCTTGAACTGGTCAGTACATCAACATTTGTAGGTTGATCTCTAGTTAAATTGGTACATTTGTATCCCTAGTCTGAGGTTTTGTGAGTTTCTTACTATAAACTCTCTGAGTTCTCCTCTTAATATATTTTGAGTTTCTTGCTCTAAGCACTCTGAGTTCTTTAACTTTGCTCATGCAATTATTGGCCATTATAGATGCAGCGGAAGGACGATTAATTGTCATATTATATATTCGCGATTCGATTCTCAACTATAGCATATTTTGTAAGATTTTTTTTAAATGACACAAATCTTGAGAAGTTGGACTTTTGAACCGCGCCACGAACACTTTTTGATTTACCTTGATGGCCAATGAAAAATTTTTATGGAATCGGATTGATAATTCGAAGTTCGACGTTATTCAATCTCAACAATCATTTTTTTATTCTGCTGCCTAGAAAACTAAGGGTGCGTTTGGTTTATATTTTCTAGTCTGATTTTCATTTTATGTAGAAAATGCAGTTTTCTGGAAAACATGTTTGGTTTGTATTTTTCAGCTTTATTTTTTTAAAAAAAATATAGCGTTTTTTGGAAAACTAGAGAATGAAATAAAGTCATTTTCTAGAAAATGAAAAAATACGATTTTCTGAAAAATAAAAATGGAACAAACCAAATGCCTCTTAAGTTTTTCCTTCTCAATCAATTACTTGAGATAGAGAATGAGAAATCTCTTCCAATCTTATGATTTACAAAGTTAATATTAAAGGAAAGAAAATAAAAATAACAAGGTTTTTGTTAGAGTTTGATCAGCTCTAATTGGCTAACCTTGAAGCTATCCTGAAGCTGTCTTTTTATAACCTTCAAAACCCTACTAGAAGACAGGCTACCACTAGCAATAGACTCATCCAATTTCACTAGTCAATTGATTCTTGCAATCTGATTGTTATTGCAACGACTTTTTTTTTGTACACTTTTTAAGTGGGCCACTAGTTAACTGATGCCATCAATCAACTACTTAGTTGACTTTGTCATGAACAGAATCATTATGTTTGTTGATTCCTTTGACCCAATTGCTTGATCCTTTAGTCAACTTAAATTCATATTTAGTTGACTACCAAACCTAAAACCCTGAGTCTATTTACCCTTGACTAGTCTCCAATACCAGTTGACTAGTAATCCTGATTATGATGTCTTTAAGGTTGAGTTGGCCTTTATTGAGTTCTATCCTCATTCCAATAAATACAAGTCACTCAACAATCAACTCATCAAAGTCATACAATTGCAACTTGACTTCACCTCAACACCATCTTCCTTGAGGCCCCACGCCCTTCAAATGCACTCGATCCCACTACTCTTCAAACCATTCATCACAACTTTACCTTTGAAGTCTACTTCTTTCCGTTGTCGTCTTTGCTATCTTGATTTGATCCCTTGATTTGCCTTATGCAATCTTCTCCAAAATCAATGGACCTCAAGCCATCGTGATGCCACCTTAGTCCCTCTAGGTTAATGCTCTAGAGATGCTCCTTCACCACCTTAGTGTTGCATATCCTAGGATTCCTTGGATGTCGCATATCATCCTTCTTCAATCTCTTTGGACCTCTAAGTGTGCCACCTTGGCTATATGATCTCTCCAAGTGCCATGTATGTTCTTGCATTCCCTATACATTCAAATACACATATAAAAAATAAGGCAATACCAAAGTTCAACTCTTATCCCTAATAATAAAACCAAAGGTAGACCACTTGGGGTATGATTATACTAACACACTTTTTTTTTATGTTTCACAATATATTTAAGTTAGGAAACATAAAATAGAATAATCATTGTAGTAAAAAGTAATTACACTTACCCCAAACACCCACACAATCCGTCCCTGAGTTATATGAAGGAAGATAAATCACGGGGTCAGTTTATAGTCGACCACTAAGTGGCTAGAGGGTGGCAGGGTATTTTTCTCTGAGGGCATGCACTCGTCGGGAATTGACCCTTTGTCCCATTGTAGCAAAGCTGTCATCCTCTAGCCAATTAGATACCCTTGAAGGACCAAAATAGAATAATCATAATGAACATGGGGTGACCAGCCTGGCCTTACGGAAGTTTTCCACCGGTCACTATGGTAAATCAGGAAGCGCTCGGTGGGCGGTCTAGAAGCCCAACGTCCCAGGGTTCGCGCCCTATTTGGAGGAAAATTTTTTGTAAAATAAGTTGTAGCTAGGGATCAAACTGCGGATACCTGGGATAGCGATTAGTTATCCTACCGTTGCACCATAGCCCCGGGGGCCCAAAATAAAATAATCATGGTGGCAAAAGGTGATTCGCTCGCCCCCAGCACCCCCGCCAATCTGTCCCAGGGCCAACATGTTGGGACCGGGTGCATGTTGACATGGATGCGGGTTCGTAATTTCAAAATTAATTACGTGCAGCGGAAGATTTAGCATAAATAATTTCTCTAAATCATTTAACCACACATCTAAGCATGCAAGTTTATCTTGTGTAGACATGATCATATATTTGAAATTTTACAGAAACATAAACTAATTTACGTATTACCTCGTGTAACTCGAAGGAAGGGACGAGATCCAACCGTAAGCGTCCTTTGGAAGCTCCGCCTCTATTCGCGTCCACGTCGAGTATCTTCTGTTGATGCAGTCTAACCCTGATTGTTGTTTTGGTGTTGACACCGATTTTAGTTTAGGTTGATGATTATGATTAAGTCCTGATCGGGGATTAGGCATGGTATGGAAAATCCTAGCTTGGAGGGCTAGGTGTTGGAAAATCCTAACCTGGAGGGTGAGGTATGGAAAATCCTAGCTTGGAGGGCTAAGTGTTGAAAAGTCCTAATTCGGAAGGGTTGGGTGAAAATTCCTAGCTTGGAGGGCTAGGTGAAAAGTCCTAACTTGGAGGGTTAGGTGAAAAGTCCCAACTGGAGGGTTAGGTGAAAATCCTGGCTTGGAGGGTCAGGTCCTAGCTTGGAGGGCTAGGTTGGATGAAACCCTAGCTTGGTGGGCTAGGTTGGAGCCCCTGGATCAGTCTGGTGACCGATCAGGGAGTTGGCACGGTGCTCCTTCGTGGATCGGTCTGGTGATCGATCCAGCGATGACTGATCGGTCTGGTGACCGATCAGGGAGTATGCGTTTCACCCACTGCTTGGCTCCTAATCGGTCTGGTGACCGATCAGGGAGCACACAGTGAGGTTGAGTTCCCCTGCTGATCTGCTCCTGATCGGTCTAGTGACCGATTTGGATCACTGTGCAGATCGTTCTGGAGAACGATCTAGCGTCGCGAGTTCCTCACTATGATTGTTCAGGACGGAGCCTGATCGGTCTGGTCATGACCTGATCGGTTTGGTGACCGATCAGGAGGCTCCCTGATCGGTCCGGTGACTGATCAGGAGGTTTGGACTGCGAAGCTCAGAAATCGCCCAGCAAAGCGGTGGAACGGTCTGGTGATCGATCCACAACTTGGGATCGGTCTGGTGATCGGTCCAGGAGAGTCCCAGAGAAATCGCGATTTCTGATTGAGCGTTGGGACTGATCAGGACGGAGCCTGATCGGTCTGAACCCAGCCTGATCGGTCCGGTGACCGATCAGGAGGCTCTCTGATCGGTCCGGTGACCGATCACTTTAATTCAAAATGCACTGTCAGACGCTCTGATCGCGTCTGAACGTATCCGATTCTCTGCACTTAATCTCTGATGCTTGATTTTCTGATTAATATACTGCTCTAATGATCTGATTAAGCTGCAGGTGACAGGGAAGGATTCAAACACTCAAGGAGAGTCAAAGGTGGCCTTTCCTTGGAGCAGGTTTGTCCGTTTTCTATCTCAGGTTGCAACGGCTGGAGCTGCAGACTGGAGCTGCTGACTGGAGCTTGGCTGAGGGAAGCTCAGGGAGTCCAGGGAGAGCTCAGTGGTAGCTGACGTTGGCAGGTAAGCAGCTGGAGGTTGCTGTGAGATGGTGTTACCTGTGCTCAGTGGAGAAACAAAAGGGGCGTAGAGGAGAAGAGCAGAGGAGAGTTCGCTGAATCAACTTCTGGCTTGTTCTTGCTGCGCGATTGTGTTCTCCACATCCTTGCTTGCGTGTTCTGTAATCTCATCATCTTGAGCAACCAACGGTAATCAGCGAAGCAACCATCCCTTGCTTGAGCACTTGGAGCAAGGAACAAGAGGCTTTGAGTCCGACAGCGAGAAGACACGGGGAAAGGGTTCTTGCGTGAGATCGTCGCTGGGTGGAGCTCGGGAGAAGCTTGCTATGTTCTTGTCTTTGCTAAGTGCTAAGTAAGATCTTTCTTGTGTTTCATTGTGCTTGAAATTATATCCTTGATTGAAACGCTGTGGAGAGGTTACTCCACCGAGAAGGAGGTTGCTTTCTATCCGGTGTTCACCGGGGCTTGATCTGCCGACGATCAAGGGATCGCCCACCTTACGGGCACGCCAAGGAGTAGGGGCAAGTTATCCCCGAACCTTGTAAACCCTCCTTGTTAGCGATCTTGCTAGTTGTGTTAGTTTGCTTTCGTTTTCTATTTTTCTGCATACTCTGTGTTTGCTACTTCCGCTGTGCTACTAACAAATCTAAGTGCAGAAATTCGATAAGTGTCAAAGTCCAAGTATTTGGCTATATTCACCCCCCCCTCTCTAGCCATCCGGGTTCCAACATCTTCGGGATGACTTCGCAAAGCCACGAGTTTCGTGTTCTTGAGAACTACTAGATTCTCCGAGAACGCGACAAGAAAAACCAAGAGAGAAGTCGGAATAACCACAAAAGGATGGCCGGAATCAAAATTCCGGCGAAGCAAAAGAAGAGGCTTGCGGCAAAAAGATCCTTGCGGCAAACTCTAATTCCAGCAGCACCTTCTTCCGGCCAAGAGATGGTCGGAGCTTCCTTCTCCGGCAGCAGGTGGTGGTCGGCAGGGAAAGGGCAGGGGCGATCGGCTGGTGCTCCTTCTTGGGGATGGATGGCACATGACAAGAAGGGGAGAAGAGAAGGAGAGAAAGAGAGGGAGAGAGCCTATGCCTTCATCTCTTCGATTCACCACCCAAGCCTTGCCTTGGGTCCTTTATATAGTGGCCTCTCAACCATCAAGCCTCTCAAATATGGAATAACTTATTCCATCATGCCAAGTTTGATTTTATATGATGGTTAAAATCATATTTTAATTCATGATAAAAAATCAATCAAGTCTCTTCTTTCCTATGAAATAAATTTCCTTATCATGGTAAATTAATCCATGATTGATTTTATAAAATAAACCAATCCATGGTTCATTTTAATTTCCATTAAAAATAAACCAAACCTTGGTTTATTATATAAAAATTTATATCATCCATAATTTTATAAAACAAACCACACTTGGTTTATTTTATAAATTGAACCAAAAACTTGGTTCTCACCCTTTGTTGTGGCCGGCCAAGCAAAGAGGATGGAGGCCCTCTTTGGCTGGCCCATCCAAGCCAAGCCCCAATGAATTAAACTTATTTAATTCATCTATTAAGTCTTCAAAAGACTTAGCCATTTTACGCTTCTAATGCGTCTCTGAAAAATTCAGATTCGACTTATCGTTTGGCTCAACCAAACCTAATCTCGCTTGATTGGAAAATCCAATTTTTAACTCGTTTTAAATCCCTCGGATTACTCGTAGTGCGTGTGACTAAATAGGCTTTCGATTTATGTTGGCCGTCTATACTTAATCAATTATAGAACGATCATGAGTGACACCTAGTAGTACATCATGATCCCCAATTAATCGAAAGATCAACGGTTGACCTCAGAAATAATTCTGAAACCCTTCAGCAGCTATAATGAATCGTGCCCCATTCCCTTCACCATCTTATACCCACTTGGTTTAGGACATGGTCTATGTGTGTCAGTCCCCACTAGGCTGACTACGTCACACCTAGCCCAAGTAACATTTTCTCGTCCTACGGATTCTAATTACTCTCATGTATTTAAGAGATTCATACTCTGAACATGTCATGCTCTGGCCAGAGGCTTCGAGTAACAATCCGACGATAGGCCTCGGGTATACATTTCCTCGCAAGGAGTGGTGAATCCTTTGTAGGCTGTTCAAACATCTTCGGGCACTTCGGCTTATACCCAATCATCCTGGGTCCACACCTCCTTGGAGATGCTTGCTTAAGATGTCAAAGTATAAGTCTCCATGACCAAGATGACTTGAACACCGCAAGTCAAAGGAACATCGCACTTAAGCTGCAGTAAGAACTTCACTGACATATCTATATGTAGACTACCATATGAAGTTTTACAGCCTGTCACTCCAATGAACTAGTTCCCTTAACTAGTATTCATGTTTATTTCCGGACATCTCAATGTCACCAGCCAGTGAGAATCAGCTGATTAGAGAATAACTCATGCTAGTCTTAACAGAATTGATAGTGTCCGTATTTATCAATTCATCGACTAGGGACAATTTCAATACTTCACAATCGCACATGTAGAGATAATCACTAGTTGTGAATTCATCACAAATTCTCTCATGCTGTGAATTGTATTGCGGACATTCAGTAAATGAGTTTAAGATCTCAATCAAATACACAAACATGTATACTAAAATAGTGAATATTCATTTATTAGAATAAATGATTACAATCATAAGGCGATTGCCTTAGGACACTTCTCTCATATCACTAACAAACTCCCACTTGGCCTAAAGCCAATCGCTATGGTACCCAATACCACAGGCTCTAACATAACCCTCAAACTTGATTTGAGGCAAGGCCTTAGTTCAAGGATCCGCTAAATTCCTTTCAGTGGGAATTTTCTCAATTTGTATATCATTCCTACTTATAATCTCTCTAATCAGATGATAGCGGCGAAGCACATGTTTGGATCGCTGATGAGACCTTGGTTCCTTTGCTTGTGCAATAGCTCTATTGTTGTCGCAGTAAACCGGTATTGCTTCATCAATGGTTGGAACCACACCAAGTTCTGAGACAAACTTTTTGATCTAGACTGCTTCCTTTGCTGCTTCAGAAGCTACAATATATTCCGCTTCCGTGGTAGAATCCGCTACGGTGTCTTGCTTGGAACTCTTCCAACTTATTGCGCCTCCAAAATAAATACATATCCGAACTGAGATTTGGAGTCATCCTTATCTGTTTGAAAACTGGCATCTGTATACCCACATATTACCATATCACATTCTCCATATATTAGGAACACATCCTTAGTGTTTCTTAAGTACTTGAGGATTGTCTTGACAGCCGCCCAATGATCCATTCCTGGATCAGACTGGTATCTGCTTCTGACGCTCAGAGCATACGATACATCGGGCCTAGTACATAACATAGCATACATGATAGATCCTATCGCGGATGCATAAGGAATCTTATTCATGCAAATCCTCTCGTCTTCTGTGCGCGGACACATAGATTTTGAAAGGTTGATCCCATGCCTGATGGGAAGGTAACCTTTCTTGGATTCCAACATGCTAAACCTTTCTAGCACTCGGTCTATATAGGTAGACTGCGAAAGACCAAGCAACCGTTTTGATCTATCTCTATAGATTCTAATCCCAAGGATATAGGTTGCTTCTCCCAGGTCTTTCATGGAGAAAGTTTTGGACAACCAAATTTTAACTGACTGTAAGACTAATATATCGTTTCCTATAAGTAATATGTCATCGACATATAACACTAGGAATACGACTGCACTCCCACTAACCTTCTTGTACACACAAGGTTCGTCAGGATTTTGTGAGAAATCAAACTCTTTGATTGTCTCATCAAAACGGATGTTCCAGCTCCTGGATGCTTGCTTTAGTCCATATATGGATCGTCGAAGCTTGCATACTTTGGTTTTATTAACCGATGTGAAACCTTCAGGTTGTATCATGTATACATCCTCAAGCAGGTTTCCATTAAGGAAAGCTGTTTTCACATCCATTTGCCATATCTCATAATCATAATGAGCTGCTATGGCCAGGATCATCCGAATGAATTTAAGCATAGCTACTGGTGAATAGGTTTCGTCATAATCAATTCCTTGTTTTTGAAGATATCCTTTTGCAACTAATCTAGCCTTAAAGGTAACAACATTACCTTCCATGTCGGTTTTCTTCTTGAAAACCCACTTGCACCCTATGGGCTTAATCCCTTCAGGTGGGTTAACCAAATCCCATACTTGATTTTTGTACATGGAATCCATTTCCGACTTCATGGCTTCAAGCCATTTATCCCTTTCTGAATTTTTCAGAACATCTTCATAACTGATAGGTTCGTCATCATTAATGAGTAACACGTTGTTCGATTCACTTATGAGAAATCCGTATCTCTCTGGAATTTTGCGTGTCCTATCAGACCTATGAAGAAGTGGTGTTGTTTTAGGTTCAACTGATAGCTCATCATTATGAGTTATTGGTTGTGGGTCTAGACTAGGTGTCTCTGTAATGTCTATTGGAGTTTCTTGAACTTCTTCAAGTTCAATGCTACTCCCACTGTTTTCTTGTAAAAGAAATTCTTTTTCTAGAAATACAACATGCCTTGAAACAAACACCTTTTGTTCCAAGGGATGATAGAATTGGTAACCCTTCGTTTCCTTAGGGTATCCAATAAATAGACATTTATCAGACTTAGCATCCAATTTGTCTGATACAGTCCGCTTTACATAAGCAGGACAACCCCATATCTTTAGGTGAGATAAATGAGGTTTCTTACTATTCCACGTCTCATATGGAGTAGTAGAGACTACCTTGGTCGGGACTCTGTTTAGTAAGTAAACAGCTGTCTTAAGCGCATAGCCCCAAAAGGATTTTGGAAGAGTTGCATGATTCATCATAGATCTAACCATGTCCATCAAGGTTCGATTACGCCTCTCAGATACACCATTATGCTGTGGTGTATATGGCGGAGTCCATTGAGACAATATCCCATTGTCCCTAAGATAATCTTGAAACTCTTGACTTAAGTATTCACCACCCCGATCGGATCGAAGTATCTTAATACTTTTGCCAAGCTGTTTCTCTACTTCACTTCTGAACTCTTTGAATTTCTCAAAAGCTTCAGATTTGTGTTTCATTAAGAACACATACCCGAATTGTGAGTGATCATCGATAAAGGTAATGAAGTAGCTATAGCCTCCTTGTGCAAGAGTTGACATTGGTCCACATACATCAGTATGTATTAGACCAAGCAATTCTTCCACTGGTTTACCTTTTTCGGAAAATGGTAATTTGGTCATCTTGCCTTTTAAGCATGATTCGCATGTATCAAATGAACCGGGTTCAAATGATTCCAGAATTCCATATCGGTGTAATTTGGTCATGCATTTCTTACTTACATGGCCAAGACGACAATGCCACATATAGGAGTCTATTTGATTATCTATTCAAGCACATTTGTTGCTAACTTCGATATTGAAAACGTCACCGGATAAATCTAACGTGTAGATACCATTGCATAAAGTTTCGGTCCCATAAAGAACACCATTTAAGTTATGTAACAGCAATTGTTACTAAAAGTTAAATGATAACCCTTTTCATTCAAGCATGAAATAGATACAATGTTCTTTATTAACGAAGGAACAAAATAACAATTATCCAATTCTAAGACAAGTCCAGTAGGGAGCTTTAGCAAATATGTTCCGATGGCAATAGCAGCAATCTTTGCTCCATTTCCAACTCGCAAATTCGCTTCTCTCTTGACGAGTCTTCTTCTATTCCTTAGCCCCTGTATGTCATTACATATATGTGAGCTACACCCAGTATCAAGTACCCAGGTGTCCGAGGAAATATAGTGACATTCAATAACGAAGATACTTGAAGAGGATGGGGCATCGGATGCCTTCTTCTTCAAGGACTCAAGATAAACTTTGCAGTTTCTTCGCCAGTGGCCCTCCTTGCCGCAGTGATGACAAGTGCCTTTTCAATCTTTTTGGCCTTTTTCTTCCTTCCCTTATTTTGTTCTTTGGGCATCCTCTTAGAGCCTTTCTTTGAGGAACCAACTAACAGTACCGTCTTCTGATCCTGCTTTACAGAAGGCTCTATAGTCTTCAGCAGGTTAAGAAACTTAGGAATGATAGTCTCCAGTTTGTTCATCCGATAGTTCATCACATACTGTGAGTAACTCTTGGGCAAACAATGCAAAATTAAGTCAATACTTAGTTCGTGATCCATTGTAAATCCGAGTGTGCCTAGTCGCTCAATGTACCCCAACATCTTCAACACAAACTGTGAAACAGAAGTGCCATCCTGCATCTTAGAGGTGAAGAGGAGTCTGGAGACCTCAAACCTTTCGGATCTCGCCTACTCGTCAAACAGCTCATGAAGATGGAAGACGATGGTATGAGCATCCATATGCTCATGCTACTTTTGTAGCTCAGGTACCTTAGCGGCCAGCATGATGCAACTCGCAAGTTCAGAATTGGCCACATGTTTCTGATAGGCCACTAACTGGTCTGGAGTTGCATCTTCAGGAGGATGGTTGGGAAGTTGTTCTTCAAGGACATAAGTAAGCTTTTCTGCCTTGAGGACTATCCTCAGGTTTCGAAGCCAGTCCATGAAGTTTGGCCCAGTCACCTTATTGGTGTCCAAAATGGAACGCAAATTCAGAGAAGACATGATCAGGTGATTATCCTAAAATACAAATTGAGGTTATGTGATGAGAATGATAAAGAATGCATCAATATACATTAATTAAATCCTATTTATTTTTTGAATTGAATAACCCTTTTATCAATTCGGGAGATCGTAGGAACATCTCCAAATAGGTTGATATCCAACCATAGATAAGAACAACCATGGCTAGAGTCCATCAAGTTATTCTTAGCTATGAAGGTAGGTAATTATACCGATTACATATTATACATATGTAACTATCACATTATGCTATCAACTAATTGAATGTTTGCATAAATCATTAGGTTGTTAACTCATTAACAAGTATGCAACAATATACATAGCACCCAACTGCACCTCTCTTTACATCGACCTTGGCTGTGGCACAACAAATCGATGCTCCAAGCTTAAGGCTGACCCATTAATCAAGAAATAGTTTTAATATGGTTGGAGCTTATTCAACCGTTTAGTCAGGCTTGGATGTGTCCAACAACCAAAACTAAGGATTGACCTCTGACTCCAACTATATTAATCATAAACTAATTCCATGGTTTGAACATGTTGAGGTTCAAGCCGGGCATGGATGTGTCCATCAACCCAAACGAGAAACAAAACTCCGGTTCTAACCATATTAATAGAAGGTGTTGGCCTTAATATTTTGTAAGGGGTTTTGGGTCTCATCCTTTTCTTTTATGCACATTCATGACATATAATTATGTCATGTTCTAACAATTTCCTTAATAAAGTATGTATGTGACTTAATTTATCAAGTCTCATTAATTGAATTAGGAACCAGATTTTCTAATTTTAATTTCATACTTTATTCAAAGAATTATTTTGGGAAACAATTTCCTGAATTATCATAATCAATTTTAGAAATAATATGTTTAAGACTTTGATTTCTCTAAATCAAATCTTATTAAATTAAGAGACAGATTCCCTTAATTCAACCACATATTATTTTCATGAAAATTCTATTTAAGGAAATATACTTTATAGGAAATAATTTTCCTAATTAATTTTGGAGACAATAATATGTAAGAGCATCAACCTCATAAATCAAATAAGGAAATTATCGTTTGAGAATCACCTCAAAAATTTCCAAGATTTGATCACATATTTTATTTATGGATAATTAATATCAATAACTTAATTTGGATGGCTCCTCGAGGCTCAATCCAAATTAAACATTTGATAATTTAAATTCAATTTAGGAAATTTAATTATAACAACTAACTTTAAATTGGACGACTCCCCGAGGCTCAATCCAAAATAAAGAATTTTGTAAATAATTTAATTTCCAATTATAAATTTAAATGCTCATTAATATTCCTATAATTTGTCTAGACTTTCTTGAAAGAAAGTGCCCAAAATTGTGTGCTTTCCATAAATGAAAAGTTTCCAAAAATAAAAGGTTTTCAGAATAATTGTAAGTTTCTAGTACAAAGAAAACTTACGTTTTTCCAAAATTGGAAAGTTTCCAAAAATAGAAAGTTTTCACAATTATCATAAAATTTCAGAAACAGAGATATTTCAAAAGTTTACGAAATTTCATGAGGATTTCCAAACTTTGAAATTCCTAAATTGAAAATTTACCATAATTGGAAAGTTTCCATAATTGAAAATTTTTCCAAAATTGAGATCATGATAAAGCTTTTCGCAAAACAATTATATGATTATGTCGAACACAATCCTCGGCTCTGATACCACTGTTGGGACCGGGTGCATGTTGACATGGATGCGGGTTCGTAATTTCAAAATTAATTACGTGCAGCGGAAGATTTAGCATAAATAATTTCTCTAAATCATTTAACCACACATCTAAGCATGCAAGTTTATCTTGTGTAGACATGATCATATATTTGAAATTTTACAGAAACATAAACTAATTTACGTATTACCTCGCGTAACTCGAAGGAAGGGACGAGATCCAACCGTAAGCGTCCCTTGGAAGCTCCGCCTCTATTTGCGTCCACGCCGAGTATCTTCGGGATGACTTCGCAAAGCCACGAGTTTCGTGTTCTCGAGAACTACTAGATTCTCCGAGAACGCGACAAGAAAAACCAAGAGAGAAGTCGGAAGACTAACCACAAAAGGATGGCCGAAATCAAAATTCCGGCGAAGCAAAAGAAGAGGCTTGCGCCAAAAAGATCCTTGCGGCAAACTCTAATTCCGGCAGCACCTTCTTCCGGCCAAGAGATGGCCGGAGCTTCCTTCTCCGGCAGCAGGTGGTGGTCGGTAGGGAAAGGGCAGGGGCGGCCGGCTGGTGCTCCTTCTTGGGGCTGGTTGGCGCATGGCAAGAAGGCGAGAAGAGAAGGAGAGAAAGAGAGGGAGAGAGCCTATGCCTTCATTTCATCGATTCACCACCCAAGCCTTGCCTTGGGTCCTTTATATAGTGGCCTCTCAACCATCAAGCCTCTCAAATATGGAATAACTTATTCCATCATGCCAAGTTTGATTTTATATCATGGTTAAAATCATATTTTAATTCATGATAAAAAATCAATCAAGTCTCTTCTTTCCTATGGAATAAATTTCCTTATCATGGTAAATCAATCCATGATTGATTTTATAAAATAAACCAATCCATGGTTCATTTTTTCCATGAAAAATAAACCAAACCTTGGTTTATTATATAAAAATTTATATCATCCATAATTTTATAAAACAAACCACACTTGGTTTATTTTATAAATTGAACCAAAAACTTGGTTCTCACCCTTTGTTGTGGCCGACCAAGCAAAGAGGATGGAGCCCTCGTTGGCCGGCCCATCCAAGCCAAGCCCCAATGAATTAAACTTATTTAATTCATCTATTAAGTCTTCAAAAGACTTAGCCATTTTATGCTTCCGATGCGTCTCTGAAAAATTCAGATTCGACTTATCGTTTGGCTCAACCAAACCTAATCTCTCTTGATTGGAAAAATCCAATTTTCAACTCATTTTAAATCCCTCGGATTACTCGTAGTGAGTGTGACTAAATAGGCTTTCGATTTATGTTGGCTATCTATAATTAATCAATTATAGAACGATCATGAGTGGCACCTAGTAGTACATCATGATCCCCAATTAATAGAAAGATCAACGGTTGACCTCAAAAACAATTCTGAAACCCTTCAGCAGCTATAATGAATCGTGCCCCATTCCCTTCACCATCTTATACCCACTTGGTTCAGGACATGGTCTGTGTGTGTCAGTCCCCACTAGGCTAACTAGGTCACACCTAGCCCAAGTAACGTTTTCTCGTCCTACGGATTCTAATTACTCTCATGTATTTAAGAGATTCATACTCTGAACATGTCATGCTCTGGCCAGAGGCTTCGAGTAATAATCTAACGATAGGCCTCGGGTATACATTTCCTCGCAAGGAGTGGTGAATCCTTTGTAGGCTGTTCAAACATCTTCGGGCACTTTGGCTTATACCCAATCATCCTGGGTCCACACCTCCTTGGAGATGCTTGCTTAAGATGTCAAAGTATAAGTCTCCATGACCAAGATGACTTGAACACCGCAAGTCAAAGGAACATCGCACTTAAGCTGCAGTAAGAACTTCACTGACATATCTATATGTAGACTACCATATGAAGTTTTACAGCCAGTCACTCCAATGAACTAGTTCCCTTAACTAGTATTCATGTTTATCTCCGGACATCTCAATGTCACCAGCCAGTGAGAATCAGCTGATTAGAGAATAACCCATGCTAGTCTCAACAGAATTGATAGTGTCCGTATTCATTAATTCATCGACTAGGGACAATTTCAATACTTCATAATTGCACATGTAGATATAATCACTAGTTGTGAATTCATCACAAATTCTCTCATGCTGTGAATTGTATTGCAGGCATTCAGTAAATGAGTTTAAGATCTCAATCAAATACACAAACATGTATACTCAAATAGTGAATATTCATTTATTAGAATAAATGATTATAATCATAAGGCGATTGTCTTAGGACACTTCTCTCATATCACTAACACAACACGAATGAGGTAAATCACGGGGGCTACTAGCCCGGATGCTGTGCCAAAATAGAATAATCATGCTTATGCATCACATGTATTAATACCATGCATCACAACCTATATCTTGGCTCCCCTTGCACCTATGATCTCCTAAGAGTAAAATTTTCCAAAATCACCATTAAGGAGAACAAGGTTCACATAACTTTGTTTTTTTCTCTTCACCCTTTAATCAAAATATTTTCTTCCTAATCCTAACATAGGAGATCTCGCAAAGAGTAGAACAATATTTTTCACTTAAACCTTTTTCCCACTCATTAATAAAAAGCACCAAAAATGTCTCAATTATCAGTCTTATACATCTTCAATGATCCTCATCTTATATTCAAATCCCCCACTAGATTTTACAATAAATACCAGGTTCATTAGCCATTTTTCCATGATGACATTGTAAATTCAACTTTTCAACACATGTCAGTCAACTGAAAACACCTCTCTCAATCAACTGATCTAAAAGTCAATCAACATTAATAGTATTAACTGACTCCTAACAATTTATTAATTGATTGATGGCTAGTAGTTGATAGGTTTCTGAAATAGTTTACTATTTTTGAATTTTTCAACCAAGATAATGTTAGATCGTGACCGTCAAGCTAGAGGGGGGTGAATAGTTTTTCTTCGGGTTTTTCTTCCTACAAGTTAGTGCGCATGCGGAATAAACAAAAACTAAAACTAAACTAAGAGGAACACACCTATTTACGTGGTTTGGAGATAAAAACTCCTACTCCACGGCTGCCCGTAAGGTGGGCGATCCCTAATCCGTCGGTGGATGATTCCCCGGAGCACTTCCGGCTAGATCTCGTAGGTCCTTGTGGGTGGAGAAACCTCACCACAATTTCTGGACACTATCTGAGCACAACAGACTACTAACCAGCTCTATCTAAGCAGGTTTCTCCAAGGAAGAAAGGCCTTAAACAAGTTCTCTTAAATAGAGATCAAGTCTAATATGGCCGCTACCAGTCGACTAGTTCCACTCAGATTCGAACGTTGTAAGCCCAACGTTTGAATCGCCAGCCATTACCAGTCGACTGCCCCTCGACTGCCCCAGGGGCAGTCGACTGGTCCTTCCCTAAGCCTAGGGTTACCCTTCTCGAGTACATTTCTCTCCGCACTCGAACCCTCCCAACTTAGTTCCCGAGTACAAACACTTACACTCGGACCCTTACGACCTGGTTGACTCTTCAATCAGCTGTCTCGATCTGTTGCCTTCACGCCCTCTTCATCTTCAACTCTCGTCCCTCAGATACGCATGCAAGCCTCGGCTTGCCTCCATGCCATCCTTCACGCATGCTTTGAAGTCCGCATCCCTCGGCTCATCGTCTTTGCTCCAGCAGTCTCGATCCGTCGCCTTCAAGCCCTCTTCGACTTTGGCCCTTGTCCCTCGGATACGCACACAAGCCTACGGCTTGCCTCCATGCCATCCTTCATGTACGCCTCAAAGTCCACTTCCCTCAGCTCATCGTACCTTCTTTGTCCATGGTCCCTCGGATGCACACACAAGCCCACAGCTTGCCTCCATGCCACTCTTCACCTGAAGACATCCAACCAGGTCTATGTATATCTGCAAACCTGCACACTCACATACACATATTAGAACACAATAAAACTCTAACTTAACCATATTGACACACACATCAAAACTCATGATCCTTCAGATCATACCTGCTCCAGCAGCCTCGATCCGTCACCTTCAAGCCCTCTTCGACTTTGGCCCTCGTCCCTCGGATACGCACACAAGCCTACGGCTTGCCTCCATGCCATCCTTCACGTACGCCTCAAAGTCCGCTTCCCTCAGCTCATCGTACCTTCTTTGTCCATGGTCCCTCGGATGCACACACAAGCCCACAGCTTGCCTCCATGCCACTCTTCACCTGAAGACATCCAACCAGGTCTATGTATATCTGCAAACCTGCACACTCACATACACATATTAGAACACAATAAAACTCTAACTTAACCATATTGACACACACATCAAAACTCATGATCCTTCAGATCATACTTGGGCCGATTGCCCCAACAATCTCCCCCTTTTTGATGTGTGGCAATATGTTTAAGTTAGGTAAACAAAAACAACAATAGCAATTGAAAATTAATAGCATAGTACACAAGAGGCAACCTCCCCCTTAACCTATACCCTTTCCCAATTTTCAATTCTCATAACCCACAACACCAAGTTAAGTTCTACCCAACTTAATGTTAGTAGGAGCTGTTGGAACAATCGGCCCTAAGATGGTCTGGAGTGACCATAGGTTTTGATGTTTGGGCAAAGGGTTTAAGTTAGGTTTTCCCTTGTATTTGATATGCGTATGTTGAGTGTGCAGGTTGTACAGGTTATGCATATAGACCTGACTGGACGACCTCAGTATGGTGAAGGATGGCATGGAGGCCAGCTGGAGGCTGGCGTGCGCATCTGAGGGACCATGGAGTGCAGGGACGATGAGCTGATGGGCGCGGACTTCGAGGCGTACGTGAAGGGTGGCATGGAGGCAAGCTGGAGGCTTGCGTGCGCATCCGAGGGATGAGGGCCGAAGATGAAGAGGGCCCGAAGGCAACAGTCGGGGCTGCAGATGAGGAGTCAGTTGAGTCGTGAGGATCGAGTGCTATGTGAATGTACTCTGGAAGGGATTCAACTGGGGGCCAGTCGACTGCCCTGGGGGCAGTCGACTGGTAGGTGGCTGGTGAGCTGGCAAATTCGAACGTTGGGAGTGTCAACGGTCGAATTTGGCTGGCACCAGTCGATTGCCCTGGGGGCAGTCGACTGGTAGCGAGAAATCAGCCCCGAGTCCTATTTAAAGAGGACGTCGTGGTGGCTGAGTTTCTTGACGAATCTTGCTTGGCTAAGGCAAGGTAGTAGTCTTGTGTGCTCAGGAAAGTGTTTGGTGATTGTGGAGAGGTTTCTCCACCCACAAGGAGCAACACGTTCTAGCCGGAGGTTATCCGGGAATTGATCCACCGACGGATTGTTGGATTAGTCACCCGACCGGGGTGGATACCAACTAAATACGGTTTGTTAGCATTGTATTTATTGTTTTATCTGTATTTCCTCTGCGCTAACAATCTTGTAGTAAAAAGGGGTTCGAAAAATCGCTATTCACCCCCCTTTAGCGGACGGCAACGATCTAACAATTGGTATCAGAGCAAGGATCACTCTTAATTGGACTAACCGCCGAGGGAGCATACGCTAGAGGAAATGGAAGGTGAAGGTCCACTTGGGGACAAGATCTACACACCACCGGCCTACGACAATGAAGATTTTGCATACTGGAAGGCGAGGATCGAGACGTGGTTCGGAATGGATTGGGCATGCCGAATTGCGCTTGAAGAGCCATTTGAAGTTCCAAAGGACAAGCACGGGAATAAGTTTCGTCCTAGATATTGGGACAAAGAGCAACAAGAACAATTCCGGGCCAATGAGAAGGTAACAAATATTTTGGTTGATATATTACCTAACGACATCTTGAGTTGTGTAGGGTCATATCAAAGTGCATGTGAATTATGGAGCAAGGTGAAAGAGTATCATGAGACTCCTACAAAAATTCAAGAGCCTAAGGAGAAAAGCCCCGTGATTCAAGGAGAGGAAGAAGAAAGTGAAGAATCGTCAACCTCCTCAAGAGAAGAAGAGGAAGAGGTCTCCACCTCAAGGATTGAGGGGGAGGAGAGATCCACTTCCATGCCGGATCAAGAGGAGGCATCCACATCATCAAAAGTTGAAGAAGTCTCAACCTCCACCAAAGCAAGTAACAAAGATCACATTATATGCTTTGGTTGTAATGAAAAGGGGCACTACAAAGACAAATGCCCGAAAGGTAAAAAGGAGGTAAAATCTACACTTATTTCAAGTTCTTTAAACTCTAACATAAAGTGTAGGATTGGAGAAACCCAAGAGAAGAAGAGGCGGATTCGATGCTTCACGTGTGGTGAGCTAGGGCACTACCACACCAAGTGCCCAAGGAAGAAAGAGCTAAAGAAAATGGAGCACCTAAGGAGATGGGAAAAAGAAGAAAGAAAGAAGAGAAGAAACCCACATCAAGGAGGGACTACAAGGGTAAGGGAGGTAATTCCTAACCCTAGATTAAATTGTCATTCATATTTAAGTTCCTCCATGAATGCTAAGAGTCATGCAAATTACCCATCCATGAATATTAGAAATAATGCAAATCATACATCCATGCATGCTAGATTTCATGAAAATTATCTTTTTGTGTATAACCATGGTTTTAAATATCATGATAGGAATAAGGATAACAAGGTAGATACATATCCTAAGAAAAGCATGCATCATGGTAAATCTAAGACCTATGTATCCAAGGCTAAAGGCATTAACCCCAAGGAAGGGAAACATATGCCTAGGAAAGTGAATAGGTCTAGAAATGTCCAAAGTGGACATATGGACTCTAGGGTTCAAGGCCTAGAAAGGGAAAATCAAGCCTTGAGGGCAAGACTTGATACATTAGAAAAAGCTCTAGAAAGATTCACGGTTGGATCTAAGGGCTTAAATATGGTGTTGGGTAGCATCAAACCCAACTATGACAGATCGGGATTGGGGTACCGATCTAAGACCTCCAAGGGCAATGGAAAGAAGTATGTTGGGAAAACATACAATCTTAGTAAGGAGGGAAAGTCTAAGGATGGCAAGGGGATGCCATCCAAGGGTAAAAAGAGTGACCTAACCAAGGACAAGGTGTCCAAGGTTAAAAAGGTCAATTTTGTAGGCCAAGAGTCATCGGTGGCACACCGGTGTGGCCTAGTGTGGATGGAGTCACCTAGGGAGGTGGCTAAGGCTAAGAGCTCAAGGGGGAGCTCTAGGAGCCTTTGGGGTCCATGGTAAATGGATCTCAAAAGTTTCTCCCTTAGGAAATTGGGTGAAATGTGCCAAAAAGGGTTGGAAGACTTGGGTAAGTCTTAATTCTAGATTTTGGCACATCAAAAGGAGAATTTAGGGAGAAAAGGTGAAAAAGAAGCTATAATTCACAAAATTGAGTTTTAATGGAGGAATACCATGTAATTCAATGGTAGAAATGAACTATGATCAAAGAGAAGAGGATACATTGAAGAGAAGTGAGAATTAGAACTTTTAGGATGAGTTTAGTTGATACACTTTAGAGAAAGTTGGATTTCGTGCCAATCTTGGGATTTGGAGTACATTTATTTAGAAACATATTTTTCCCAAGTAGATATTGGCTTCACAGATCTCCCCACGAAATTTCATAATTTTTGAAGATTTGTGGAATTATCTAGGGATTTCTGAAATTCGACTGGAAAACCTGAAAATAAGGTATCAGTCGACTGCCCTGGGGGCAGTCGACTGGTCTCAAGCCCAGAATCTTTCTGTGAGTTTTGGGAGTCGACTGCCCCAGGGGCAGTTGATCGGTCCGTAGGCTGAAATTGAAAAATGGGAATGGGCTAATCAGAAACCGCAAATTTGGATTATGAGATATGTTTTAGATTAAAATTAATGTTTATGATTTCATGAAGTATTATCTCATGACTTGATAAGACTTGGTTGATGCTTTGAAAATCAAGAAAGATTGATAAGTTCCCCTAGGTATCTAGGACTTAGAGGTCAAAAGGGAAAGTTGAGGACAATTCCATGTGTAAATTGATATTGGTTAGAATTGGCAAACACATGGAATTTGAGATAGATTTGAAAGTTGATACAAATGTCAAATCTTTGAGGGAAATTAGAGAGTTGTACCAAAGTCAAGCACATTTGATAATCTCAATCAAATCACATTTTTTTCTAGGATAGGGTATATCCTAGCAAATGTGCTTGCAAACTTTTTGAAATGTTTAAAGTTTTGTTGAGTTCTTATTGACACTAGGGATAAGGGTGCTTGAGGAACATGACTATAAGGGTGTCAAAGGGAGAAGAACTCGGGTGTTGGGTTGTGTATGACTCAACGTGGTGTCTAGGAGGTTAAGTTGGGTAGAACTTGACCTGGGAAAAATGAAAATTGGGAGAAGGCATGGGTAAAGGGGGAGGTTGCCTCCTAGTTGTCTTGATTTTCATTTTGAAATTTTTGGGTTTTGTGTCAAAAGTGGGAATGGTGATAGATATATGGGTAGATGTATTTTTCCCAAGTAGGTATGGGTACCACAAAGTTCTCCACGAAATTTGGAAATTTTTGGAAATTTTTGGAATTTCTGGCGCATTTCTGAAAATGGCCAGAAAAGACTGAAATCAGAGTATCAGTCGACTGCCCATTTGGGCAGTCGACTGCCAGAGGCTGATCTGGGTATCAGCAGCTGGTTTGGGGTCCAAATGACAAGGAACAAGTGTATGGGGGTCTAGTACACTGTGTTTAGGGTCATTGGGAATTTAAAGAACCAATAATTGAGATATTATTGGGTTCTTTTTGATGTATGGCAAAGGGGGAGAAATATTATGTTTAAGTGGGAAACCAATACCTTTGCTAGAAAGAAACCCTAGGTTTAGGGGGAGCTAAGTTTGAGGGGGAGCATGGCTGCTCCCTTTGTAACGCCCCGAAATTTCCCATATGAAATATTAGGAAATATATAAATTCATAAATATGAAATATTATGGAATTCATGAAATAGTATCATGAAATATTATGAATTCATAAATATGAAGTATTATGGAATTCATGAAATAGTATCATGAAATATTATGAAATATTATGAATTCATAAATATGAAATATTATGGAATTCATGAAATAGTATCATGAAATATTATGAAATATTATGAATTCATAAATATGAAATATTATGGAATTCATGAAATATTATCATGAAATATTATGAAATATTATGAATTCATAAATATGAAATATTATGGAATTCATGAAATAGTATCATGAAATATTATGAAATATTATGAATTCATAAATATGAAATATTATGGAATTCATGAAATATTATCATAAAATATTATGAAATATATGAATTCATGGAATATAATTAATATTATGAGATTTCATGATGGGCTTGGCTTAATGGGCTTGGATTAGTGCAAAATGTAATAAAAAGGAAATATAGAAGGGAGGAAGCAGGGATTGAACCTTGAACCTCCTAGTTGCACTAGCAATGTCTTAACCATTACACCAAGCCATGTTTCTTGTTAGAGAAGGAGAAACATGCTTGTTAAAAGCTAGGGAAGTGAAGAGACATGTCTCTTCAAGAGAAAAGTATAAATAAGAGAAGGAAGTGGTTAGAATAACTACCTCTTCATCTTCCTCTTCACTTCTCCACCGAAAGTCTCTTCTTCTCCCTCTCCATTTTCGAAAAGTAAACCCTAGGGTTTTAACCCTAGGGAATTGGAAGGAAGAAGAACCCTTTAAGGTTCTTGCCTTCTACTAGGGCCAAGATTTCTAAGAGAAGGCAAACAAGGGAAACACTCACCTTCCTTCAACCAAGGGCACCTTAAGATCTTAGAGAAGTAGAAATCAAGCGAAAGGATGTAAGTATCCCCTCGCCTGCAGTGTAATAGTTCTTGAATGTGGTATCCTTTAACATGTTGTAAACAAAAAACCTAGGGTTTTTGTTCTTGTATGTTTCGGCCACCCCCCTTAGGGGAAGGCCTTGTTTTCTTTTGTTACATGATTAGACCCTTGATACTTAGGGAATATGTGTATATTGATTTCCTTCATGATAGTTGAACAAAAGGGAAGAAGAACTAGGGTTTTGGTTCTTGTAAGATTCGGCCACCCCCTTAGGGGAAGGCCTTGTTCTCTTTTGTTACATAATTAGACCCTTGGAACTTAGGATATATGTATATGTGTGGTTTATGCAAATGTTGTGAATAAAACCTAGGGTTACACCCTTGTGTAGGTTTCGGCCAACACCCAAGAAGGGACCTTGGTTACCCCTTGATGCATGTGAAGACCCCTTGGAATTTAGAGTATACCTATATGTTGTGTCCCTACATTTTTGTGATAGCAAAACCTAGGGTTTTGAACTTGGATGGGTTTCGGCCAAGGCTTAGAAAAAGGGGTTAGTGAGGGTTGAATTATCTTACAATATATCCATGTTTAAGATAAGTATACAAGGTGTTTGAATAAATGTATGTGTGAATGATTAATGCAAAAGTCCTAATATTTCCCTACTCTTGATGTTTCGGCCAACCCACTAGGACTAGGGTTTGTAAAGGTCAAACTACCCTATGATATATGTTTATGGTTGGGGATGATCATATGTATATGTATGTGGTGTTAAATGGAATGGTTGATAAGGAAACCTTAATTGTTAGCATGCTTTGATATGTTTATGTATGAGGTGTTTAAATGAGATGTCTGATTGAAATCTTAATTGATAGCATGCTACCACTTTCTACGATATGAGTATGACCTATGTGACCAAAGCTTGTCAGGTCTAAGGTAGGGTAAGTGGTTGAAATATGATGCATGATGAAATATGATGAACATGTATGAAATGTGATGTATATATGAACATGTATGACATATGATGCATGTATGAACATGTATGAAATATGATGAATATATGAACATGTATGACATATGATGCATGTATGAACATGTATGAAATATGATGAATATATGAACATGTATGAAATATGATGTATGTATGAGCATGCCTTATGGCCCATGGGGTACCTTTATGAAATTACATGTGATATGTTAAAATGCTTGAAGGGATACTCAAATAAGTATGGGATCAAGAGCACCCCTTATGTTGTGTGGTGTGTCCCTACGGGATCATGAGCACCCTTGAAGAGTGGTGTGTCCCATAAGAGTGAATATGGAGTATTCCTTAGCATATATGTAAAAGCATGATAAGTATTTTACTTTTTAAGTTGTGTACCCGACTCGGAAGGGGGTCGTTAAATAAATCCGGGGTGCATGTTAACGTGGCTTCGGTAGGACGGAAGGGTCCTGCTCTAATGACTTGGTGGCTCGCTATCCCAATTCATTAGGGAACGCGCAATAGTTTCCGCGCGATAGTTGGTACACAACAGGGCCCAATATGATATGGATGTATTTTTAAGTAATACCATTATGGAATTGTTTTGAAAACATTCATTGAAAACATTTGTTATATGTGAAGAGTATGCTTATGGTACTTGATACTGCATGCTTAGAAACTTAGAGTTTGATATGCTTTGATGAATTTATACTTATGATTAATTATGTGTACATGTTATATTCTTTCGCACGGATTTTGCGAGTAGGACAGGATCCTTACTAAGCATTGTGCTTACTAGTTTATGTGTTGTCTTATGCTGCAGATAACACTTAAATGGAAGGAAGAGGCAGGAGGCTGAAGATGTGTGGGGTGGTGGCTCGGGAAGAAAGATTTCTATATCTACATATTTATGCTTATGTTATGCTCCTTGACAATGAATGATAGTGATTAGGATTGATATTGCATGATAATAGTTACACTTGGAATTTTCATATACTTGATTTATTGGATTATATTATGGTGTGAAATAATATGTGAACCTATCATGTTATATAATGTCACTTAATAATTTTTGCAAGCATGCTTAGTACCTAGTTCTCTTAAGCCCTTGCATTGTTGTTTTAATGTCATGCTAGGAGATAGAAATAGAAAAAAAAAATTACTATATGATTGAATGTACGTAACCCCGCCTTGAGGGTAGATATAAAGGCGGGCGTTACACCCTTCTTGGCGTAAGGGGAACCTTAGAGAGGTTCTTAAAAAGCCTTTGTAAGTCCAGTGTAAGGGGGAGCTTAAAAGAAGTTTTAAAAAGCCCGATTTGGTAGAAAATCCTAACTTGGAGGGTTAGGTGGTGAAAATCCTAGCTTGGAGGGCTAGGTGTAAAATTCCTAACTTGGAGGGTTAGGTATGGGATGCCTTGGGATAGGATCCAGTTATGCATTGCATATGCATTCATATGCATTCATCTTGCTTTCCTAACTTAAACAGATTGCCAAACATCAAAAAGGGGGAGATTGTTGGAGCAATCGGCCCTAAGATGGTCTGGAGTGACCATAGGTTTTGATGTTTGGGCAAAGGGTTTAAGTTAGGTTTTCCCTTGTATTTGATATGCGTATGTTGAGTGTGCAGGTTGTACAGGTTACGCATATAGACCTGACTGGACGGCCTCAGTACGGTGAAGGATGGCATGGAGGCCAGCTGGAGGCTGGCGTGCGCATCTGAGGGACCATGGAGTGCAGGGACGATGAGCTGATGGGCGCGGACTTCGAGGCGTACGTGAAGGGTGGCATGGAGGCAAGCTGGAGGCTTGCGTGCGCATCCGAGGGACGAGGGCCGAAGATGAAGAGGGCGCGAAGGCAACAGTCGAGGCTGCAGATGAGGAGTCAGTTGAGTCGTGAGGATCGAGTGCTGTGTGAATGTACTCTGGAAGGGATTCAGCTGGGGGCCAGTCGACTGCCCTGGGGGCAGTTGACTGGTAGGTGGCTGGTGAGCTGGCAAATTCGAACGATGGAAGTGTCAACGATCGAATTTGGCTGGCACCAGTCGACTGCCCTGGGGGCAGTCGACTGGTAGCGAGAAATCAGCCCCGAGTCCTATTTAAAGAGGACGTCGTGGTGGCTGAGTTTCTTGACGAATCTTGCTTGGCTAAGGCAAGGTAGTAGTCTTGTGTGCTCAGGAAAGTGTTTGGTGATTGTGGAGAGGTTTCTCCACCCACAAGGAGCAACACGTTCTAGCCGGAGGTTATCCGGGGATTGATCCACCGACGGATTGTTGGATTAGTCACCCGACCGGGGTGGATACCAACTAAATATGGTTTGTTAGCATTGTATTTATTATTTTATCTGTATTTCCGCTGCGCTAACAATCTTGTAGGAAAAGAGGGTTCAAAAAACCGCTATTCACCCCCTCTAGCGGACGACAACGATCTAACAGGAGCCCTAGAGCCAATTATGTGATAATTGACTAAGAGACCTTTTGTATCATATTCTATCATTAATAAAGGCATGATTGGTTATACTTACTTTATACTTGTGCCAAATAACTATGTATAATAATGTCTTTGGGTAGTAGGTTCTTATCTACATCATATCGATTGGTTGAATCGATAGTGAGATAATGTAGAGAACACTACACTAAATCATTCATAGTCAAGCATTAATAATTCAAGGATAATATTAATGCATGGAGACTAGCATGTAGGTCAATTGATGACTTGAGCTCACAAGTCATGGATATGTGATATCGAGTTGACACATGGATATACATTAGAGAATGTGTACTGAATTGACCTGTCATGAGAGAGTTTCATAGATTGTCATATGAGTGTCATAAACTTTCTCATGTGACTATTAGTACGAATAGTCCTTAGACCTGAAGTCACTACGGTTCCCTACATAAGGAGTTATGTACTTTGGTATCGTCAAACGTCACCCGTAACAAGGTGGACTATAAAGGCGATCACTGGGTATATAATAAATTATGCAGAGGGATATGAGTAATGTAGATGAGATCTATCTCTCCCATATGACGGGAGTAATATCTGTGGGCCCCTTGATCGAGTAAGACTACTAAAACGCATGGCCATGCTCAAATGAGTCAGTATGAGATATTGAGCTCATTTATTTGAGTGAGTCTACTCGGGGATCAAGAAACACAAGATTGATCGAGGATGACACGGTCTATACCTCATTGGTCAATCTAGTATCAAGGATGGAAGGACAAGGTCATACATGTTCATAGTCACGGAGGTTAAGTCGGATTTCGACTTTTCTTGTTACTTAGGTAGTAATGATGCATTGCTAGATGCCGCTCATTGCTTATGTGTCTAAAGCGGTTTAGGCGCATTGCCAACGTTACGAAAACTTATTGGGTCACACACTAAGGACATGATGCTTCGGGAGCTCGGGTCAGGAGCTTGGGAGATCTAGTCAGGAGCTCAGGTCAGGAGCTTGGGAGACTTGGTCGGGAGCTCGGGTTGGGAGCTCGGGAGCCTTGGTCGGGAGCTTGGGAGTCCTGGTCAAGAACTTATGTGATATTAATTCATTAAAGTGTTTAATGAATTAATAATAAATGAAAAAAGAAAAGTCTCTCTTCATTGAATGAAGAGAAGTTGAAGAGTCTCATGAGAAGATGTGCTCTTTATTGGCTTTAATGAAGGGAAGCTAAAGGGACAAAAACCTTTTCATATTCATGGGATGAGTATAAAAGAGGGACTAGTCATTTGGATGAGGGGGTGTGTCATCTTTCCCTTCCTCTCTTCCTTCTCTTCTCTCTCTTGGCCGAAACCCTTTCTTTGGGGTTCTTGGTGCTTTCGCGAGCTACCTCAAGTTGCTAGCACAACTAAGGTAGTTCTTCACGAAGTTGAGAGATCGTGTCTGTGTGAATACGCATAGAAGCACGGGGCACTTGAACATGTAAGAGATCCGGTGTACTTTGGACGAGCGGGATAAACGAAAGTACACGCTCCAAAGGTATACATTTTAGATAGATCTATTAGATAGATGAACTTTGTATGAGTTTTCTTTCACATGGATCGCTCGAGGGATCTTGTTTCTGCTACGTTTTCGTGTTTATATGCTCGGGAAATCCCTACACTTAACATCACAAGTTTTCTTACGTCAAGTTAAACCTAACTTAACACCACAAATTCTCCCCCTTTGACACCATCAAAAAGATTGCCCCAAGCAATCCTAACCCCAGTGTAAAAAGAACTCAGTTTATTTCTGAAAAACCCCTCAAAAATCACCAAACAACCATACCAGTCGACTGATCCAACATCAGTCGACTACCCTCAGGACAGTCGACTGATACAGTCTCAACCTGAAATTCCCAGCCGAATTTCAGAAATCCCTAGAAAATTCTACAAAATTCAAAAAAATGTAAAATTTTGCAAGTATATTTGTTAGGATATAACCTACCCTAGAAAAATATGATTTCGTGAAAAACACCAAATATGCTTGACTTTTTGTACAAACTCCAATTCTCTCAAAAGGTTTCATTTTGTATCAACTTCTAAGTCTATATATGAATCCATGTGTTTGCCAAAACCATCCATTACCATTTTACACATAGAATTGCCCTCAACTTCACCCTTTTTTTTATATATTCCCAATATGATAGGACCTCCCCCCTTTTATCACTTAACCTTTAGATAAACATGCACCTATCAAATTATCTTACATTTCATGATATCAATAAAACATTATTTCAATCATCACATCATGAACTGAAATAGAAGCAATATAAAACATGAATTCAAAGTTTCATACATAATTCAAAGGAAAACATAAAAGTAGCACAAGGGCCAAAGCCCCGAAGTCATTAAGCCTTACAATGCCAAAAGACGTGTTTGAGAGATAACATATAAATCCAAGCAAAACACTTCTCAACACTAAAAACCCTCACATAAACTCTACTGCATGTAGTCGCCCGGAGGAGGAGGAGGAGGGGCCTGATACATGAGGTGCAACTGTTGTATCATGTCGTACATCTCGTCCTGCCGCAGCTGAAACCTCTGAAAGGTCTCTGTGAGCCCATGGACCTCCCCCTGAATAGCAGTTTGTACTTGCTGAAAACCCATCTGCTGCTGCTGAAACCCGTGGAAGTCCTCCCGGAGGCCGTGAACCTCAGACTGGAGCTGGGAGAACTGCTCCTGTGTAACTCCTCCAGCAGGCTCCTCATCAGAACTGGAGGAATCAGAATGCTGTCTCCAGACAATCTCCCCCTGCCGACACTCAATCCCTGCCAAGGACAGCTATCGTGCACCAATCTGATCATAGTCCTTGGACAGATGACGTACCTGACCTCTAGTCGTGTGAATACCTCTAGACCTAAATAACTCGGTCAGGACATGACAAAAGGGCATGTAGATTTTACCATTGACATTATGTAAAAAGTGAACAATAGATGCAAAGACATGAAGGGTGACGCCAATATCTAATCGCCTCTCCAGCGCATATATCATTACCAAGTGAGGAAGTCGAATCATCGACCTCCCCTTGGTAACAATTGGCAAGATACAATCTAACACAACTTTATACAATACATTGCTAGCTGGACTCATGCACTTAGCCTCACAAAGTCGCTCTGTAGAAACTCGATGTCTCTCAAAATAATTTAAATGAATCTGGTCCAGGGTCACACCAGGAAAGGTGAAAGGCTCGATAATTTTTGGAAAATATGTAAATGCATTGTTGGATGCCCTACACCCTAGAAATGAACCTAAGACTGTAGGTGTAAAGGGAATAGTCTCTCCTGCCACTAGGGACTCATAAGTCCCATTATCCGAATCAATGCATGTAAGCTTGGCATAAAATTCCTTACACATGTCAATATTGACATCATGCTGACAATAAACTAATTGCTCTAGACTGAAGTATGTAATCATCTCAGAAATATGAGGAGTTTTCTCTTGAAAGTATTGTCGATTGAGATACCGATAATTCATTAATATAAACTCATTATCCTCAAATCTCCATAGACACTCCTCGGACCAGAACCGAGATGCCTCTGGATCTATATTACCTTGCTGTGATGACCCCTCACCCTTTCTTTTCTTTTAGACAACTCTAAAATGTAACCATACCCATGCATGTACCACACATTACCCCACAATGAGGAAATACAAAGAAAAACATGCACAAAGAAACAAATTAGTTCCAAACAATGAACTAACTGTGAAAAATACATTACACAAATAGTTACCGTTTCTCCCTTCGTTGCATGGTGAAGATGGATGAGGATTGGCTTGTGAGGGGAGGTTTTACTAACCCTAGGTTTAGATCTGAGGTGGGAGGAGGCTAGAGAGATGTTTTAGGGCTTGGGGAATGCCTTAGATCAAGAGAGGAGGTCGGGGAAGAAGGAATCTCGTAGGGGGTGGCACCGAAAACCCTAGGTTTAGTCACCCCCGCGTGGTTGTTTTTATTTAGAACCACGCATATCAGTCGACTGCCCTTGGGGCAGTCGACTGTGAAACTTATCCGAGAGTTCAGTCGACTACCCTGGGGCAATCAACTGGTAATTTTGAAATCCTAGTTCCTGATGTGCACTGGACCAGTCGACTGGTACTCTAATTTCAGCTTTCCAGTCCTAATTTCAGAAATGCGTAATTAATTCCACAAACATCTAAAAAATCTAAAATTTCGTGGAGAGGTTTGTGGAGCCTATGTCTACTTGGAAAAAATATGTTTTCAACCAAATCTACTATGGATCCCATGATTGGCATGAAATTCAACCCCACCTAAATTGTGTCATTTAAACTTATCTAAAAGTTCTAGTTTTGACCTCTCCTTGATATATCTTCCCATACCCAACCATAATAGCACTGAGTTATATGGAGTTTACACATTAAACACCAATTTCTATCCAATATGATCCTATTTTCATCTTTTCCTCCAAAAATCTCCTTTTAGTGTGCCAATTCCCTAGGATTAAGACTCATCTTAGTCTTCCAACCGTTTGGCACATTCCGTAAATCTATCTAATCTTTTTGAAGAAATCCTCCTGAGATTCATTGACCATGGATCTCATTTTGACTTCTAGAGCTCTCCCTTGAGCTCCTAGCCCTAGTCACCTCCCTGGATGACTCATTTACAAAGGCAAGACCACACCGGTGTACCTCCGGTGTTTGACCTTCAACTCTCACTCTCTTGACCTTGTATACCTTTTTCTTGGTCAAGTTTTCCTTTTCTCCTCTAAATGGCTTTTCCTTGCCATTTTTGGCCTTTCCTTTGCTATAGTCATATGAACCTTGCCATATGCCTTCTTACTAGCCTTTTTACTAACATTTGACCTACCTAGATTGGTATCCTAGCCCCTACTTATCATCTCTAATGTGTTGATCATTTGGTATCATGCTTAATCCCTTGGGCCTCCTAATGAGCTAATCTATATTCTTTTCTAACTTATCAAGCTTTGCCCTCAAAGCTTGATTTTCCTTCTCTAGGTTCCTAACCTTAATATCATCATGACCATTTTGATCATTCCTAGATCCACCCATCTTTCTAGGTATATGTCTCCCTTTCTTAGGGTTAATGCCTTGGTCCTTAGGTCTAAAAGCCCTAGATTTATCATGAACCATGGATTCTTTAGAATTTTGGCATGTAATATTATTTCTATTTTTATCATGATACTTGAAACCAAAATTATAAATAGGCAAGCAATCATTAAAATTTCTAGCACTCATAAAGACATTTGAAGCATAAGTAAAGTTAGGGATTACCTCCCTTACCCTTGTAGCTCCCCCTTGATGTGAGGTTCTCTTCTTTTCCTCTTTTTCCCATCTTCTTAAATGCTCCATTTTCTTGAGCTCTCCTTTCCTTGGACATTGGGTGTGGTAATGTCCTAGTTCCCCATAAGTGTAGCACCTAATGTGCTTCTTTTTCTTCTTTTCCCTACAACCCACATTAGCTTTCAAATGAATGGACCTGGGTTTAGGGTTTACCTCCTTCTTACCTAATGAACACTTGTCCTTGTAGTGCCCCTTCTTGTTGCATCCAAAGCATATGATATGATCCTTTGATTTTGCTTTGGTGGAGGTTGCAGCTTTTTCTTGCTCCGGCATGGATGAGGGTCTCTCCTCCCCCTCAATCCTTAAAGTTGATACCTCTTCTTCTTCTCTTGATGAAGTGGATGATCTTTCACTTGATTGTGCCTCTTCATTTGATGAGGTTGACAACTCTTTTTTCCCCTCTTGGACCATTGAATTGATTTCTTTGGGCTCTTCTACTATTTGACCTTGTGTAGTGTTCTCATGAAATTCCCCCATCTTTTTCCATAACTCATATGCATTTTTATGTTCACCTACACCACTCAAAACATTATTAGATAAAATATTAATCAATATACCAATTACCTTCTCATTTGCCTAGATTGGGCTTGTTGCTCCTTAGTCCAATATCTAGGTCTGAGCTTTTTCCCATACTTGTCTCTTGGAATCTCGAATGGTTCTTCTAGAACCACCATGCACTCCCAATCCATCCCAAGCCAAGTCTTCATTCTTGTCCTCCAATAGTCAAAATCTTCATGATCATAAGGAGGTGGAGTGTTTATGTCATCACCCAACTTGTCTTCCATCATCATTCCCTCTAGCTTGTGCTCTTTTGGCGATTATTCCAACAAGAGCAGACCTTCGCTCTGATACCACTTGTTAGATCGTGATCGTCAAGCTAGAAGGGGGGGGGGTGAATAGCTTTTCTTCGGTTTTTCTTCCTACAAAGTTAGTGCGCAAGCAGAATAAATGAAAACTAAACCAAGAGGAACACACCTATTTATGTGGTTTGGAGATAAAAACTCCTACTCCACGGCTGCCCGTAAGGTGGGCGATCCCTAATCTATCGGTGGATGATTTCCCGAAGCACCTCCGGCTAGATCTCGTAGCTCCTTGTGGGTGGAGAAACCTCACCACAACTTCTGGACACTATCTGAGCACAACAAACTACTAACCAGCTCTATCCAAGCAAGTTTCGCCAAGGAAGAAAGGCCTTAAACGAGCTCCCTTAAATAGAGCTCAAGTCTAATATGGCCTCTACCAGTCGACTAGTCCCAATTAGATTCGAACGTTGCAAGCCCAACGTTTGAATCTCCAGCCATTACCAATCGACTAGTCCTTCCCTAAGCCTAGGGTTACCCTTCCCGAGTACATTTCTCTCCAAACTCGAACCCTCCCGGCTTAGTTCCCGAGTACAAACACTTACACTCGGACCCTTACGACCTGGTTGACTCTTCAATCAACAGTCTCGATTTGTTGCCTTCACGCCCTCTTCATCTTCGGCTCCCGTCCCTCAGATGCGCACGCAAGCCCTCAGCTTGCCTCCATGCCATCATTCACGTATGCCTCGAAGTCTGCATCCCTCGGCTCATCGTCTCTGCTCCAGCAGCCTCGATCCGTCGCCTTCAAGCCCTCTTCGACTTTGGCCCTCATCCCCCGGATACGCATACAAGCTCGCGGCTTGCCTCCATTCCATCCTTCACGTACGCCTCGAAGTTCGTTTCCCTTGCTCATCGTACCTGCTTTGTCCATGGTCCCTCAGATGTGCACACAAGCCCACGGCTAGCCTCCATGCCACCCTTCACTTGAAGACATCCAACCAAGTCTATGTGTACCTGCAAACCTGCACACTCACATACACATATTAGAACATAATAAAACCCTAACTTAACCATATTGACACACACATCAAAACTCATGATCCTTCAGATCATACTTGGGCCTGATTGCCCCAACAGATAATTTCAGAAATCCACAAAAAATTTACAACTATATGAAAATTTGCAAATTTCCTCACAAAGTTTATCTATCTAACTCAAATCTAATTTTTAAAAAAATAGATTTTCTCCAAAAATCCTTACCAATTTATGTTTGACACAAAACCTAAACTAACTTAAATGGTTTAATTGAACTTGGATTTGAAGTCCTAGTCTTGCCTTCCATCCATTGTAACTGCAAGACAAACCTGAAAAATGCACACTTCGTATCAATTTATTTAGAATCCCATATGAATAATAATTCTTGCTTCTTTAACATTTTCCTCTTGCTGCTTGCTTGAAACTCCCCCTTATTCTCATTTATCTCAAAACCTATTAGCACATCCTGTAGGACTGAAATGTGCGATTAAGGATATTCAAATAAAAAATGTAGCTGAAAACTCAAACTTTCAAACATAGGTGGTTATTTGGTTCACAGTCCAACGACTACTATTCTATGTTTTATGATCCCTTGGATCATTTTTGAATAGGCAACATTATAATTTGTCCAACCAAAAAACTTTTAGAGGAAGAGAAAAACTCATAACAAAAATAGAGGATAGTAACAAGACTTACCTCTAATGAAATGAAGTGCAATACAAAATTACCGACAATAGGAAGATGTAGAACTTCAACATTGTTTATTGGAGAGATTTGTCGTGTCTGTAGGGATCTTATGCGAAAACTAATCAAATTATGCAATGGAAAATTCCATCCCTTCTAAGATCCATGCGAAATCGTATACAACATTTAATCAAGATTGGTTACCTTTGTGCGTGGTACAATCCTGACAAAAACTATGGTTTGACGAATCTCTATACGATCAAAGTGGTCATGCCTCTAGTAGTATCCACATGAACACGTTTTGTACGAACTCAGTTTCGGTGAAGAACCACCTTAGTTATATTAGCAATTGGGGATGGTTTGGTCACAAGCAAGCCAAAATCCTACTATGGTCTTTCAGCAAAGAAAAGGGAAGAGGAGAATTTCGCCCAAGGCACGGAGAGGAAGAAGATGACTCAAGAAGCATTCATTTCGAAAATGAATGAATGACTTTTGTATTCATCCAATGAATACCAAAAGTCATTCCTCTTGGTATTCCCTTTCCATCAATGCACCATTAACCACACCCATCTCAAAATGAATAAGGGTTTTTTTTTGGATATTCATCCTATGAATATCAAAAGTCATCTGCCTTTCTTTTGTTAATAATTTCATTAAACTCTTTTAATGAACATTAACTCTTCTTAAGTGGTTGAATCTAATCCAAATGAGTCTAACTTAGATTATACTCAAACCCATAGTCCAATTGGATTCATTTGAGTGCAACTCAATTAATCCAATTTTAGATTAGACTTATCAAATTTTAGTCAAACTAAAATAAAAGCATCTCTAAAACAACATGTTCTTTGTGTGTGACCCAATAGGCTCTCGTAACATTGGCAATATATCTAAATCAATTTAGATATATAAGCAATGAGTGGTATCTAGCAATGCATCATTGCTACCCAAGTGATGAGAATGTCGAGATTCTATAAGATCGGTGTTGTCGATAGAGGGTGGATGAATATTGATTATCGTCTTCTTATCGTTGCTTCATCTTTCTTATCAGAAATGTTAGAATGAAGTGGAATAAATAAATAAAATAAAAGACACAAGATGACATGCAAGATTTATTTACTTGGTTCCCAACCCCCTATGGGCAGTCCGTCCAAGGCCTATGTACTCGGCATCAGTCCACTAATGGTCTCCTTTCTGAGATTTCCGAAGACGGAGAAAACCCATCTTATAGTTCAAGTACAATCACAAATGAGGTAAAACAGAACTTTACAACTTATTAAAAAGAAAACCAAATGTGGAGAAGATCTTGGCTAATTCTGGAAGTTCGAAGAGCCGCGCACTTCCTCTTGGAGCCTCCTTGGTCATAGAACTTCGTGTTTAGCACTTTAACTTTGCAAAGAATGAGTAGTAGGATAAAGAAATTGATAATCTGAATGCACTGCATGATCCCCTTTATATATGAGTCACTCGGGTGCTCGTGTAGCCTTCTCGAGCGCCCCCAAGTCGGCGCTTATCAGATTTAGGTTTATTGAGCCTTATCACCATGGATAACACTTGTGGACTTGGTCTGGGGTGCCTAAGACCAATGGGGGCAACCGGGACATAGGGGTGCCTAGGACCCATTGGGGTGGCTGGGTCACTCGGGCGCTCGGGTTCCATAGAGGCACCTGAGTCACTCGGGGGCCTGGGTTCCATGGGGACGCCTGGGACCCTCAACCCAGGCTTCAGTTCTTCGTCCACTTGCGTTTACTATCCCATCTTGCTCCAGCTCTAGGTTCCTACAAGACAAACAAATAATTATAAGTCTTAGTTCTGTAAGTCTACCTAACCTACTAGGTTTTGATTGGAGTCAACTCTCTAAGACCTTACTACCTAAGATCAACTCCTTAGGGTTTTCCATTGCCTAAACTCACTAGGACTTTACCTTGCCTGACTTCACTCACCAGGACTTTTACTCAGCTTCACTCATCAGGATTTTGTGCTCGACCCACGGTCAGGTCTTCGTACCCAACTTCGAAACCCTAGGTCGAACCGATGCCTAAGTTCCCATCCCGGGGAACACGCCTTTCACCTACTCCTCTCAAGAGATGGTTGCCACCCGACCCGTCCGGTTGGACTTTTGCCCAGCTTTACTCACCAGGACTTTTGCCCAATCCTACGACTAGGACTTCGTGCCTAGTCCACGACCAGGACTTATTGCCCAATTCCACTAACCAGGACTTAGTGCCCAACCCTCGGTCAGGTTTTAGGTGCCCAGCCCTCGGCCAGGACTTAGTGCCCAATTCCACGAACCATGACTTAGTTCCCAACCGTCGGTCAAGTCTTAGGTGCCCAGCCCTCGGCCAGGGCTTAGTGCCCAATCCATGATCAGGACTTAGTACCCAATTCTTTGAACCAAGACTTCGTGCCTAGGTTAACTAGGACTTTTTATCACTTTGGTCCAGTTTTCTTGACAACCCTTCCCTTGTTCAATGTATCACTGACTTAAGCATATTGTCAAACATTGAAACACTTAGAGGAGGACATCACTGATGCTTCTTGCACCAACAATCTCTCCCTCTTTGATGTTTGACAATATCTTAAGTTAGATTGGATGAAAGGGCTAAATTATAATCCTTGGGAAATCAAATGATCTAAGTTTTGAAAATACATTTTGATCTATTGGGAAAGCTCTCTATCCTTTGGGAGAAAGACAGAAAAAAATATGGGAGAAAGACAATTTTTTTTTTTAACTTAAGCTCACTCTCCCCCTTTTTTTTGAAAAAACATTTTGATTTTGATTTTTCTCCTTTAGGAAGAAGACAAATTTTTTTTTCTAATTTAAGCTCACTCTCCCCCTTTGTCATACATCAAAAATGACAAAAATAGCCTTGCACCAACAATGAAAAATTAAAAAACTTCTTTTGAAAGTGCTTGGTTTAATTCTTTTGAAAGCATAGCAAACTGCTAGTTACAAAAAACTAGGTACTTAAATTGCACCAAATAACTCCAGTTTTGAAAAGTATTTTGAACTTTGAAAATTGTCCACTTAGAAAAAAAATATTGCCTTAGAAGAATTGGAAAGTTTTTTTTAAAACAAACTTGCACTCATAAAAGATGTTTAAAACAAGCTATGCACTTTAGAGGAAAAATTTCACTTAGAGAAACACAGTGTATTTGTACTTTGAAAAGACATTTGCTCTTAGAAAAAAACATGTCATGCACAAAAATTTATATTTTGGAAAATATGGTGCACTTTAGAAAAATATTAGCATTTTTGAAAAATACAAGTATTTTTTAAAAATATATTGAGCTTTTTAAAAAATGCAAGTACTTTTGACAAATATTATGAACTTTTTGAAAAATATAAGTACTTTTGAAAAATATTATGAACTTTTTGAAAAATGTAAGTACTTTTTGAAAAATATTATGAACTTTTTGAAAAATGTAAGTACTTTTTGAAAGATATTATGCACTTTTTGAAGAATATAAGTACTTTTGAAAGATATTATGCACATTTTGAAAAATATTATGAACTTTTTGAAGAATATAAGTACTTTTTGAAAGATATTATGCACTTTTTGAAAAAATCTAAGTACTTTTGAAAGATATTATTCACTTTTTGAAAAAATCTAAGTACTTTTGAAAAGTATTACGCACTTTGGAAAATATTAATACTTTGGAAAACATGATTTTCCACTTTTGAAAACATAATATTTTACTTGACTTGGTTTCTTTTCCAGTCTGACACAATCCTAGAAAACCTTGTTAACTACAAGGATATTTCCCTAAGTGTCCTGGAAATTCTCCAAACTCAAGTAAATATTATTTCCAAAAGTATTTTATAAGCCAAAAAAAATTTCAAATTTTTTTTTGAAAGTGATAGTATTTTGAATGACAAATTACTTATGTTTTCAAAAGGATTTTGAAAATACAGTACACGAAAATATATTATTTTGAAATGTTCAATAATTCTTTTAATTTAACCTCCCCCTAAACTTGACCTAGTCCTAGGAAGCTTGTTGACTACAAGTACTCTTCCTCTGAGTCTTTAGAGTTTGGTTCAGACCAAAAGAATTATCTAATAATTTCAAAAATAATTGCCAAAAAAAAATTTCAGAAATATACTTGTCAAAAAATTTTCTTTTGACTTAGACTTCTCCTAAATTTGACACATCCTAGGAGTCCTTGTAGATCATGAAGTAGACATCCTCTGTGTCTTTAGGGTTTATCAAAATCAAAAGAATGAACAACATTTTGAGTGTGGTAATTCTCAAAAAGACAATTTTCAAAAATACAATTTAGAATATGATAATTTTAAAGTATAAATCTTTTTCAAAAAACATAAGTGATAATAATTTTTCAAGCACGGTTTTCGAAAAATCAAAAAAAATCTTTTAAAAGAATAAGACACTCCCCCTGTATCCAACACCGTTTGACTCTATCTAAGTGCCTTAAGGGACTTTAGTGTTGACCTAAGAGGCTTGTGTCTAATTGTCTAGGTCAAACAATTTTTCAAAAAGATATAATTTTGAAAATGTATAATATATAAGCACTCAGACAAGCATGAAATCCATAAAAATATTATTATGTTAAATCACTATTTTGAAAATAGATTTTTAGAAAAAATATTCTAAGAATTTTGGAAAACAATTTTGAAAAATATTTTTCAATTTATTAGTCCTTAACATCTCACCCATTTTAGATGTCTCAGTACAAGCAAGCATAGTTGCCTTATGGGTGTATTGTGAGATGCTTGAATAATTTTTCCTTAAATTTAATCTAAGATTTAATTAAAACTTGTGTTAAATTCAAATTTATCAAATAGTAAATTGAATTTGAGTTTCGATAATTGGCTTCCAGGTCTTGGCGAGGCACAGAGGTCTTCTTTGGTCGTAGCCTTATTGGAGCAACAACCCTTTCCTTGACAAAGCCTTTTATCGAAAGTTCATTTTCAAATTACTTATTGAAAAATTTTGGTCTAACTAGCTCAGGTTTTGGATTGGTAGCTTCGGCTAGTTCCACCAGACTAAACAGACCAAGTAGGGTACGTCTTACCTTACTTGACCTTATTAGAAGGGCTTCCCTAATGTACTATCATCTCACCTCTACCTAATACTATGTTGTTCAAGTTTCAATTAGTCTTTTTCCTATAACCGTTCTAAATTATGCATAAAATTAAACATGAATAACATGACATATATTTAAAAAAAATAGCAGAAGCATGGCATGACAGTTATGCATGAGTCAAACAATTCATAACATTTCACTTAAGTTACTAATAATGTATCAAATTCCCAATTTGATACACATCGTGTGAACTCGCGAATATGCCAACCCACATTGACATATTTAATTTTATTAAATTGATTGTTGCAGTTTGGGTAAGATTTTATTTAATTCAAGTTTAAGTTATTATGATTTAAAGTTTATTTAGGAATTAATTTATAAGAATTAAATTAAGATAAAAATAATTATGATTAAATTAACTACGGATTAAATTAAGAATTAAATTAATTAAGGATTAATTAAAATTAATTAAGAATTAAATCGAAATTAAATTAATAAGGATTAATTAAAATTAATTAAGAATTAAATTAAACTTGAATTAATTAAAGATTAATTAAAATTAATTAAGAATTAAATTAAACTTGAATTAATTAAGGATTAATTAAAATTAAATTAATTAAGGATTAAATTAAGTAAAACACTTAATTAAGATTTATTTAAGGTTGAAATAATTAAGGTAAAAATTGTTAAGATTTAATTAGAGTTGAAATGATTAATGTAAAAATTGCTAAGATTTAATTAGATTTAGATTTCAAAATTTCTGAGTTAATTAATAGTTGTGGGTCTAGCTCCATCATCTTCGTTATTTTAAAAATATCTGATTTATTTACTATTTCTTCTTTATTTAACTTTTCAAGATTTTCTAACAATTCTGATTTGTTTGAATTTTTATAAATTTTATTAACTGTAGCCTTGATCCTAGAAAATTCACCTTCCTCCTCATCCTCATCATCAAAATCATATCCTTCTACATCTTCATAATAGGTGGAGTAATTTTCTGGGCTACTAGTTAATGTATTATAATTGTTTTCAGGATTATCCAAGAAAATAATTAAATTATTATCTAAAAAGATTTCATCTCCACTATTTTTAGAAATATCCTCATTATCCTCAGAAATAATTTTAATAAAATCAGATTTGTTTTCAAGATTATCCTCAACATTTTCAGAATTTTCCGAATTATCATTAAAATTTTCAGATCTAATTTCAGAATTATCATTAAAATTTTCAGATCTAATTTCAGAATTATCATTAAAATTTTCAAATCTAATTTTAGCAGAATTTATTTTAGAAATTATTGAATTGACATTAAGGATTAAACAGTTAATTTCTGATATTTTAACATTATCTATATTTTGTAATTGGTCATGCAAGATATTGATTTGACTATTCACAATGTTTAATTTTTCAAAAAAATTATCTAAATTATCTGCATAAGGTAGTGCAGGAATTTGAAAATCTTTTTGAACGTAAATTTTTCGTACCTTTGCCGGACACTGATTCTTGTAGTGTCTGTACTTTTCGCATTTGAAACATTTGATGTAACTTTTGTCCCACCGGACTCCGGGTGCTGGTACTTCCTTGTCACTGGTGGTAAAGTTCGAGTCTTACGAGTAGGACACTGATTTTTATAGTGTCCTCTCTCCCTGCACTTAAAGCATGTGATATGAAATTTAAAAATTGACATTAAAAAAATATACCTAATTCACCCCTGGGCTCCCCCTCAACTTCTGGCGTCTTTGCTCCGTCGGTTGTTAGCCCGGTGAAGAGCGACCAGGCTCTGATACCACTTGTGGGGACCGGTGCCATCGATAGAGGGGGATGAATATCGACCGTAAAAACTTCGTGGAAACTTCGTAAACATTCGATTGTTCATTCTGGTCGCTAATTTAGTAGCAACGAAAAATAGAAAGAATGAACAAAAACAGAACTCGGAGTGCACACGAATTTTACTTGGTTCCCAACCCCCCAGGGTCAGTACATCCAAGGCCTAAGCATGGGAAATGCCCGTCCACTAATGGTCTCCTTTTCGGACTTTCCGGAGGCAGAGAAACCCGTCTTACAATGCACGTTTGTACAATAAAAAATATACGAAAATTAAGTGCAGAAAAGTAAAAGCAAACCAAAATATAAAAGGTTGAAGACTCGGCCGATCTGGAACTTTGAAGTGTCGCGCACTTCCTCTCTGAGCCTCCTTGGTCGCAGAGCTTCGTCTTTAGCGCTTTGTCGTCACTCGGAAAGCTCAGAATGATATTCGAATTATCGTCCTAAATTGAGGGGTCGAATCCCCTTTATAGGCTTGTTACTGGGCGCCTGTGTTCAATGAGAGACCTCATAGAGCCTGGTCAAACCTCATCTTCGTGCCGAACTTGCAGCAGTCGATAAGGATATCAACCAGGGCGTCCTAGACATACAGGGTGCCTGAATGATTGAGGCACTCTGTATCATTGAGGCACCTGTTTCATTGAGGCACCTTGGTTAATGGGGGCGCCTAGTACCTTGTTTTCCAGCCATGTTTTGCCTGCTTTGTCTTCAATTTAGGTACCTGCAAGATACATAAATACAAGGCAAACACATATACAATCTTAGCCTTAGCGAATTAGTTCTGACTTTGGATTTCCGCGAAACCCTAGGTTGAACCGACGCCTAAGTTCCCATCCCGGGGAACGCACCTTTCACCTACTCTTCTCAAGAGACGGTTGCCACCCGACCCATCTGGTTGGACTTTTGCCCAGCTTTACTCACCAGGTCTTTTGCCCAATCCTACGACCAGGACTTCGTGCCCAGTCCACAACCAGGACTTATTGTCCAATTCCACTAACCATGACTTAGTGCCCAACGCTCGATCAGGTCTTAGGTGCCCAGCCCTTGGCCAGGACTTAGTGCCCAATTCCATGAACGAGGACTTAGTGCCCAACCCTCGGTCAGGTCTTAGGTGCCTAGCCCTCGTCTAGGACTTAGTGCCCAATTTCATGAACCAGGACTTAGTGCCCAATTCCACGAACCAGGACTTAGTGCCCAACCCTCGGTTAAGTCTTAGGTGCCCAACCCTCGGCCAGGACTTAGTGCCCAATTCTTCGAACCAGGACTTCGTGCATAGGTTAACTAGGACTTTTTATCACTTTGGTCCAGTTTTCTTGACTACCCTTCCCTTGTTTAATGTATCACTGACTTAAACATATTGTCAAACATTGAAACACTTAGAGGAGGACATCACTAATGCATCTTGCACCAACATCGATGATTGTGCGGTTGGCGGGGAGGGGGGGGATTGCCCCTGCAAAAAAAATTCTATCTTTTGTCCTTGCTCAACAAAGATGTCAGTTAGTTCACAAGCAAGATAAACATATGAATTATTAAAGCAAAAAGGAAGGAACCATAGATAGTTACTTGGGTTGCAACTAGGAAGCTTACTAATCTAAGGCAAAAATAAAGCTCAATTCTCCTGAATAACTCCTTCGGGCAGAGAAGCCTCATACACACTTGTAGAACTTAGAAAATAGATAAACACTAAAAGAAATTTGTGCATTGTTGAATTGATGTTTGGAACAAAGCTTTGGGGGTTTATTTATAGCCCTAGTTAAGTCTATCCTATGGGATCGGATTGAATCGATAGAGGGGGGGTGAATATCGATCGTAAAAATATTCGGACAAAGAGAGTAATTGCACAGCGGAAATAGCAAAAACAGTCGCTAACTCGGTTTGTTTTTACTTGGTTCGGAGTCGCGGTCGCTCCTACTCCAAGGCCCACGGTCCTTGACTATTTACGATGGGCAATTCTATATTTTCGTAAAAGATTACAAGTTGGAGTACAAATATAGAATTTAAAATGAAATTACAGCACTTAACAAAATTAACTTTTACCGACGACCGGAGAAGTTGGATGTTCGGAGCAGCGGGTCGTCATCGGCGATTGAATCGCGAGTACAAAGCTTGTCGGAGCGTAGTGCTTGAGAGAAACAGTTGGAAGTAATTGATCCTGAAGCCTTGGGGGTAAACCCCCTTTTATAGTTGTAGCTGGGGCACCTGTATTGAAGGGGGCGCCTGACACGTGGCCTCCTCTACGCGAACCTCAATCCGTAGACTTGACCAGCGCTTTGTTAGTGATATAAGAGAAGTGTCCTAAGGCAATCGCCTTATGATTGTAATAATTTATTTTAATAAATGAATATTCACTATTTGAGTATATATGTTTGTGTATTTGATTGAGATCTTAAACTCATTTACTGAATGTCCGCAATACAATTCACAGCATGAGAGAATTTGTGACGAATTCACAACTAGTGATTATCTCTACATGTGCAATTGTGAAGTATTGAAATTGTCCCTAGTCGATGAATTGATAAATACAGACACTATCAATTCTATTAAAACTAGCATGAGTTATTCTCTAATCAGCTGATTCTCACTGGCTGGTGACATTAAGATGTCCGGAGATAAGCATGAATGCTAGTTAAGGGAACTAGTTCATTGGAGTGACTGGCTGTAAAACTTCATATGGTAGTCTACATATAGATATGTCAGTGAAGTTCTTACTGCAGCTTAAGTGCGATGTTCCTTTGACTTGCGGTGTTCAAGTCATCTTGGTCATGGAGACTTATACTTTGACATCTTAAGCAAGCATCTCCAAGGAGGTGTGGACCCAATTTGATTGGGTATAAGCCGAAGTGCCCGAAGATGTTTGAACAACCTACAAAGGATTCACCACTCTTTGCGAGGAGATGTATACCCGAGGCCTATCGTCGGATTGTTACTCGAAGCCTCTGGCCAGAGCATGACATGTTCAGAGTATGAATCTTTTAAATACATGAGAGTAATTAGAATCCGTAGGACGAGAAAACATTACTTGGGCTAGGTGTGACGTAGTCAGCCTAGTGGGGACTGACACACATAGACCATGTCCTGAACCAAGTGGGTATAAGATGGTGAAGGGAATGGGACACGATTCATTATAGCTGCTGAAGGGTTTCAGAATTGTTTCTGAGGTCAACCGTTGATCTTTCGATTAATTGGGGATCATGATGTACTACTAGGTGCCACTCATGATCGTTCTATAATTGATTAATTATAGACGGCCAACATAAATCGAAAGCCTATTTAGTCACACGCACTACGAGTAATCCGAGGGATTTAAAATGAGTTGAAAATTGGATTTTTCAATCAAGAGAGATTAGGTTTGGTTGAGCCAAACGATAAGTCGAATCTGAATTTTTTCAGAGACGCATCGGAAGCGTAAAATGGCTAAGTCTTTTAAAAGACTTAATAGATGAATTAAATAAGTTTAATTCATTGGGGGCTTGGCTTGGATGGGCCGGTCAAAGAGGGCCTCCATCCTCTTTGCTTGGTCGGCCACAACAAAGGGAGAGAACCAAGTTTTTGGTTCAATTTATAAAATAAACCAAGTGTGGTTTGTTTTATAAAATTATGGATGATATAAGTTTTTATATAATAAACCAAGGTTTGGTTTATTTTTCATGGAAATTAAAATGAACCATGGATTGGTTTATTTTATAAAATCAATCATGGATTGATTTACTATAATAAGGAAATTTATTTCATAGGAGAGAAGATTTTTATCATGAATTAAAATATGATTTTAACCATGATATAAAATCAAACTTGGCATGATGGAATAAGTTATTCCATATTTGAGAGGCTTGATGGTTGAGAGGCCACTATATAAAGGACCCAAGGCAAGGCTTGGGTGTGAATCGTAGAGATGAAGGCATAGGCTCTCTCCCTCTCTTTCTCTCCTTCTCTTCTCCCCTTCTTGTCGTGCGCCAACGAGCCCCAAGAAGGAGCAACAGCCGGCCGCCCCTGCCCTTTCCCTGCCGACCACCGCCTGCTGCCGAAAGAAGGTGCTGCCGGAATTAGAGTTTGCCGCAAGGATCTTTTTGCCGCAAGCCTCTTCTTTTGCTTCGCCGGAATTTTGATTCCGGCCATCCTTTTGTGGTTAGTCTTCCGACTTCTCTCTTGGTTTTTCTTGTCGCGTTCTCAGAGAATCTAGTAGTTCTCGAGAACACGAAACTCGTGGCTTTGCGAAGTCATCTCGAAGATACTCGGCGTGGACGCGAATAGAGGCGGAGCTTCCAAGGGACGCTTACGGTTGGATCTTATCCCTTCCTTTGAGTTACGCGAGGTAATATATAAATTAGTTTATGTTTCTGCAAAATTTTAAATATATGATCATGTCTACACAAGATAAACTTGCATGCTTAGATGTGTAGTTAAATGATTTAGAGAAATTATTTATGCTAAACCTTCCGCTGCACGTAATTAATTTTGAAATTACGAACCGCATCCATGTCAACATGCACCCGGTCCCAACAGTGATATAGAGCCGAGGTTTGTGTTCGACATAATCATATAATTGTTTTTGCGGAAAGCTTTGTCATGATCTCAATTTTGGAAAATTTTCCAATTATGGAAACATTCCAATTATGGTAAATTTTCGAATTAGGAATTTCAAAGTTTGGAAATCCTCATGAAATTTCGCAAACTTTTGAAATATCTCTGTTTCTGAAATTTTATGATAATTGTGAAAACTTTTCATTTTTGGAAACTTTCCAATTTTGGAAATTTCCTATTTTGAAAATTTTCTAATTTTGGAAAAACGTAAGTTTTCTTTGTACCAGAAACTTACAATTATTCTGAAAACCTTTAATTTTTGGAAACTTTCCATTTATGGAAAGCTCGCAATTTTGGACACTTTCTTTCAAGAAAGTCTAGACAAATTATGGGAATATTAATTGACATTTAACTTTATAATTGGAAATTAAATTATTTACAAAATTCTTTATTTTGGATTGAGTCTCGGGGAGCCGTCCAATTTAAAGTTAGTTGTTATAATTAAATTTCTTAAATTGAATTTAAATTGTCAAATGTTTAATTTGGATTGAGCCTCGGGGAGCCATCCAAATNTTTTGAAACTTAAGTTTTGAGGGCTTAACTGCAATAACTCAAAGTTTTAAAGGAGAGAAAGTTATAACCTAAACTACAGGGGCTAAATGGCAAAAGACCAACATAAAAACGGGCTGTTAGGGCAGTGGCTTCGGCCGCTCCACCTCTCGCTGCTCGATCACCCACCGCAGCCGCCTCGCCCACTCGATCATCTCCCACACGAAACCAACGCATCCCAGGGCCGGCGACCCTATCCCGTGGACTCTGCTCCACTCCACCTCTCGCCGGATTCAGGGCAATAGGTTGAAGCTGGAAGAAGCTAACGTAGGGAGGAGCCGGCGACTGTGAGGATTGCTGTGATCCTCGGGTTTGAGCGAGCGGTTCGTGCCAGCCATCACTGAGGTAAAGCTTGCTTCAATCTTGAGACCTTGGATGTATATGTTGATAGATTAGTCTGGATTAGTAGGGGTTCTATTCGGATTTGGGTTCCCTTGTAGCAACTCTCGGTTTTGGGATCACGAATTATTATTGCTTCTATTTGGGTTCTGTTTGGTAGGCTACAGCTCAAATCGGATTGAATGTTTGGATTGCCCATGGGCTCTTTGTGTTAGACTTGGTGATTTGATCTATTTTAGGATGCTCTTAGGTATCCATGAGATCTGGTCTTGAAATCTTTCGGGATTTTGAGTTGGTTTCGAATATTGCTTGGGTTTGGTTGTTTTGGATTTGTTCTACACTAGTTTCTATCATATGTTCTCCTTTGTTAAGGCTTTTGATCTGAAGTTGAATGGATTGATACTGTGCCGTGAGCTTCTTGGAGGTGGCTAGAGGTTTGGTCTTGCTCCTTTGGTCGTATGCTTCAAGATGGAGATTTGCCATGGTTTGTTTGGAGATTAAAGTATGGATTGAGCTTTACGGTAAGTTTAGAGTTTGAATAATGTTGTAAAAGATGAACTAGATGGATTCCTTATTTGTTGAATTTATTAGTTGGATCATTAATTCATAACTGTGTTGAATTAATTAAATGATTATTCGATTAATGAAGGAATTACTAGGTTGATAAGTTGATCAATGGATGAAAGTGTTTCTTTTGCTTCTGGAAGAGCTATTGATTAACCTACGGGTTAGGTTTTATTTGGTATGTAAGCCTAATGAGTTAATTTGATAAATTCAAGTTTAAAAACTTTGGAATCTATTCAGGGTAATATGGGATAAATAAGGGTTAATCATCTAATTATGATTAATTAGATGAAACGATGATAACTAGAAAGATCCTAATTACTTGAGATAGCTTGTTAGCTATAAATTATAGATTTTTGTAGCTAAATAATATGCCTTTGACACAGGGCATTGATTGGATTTGTCATTATTGATTATCAGACGGAAGGTTCTTGCTGATACGAGCACTACTTTGAGGCGGGTACCCTTGACTTATCTCTTTTGATATTGTCATATTGTTATGCATAGACTGTTATAGATAGCAGTAAGATTATACGCTATTCCTTATTTATTATGCCTATTCTGGATACTTATTAGTTATCCCTGAGTTATTATACCTGTCCTGGATACTTGTTAGTTATCCTTGAGTTATCATGTCTATTCTGGATACTTGTTAGTTATCCCTGAGTTATTATGTCTGTTCTGGATACTTGTTAGTTATCCCTGAGTTATTATGCCTGTCCTGGATACTTGTTAGTTATCCCTGAGTTATTATGCTTGTCCTGGATACTTGTTAGTTATCCTTGAGTTATTAGGCTTGTTCTGGATACTTGTTGTTTAACCCTGAGATATTATGCGGTTAGTTTCATACAGTATCAGGTATTGTCATATCTATATGTATGCTTAGATATCGTGAGGTATCTCTTGTGTTTGACATTGAGAGATCTATAGATTTCGGCCAGTATACCTTGTAGGTTACCTATATTTCCTGTTATAGGATTTCAGACTGAGACTTAGTATACTGAGGACTTGGGGAGGGAGGTATGTGTATCTATCATACACCATCCTTGCATTGTTGCATGCCGGCGATCAGCGACTCCCTTGTGGTTGAGCCTAATCGTCTTCTGGCACATGATATGCACACACGGCCACTCATGGGTTAGTGGATACCGCTGGGTGTGTGCATTTGCCCGGTATTGCTCCGCTCGTCCGCTCAGGGGTAGTGGTTTCGGAGCGTGGTAGCAAGCAGGGATCCCTTCTCTACCCATAGACCAGAGAAGATGAGAGAGATATCTCCCCCATATATACATGGGGCGGAGCGATAGCTCCACCAGCATCCTGTCCTCTCGGTCACTCAGGAGTAGTGATGGCAGAGTACGGACAGTGTCACAGCTCTACCCACTCGGCCGACACAGTATCGCCTGTCTCGGTGGCTTGACTGGAGTTAGGGGGTGACCATGGCATTGCACCATGTGCATATTTTGCATCGTGCATTGTTTGCTGCACTTGATTGCTGCACTTGTTTGACATGCATATTCTGGAGACTTGTTATCTGAGATTATATGTCTATTGATATTCCCTTGGTACTTATTACCCTCTTTTCAGGTTAGATGGATTCTGGTATGTATCTTTATTCAGTATTTTCAGTATACCTTTTCCTATTGTTCATATGAGACTGTATCAGCGTAGACTCCTATTGTTATTATAACTTTCTACGCATATCTGTTGGGTATTCGCTGAGTTATGGACTCACCCCGTTGCCATACATTTTATTTCAGGTTGATGTCTGCCAGAAGAGCCCAGCAGCCAGTCCCTACCCATCGCAACGACATGGTTTCGTTTTGTACTTTGTAGTGTATTGGTTTATATTTCTTTTAGCGAGATGTATATGTCGTATGTGTCGTGAGCCCTAAGGGGTTGTTGTATTTGTTGTTTCGTCATAAGTCGGACCGGTCCGCAGTCAGGTATGATTTACTTAGTTGTCGGGTGCTTTTATGTTGGGTATATATATATTTTGAGGCCTGAGGCCAATTAAACTGCGTGGTGATGTCTATTATTATCTGCGTGTGTGTTTGTATGTGTAAATTGTCCGCCGGACAGGGGAGGTGCTATCCGATTTTATATTGGAACAGCAGCTCCTGGGTCTCGGGGCGTGACAAATATCCTCATTATCCTCAGAAATAATTTTAATATTCTCAGAAATATCATTATTATCCTCAAGAATATTGTCAATATTATCTGAAATATTTGACATTAAAGAATTATTAATTTCTATCTCATCATAATCAATAACATTATAAGAATTATCAGTTACAATATCATTTTCAGAGTTAATTCCAACATTATCAGAATTAATTTCAATATTATCAGAATTAACTTCAATATTATCAGAATTAATTTTAAAAATCATTGCATTGATATTGACAATTAAAGAATTGATTTCTGATAATTTATTATTGTCTACCTTTGGTAATTGATCATGCAATACCCTAAGTTGATTATGCAATAGATGTAGTTTATCAGAAAATAAACAGATTTATCAAAATTATTAACATACTTGAAAGACTGTGCAGTAATTTGAAAATTTTTACGAACGTAAATTTTTCGTACCTTAAACGGACACTGATTCCTGTAGTGTCTGTGCTTTTGACATTTGAAACACCTTATTTGACTTTTGTGTTGGTGCAAGTTGCATCAATGATGTTCTTCCTTAAATGTTTTAATGTTTGACAATTCACTTAAGTTAGTGATATATTGAACAGACAAAGGGGAGCAAAAGAGAAGTAACCTTAGTTGAAGAAAAGTCCTAATTAATCTAGGCATCGGAACCCTAAAGACCTAGCGAAGGGCTGCTAGGCACCTAGCGAAGGACTGCTAGGTATTGAAACTCTAAGACCTAACGAAGGGCTGTTAGGCACCTAGCGAAGGGCTGCTAGGTATCGAAACCCCAAGACCTAGCAAAGGGCTGCTAGGCACCTAGCGAAGGGCTGCTAGGTATCGAAACCCCAAGACCTAGCGAAGGGCTGCTAGGTATCGAAACCCCAAGACCTAGCGAAGGGCTGCTAAGTATCGAAACCCCAAGACCTAGCGAAGGGCTGCTAGGCACCTAGCGAAGGGCTGCTAGGTATCGAAACCCCAAGACCTAGCGAAGGGCTGCTAGGTATAGAAGACCTAGCGAAGGGCTGCTAGGCACCTAGCGAAGGGATGCTAGGCATAGAAGACCTAGCGAAGGGATGCTAGGCACCTGGCGAAGGATTTCTAGGGAATGAAGTCTTGGTCTGAGGGACTAAGCAACTTAGCTGAGCGATGACTAAGGACAGGAGTAGAGACGGGTCAGGGTTTGGGCGTCTCGAGGTCCGGAAGTATCGGAAGCTAAGCAAAAGTCCACCCGAAGGGCAGGGTGGCAACCGTCTCCTGAAAGGAGTAGGTGAAGGGCGAGTTCTCGGGGATAGGAACTCGTGCCGTTTTGACCTAGGGTTTCGTGGAAATCTGAAGTCCGAACCAAGTCCCTAAGGCTAACATTATATGTATCCATGCTTTGTGTTTGTGTATCTTGCAGGTATCAAGAACCGGAGACAAAGCAGTTAAACCAGGCAAAAACCTGTTGGAGGCCCTAAGCAGGGCGCCCCCATCATTGGGGGCGCCCCCATGCAGCCAGGGCGCCCCCAGCAAGGGGGGCGCCCCCAGGCAGTACTAAAGAAACAGTTTTCGTGATGCAGTCAAAATAGGTGTCATCCAGGGCGCCTGGAGTGTCCGGGGCGCCCGGATTAGAAGTTGTTTTGCTGTTTCGAAGTCAGAACACAGGATAAGCCCTCATGGGGGCGCCCGGAGCATCCGGGGTGCCCTGGTCAGTAATCTTATCACCTGCGGCGAGGTACTCGTAAGGATAAGGTTTGACCGAGTCTTCCGGGGCGCCCCCAGCGTTCGGGGCGCCCCCAGGAGGCCTATATAAGGGGCTTCGACCCCTCTGCTTCAGACACGACTTCCTAGAACCATTCCGAGCATTCTGACCGATGGCAACGCACTGGAAACGAGGCTCTACGACCGGGAGGCTCCAGGAGGAAGTGCGCGGCACTTCGGAGGTCCAGATTGGCCGAGCTTCATCCTTGTCTTGTTGGTTTGCATTTTGTTAATTACCGTACTTAATTTTTCTATATTATTGCTTGTAATCTTGCACTGTAAGTCGGGTTTCTCCGCCTCCGGAAAGTCCGGGAAGGAGACCAATAGTGGACGGGCGTTCCCGTGCATAGGCCTTGGATGTACTGACCCTGGGGGGTCGGGAACCAAGTAAAAATCCTGCGTGTCCTTTGCTGTGTTTTTATTCGTTCTATTTATTTTCCGCTGCGCTAACACTCTAAGTCTAGAACGAAAGTTACGAAGTTTCTGCGAAGTTTTCACGGTCGATATTCACCCCCCCCTCTATCGACGGCACCGGTCCTACAATTGGTATCAGAGCCAAGCCGCTCTTCACCGGACTAACCGCCGACGGAGCAACGACGCCAGGAGTTGAGGGGGAGCCCAGGGGTGAATCAGGTACATCTTTTTTAATGTCTAATTTTAAATTGCATATTATTTGTTTCACATGTAGGGAGAGAGGGCACTATAAAAATCAGTGCCCTACTCATAAAAATCGTTCATCACCGGTGACAAAGGGGGCACCAGCGCCAGGAGTCCGGAGAGATAAAAGCCATATCAGATGCTTCAAGTGCGAAAAATTCGGACACTACAAAAACAAATGTCCGACAAAGGTACGAAAAATTTATGTTCCAAAAATTTTACAAGTTCCTGCACTGCCATGTGATAAAGTAATCAATTCTTCTGATAAAGTATATCTACTGCATAATAAAATTAACTTTTTGCATGTTAAATTACAAAACGTGAATATGACCAAAATATCAGAAATTAATTGTTTAATTCAGAATATCAATTCAGAAATTAATAAAATTAATTCTGATAATTTTTCTGATAAAATTAATTCTGATAACTTTTCTGATAAAATTAATTCTGATAACTTTAATTCTGAAAAAATTAATTCTGATAACTATTCTGAGAAAATTAATTCTGATAATTTTTCTGATAAAATTAGTTCTGATAATTTTAATTCAGACAAAATTAATCCTAAGGATAATTCGGAATTCAAATTTGAAAATCCTAAGGATAAATCCGAATTCAAATTTAAAAACCTTAACGATAATTCTGACCCTAAAATTATTGAAAATCTTGAGGATAAAGAAGATTTTATTGAAAATATTCTTGAGGATAATAAAGATAAAATCCTCCTAGATGATAACTTAATTATAGATAATATTGAATATTATTATAAAACTTTAACTACTGGCCCATTCTACTCCACCTACTGTGAGGATATAGAAAGATCTAATCTTGAGGAGGATATAGAACTATCTAAGATAAAGGTCATAGTTAATAAAAATTACAAAAATTCAAATAAATCAAAATTATTAGAAAAACTTGAAAAGAAAGATAAAAATGAAGAAGAAATTTTTGAAATAATGAAAATGATGAATTTAAACCCACAATTATTAATTAATCATTATAATCTTCATTAAATCTTAATTTAATCATAATTAAATTCAAATTAAATTCAAATTAATCCAAATTAAATTCAAATTAATTCTAATTAAATTCAAATTAAATTCATATTAAATTCAAATTAATTCAAATTAAATTCAAATTAAATTCAAATTAATTCAAATTAAATTCAAATTAATTCAAATTAATTCAAATTAAATTCAAATTAAATTCAAATCAATTCAAATTAAATTCAAATTAATTCAAATTAAATTCAAATTAATTCAAATTAAATTCAAATTAAATTCAAATTAATCCAAATTAAATTCAAATTAAATTCAAATTAATTCAAATTAATTCAAATTAAATTAAATTAAATTCAAATTAAATTAAATTTAATCCAAATTAATTGAAACTTAAATTCATTAATTCTCAATTGATTAATTAATTCAATCAATTCTTAATTAACCTGAATTCAACTAAAATCTTAAATAACTTAAACTCAAACTAAAATAAAATTTTACCCAAACTATAACAATTAAAATTAATATCATTAAATATGTCAAAGTGGGTTGACATATTCGCGGGTTCACTCGACATGTATCAAATCAGGAATTTGATACATTTTAGAAACTTAAATAAAATTATTTGACTTGTTTGACTCATGCATAACTGCTATGACATGCATTTGCTATTCTTTTAAAATATATGACATATCATTCATATTTAAATTTTATGCATATATTAGAACGACTATAGGAAAAAGAATAATTGAAACTTGATCAACCTAGTATTGGGTACGGTGAGATGATAGTACGTTAGGGAAGCCAATTCTGATAAGATCAAGTATACTTGGTCTCTTTAGACTGGTGAAACTAGCCGAAGCTACCGATCCAAGACCCAAACTAGTTAGACTAGAATTTTTCAAAAAGTAATTTTGAAAATGACATTTCATTAAAAGGTTTTATCAAGGAAAGGGTTGATGATCCAATAAGGCTACGACCAAAGAAGGCCTAGTGCCTCGCCAAGACCTGGAAGCCAATTTTTGAAACTCAAATTCAAGTTACTTCTTGTCAAATTCAAATCTATCACAAACTTCAATTAATTCTTAGAGTTAATAAATTAAGAAAAATGATTCAAGCATCTCACAATACACCTATAAGGCAACTATGCTTGCTGTATTGATACATCTAAAATGGGTGAGATGTTAAGGACTAATAAATTGAAAAATGTTTTTCAAAATTGTTTTTCAAAATCATTAGAATATTTTTCTAAAAATATTTTTTCAAAATAATGTTTCAACAAAATAATGTTTTTATGGAATTCATGCTTGTCTGATTGAATATACATATTATACGTTTCTCAAAAATCATACCTTTTTTTAAAAAAATTGTTTGACTCACGCAATTAGACACAAGCCTCTTAGGACAACACTAAAGTTCCTTAAGGAACTTAGTTAGAGTCAAACGGTGTTGGATGTAGGGGGAGTGTTTTGTTCTTTATATCAAAAATATTTTTTTCGAAAACTGCACCTTAATTTGCATTACATATGTTTTCAAAATTATCTTCTTTCCAAATTGTGGCTTCAAAATTTATCTACTTGAAAATTATCGTTTCTTTGACTTTGATAAACCCTAAAGACACAGAGGAAAGGTCCACTTTATCATCTTCAAGGACTCCTAGGACGTGTCAAATTTAGGGGGAGTCTAACAAGTCTTAAATTATTTTAAAAATTATTATTCTTTTGATCTGAATCAAACCTTAAGACTCAGAGGAAGAATACTTGTGGTCAACAAGCTTCCCAGGACTGGGTCAAGTTTAGGGGGAGATCAAATTAAAAGAATTATTGAATATCTCAAATGTTTTCATGCGCCATATTTTCAAATCTCGCTAGAGACATAAATAGTTTTTCAAAATACTATTAGTCTATTGTTTTCGTGTGACCTATGAAATTATCTTTGAAACAATATTTACTTGACTTTGAAGAAATTCCAAGACACTTAGGAAATGTCCTTGTAATCAACAAGGTTTCCTAGGATAGTGTCAGACAGGAAGGTAAACCAAATCAAGTAATATATTGAGTTTTCAAAAGTTCACACATTTTTCAAAATGCACCAGCATATATTATCAAAAGTACTATCATTTTTTTTAATATTTACTTGACTTTGTAAAATTTCGAGGATACTTAGGAAAATGTCCTTGTAGTCAACAAGGTTTCCCAGGATTGTGTCAGACTGGAAAAGAAACTTAGTCAAGTAAAATATTTCAAAAATCACTTATTTTCAAAAACAGTTAGTACTTGCAAAATAGGCATAACATTTATATTTTCCAAAATAACATTTTTTTCAAAAGTTATACATTTTCCAAAAAAAAGTACTTTATATTTTTTCAAAAAAAAAAATTTACAAATTCTTTCAAAAGTACTTGCATGTTGTTAAAGATCAATTTTCAAAGTACTTGTATTATTCAAAACAAATAACATCTTTTTCAAAATTATGCACCTTTTTTTTCAAAAATGCAATATATCATTCAAAATACAATGCTTTCAAAATTTCTGCACCAAGTATTTTTCAAAAAAAAAACCAAAATATTCATTATTGGTGCAAGTATTTTCTTAAAGTTTTTTGATGTATGACAAAGGGGGAGAGGTGTGCTTAAGTTAGAAAATTTTAAAATATAAGTTTCAAAACTTATTTCAATTTTTTCTTGTTTTTTATCCCAAGGATAGTGAGTTAGCCCCTTAAACCAATCTAACTTAAGTTATTGTCAAACATCAAAAAGGGGGAGATTGTTGGTGCAAGTTGCATCAATGATGTTCTTCCTTAAATGTTTAAATGTTTGACAATTCACTTAAGTCAGTGATATATTAAACAGACAAAGGGGAGCAAAAGAGAAGTAACCTTAGTTGAAGAAAAGTCCTAGTTAATCTAGGCATCGGAACCCTAAAGACCTAGCGAAGGGCTGCTAGGCACCTAGCGAAGGACTGCTAGGTATTGAAACTCTAAGACCTAACGAAGGGCTGTTAGGCACCTAGCGAAGGGCTGCTAGGTATCGAAACCCCAAGACCTAGCGAAGAGCTGCTAGGTATCGAAACCCCAAGACCTAGCGAAGGGCTGCTAGGCACCTAGCGAAGGGCTGCTAGGTATCGAAACCCCAAGACCTAGCGAAGGGCTGCTAGGCATAGAAGACCTAGCGAAGGGCTGCTAGGCACCTAGCGAAGGGATGCTAGGCATAGAAGACCTAGCGAAGGGATGCTAGGCACCTGGCGAAGGATTGCTAGGGAATGAAGTCTTGGTCTAAGGGACTAAGCAACTTAGCTGAGCGATGACTAAGGACAGAAGTAGAGACGGGTCAGGGTTTGGGCGTCTCGAGGTCCGGAAGTATCAGAAGCTAAGCAAAAGTCCACCCGAAGGGCTGGGTGACAACCGTCTCCTGAAAGGAGTAGGTGAAGGGCGAGTTCTCGGGGATAGGAACTCGTGCCGGTTCGACTTAGGGTTTCGTGGAAATCCGAAGTCCGAACCAAGTCCCTAAGGCTAACATTATATGTATCCATGCATTGTGTTTGTGTATCTTGCATGTATCAAGAACTGGAGACAAAGCAGTTAAAACAGGCAAAAACCTGTTGGAGGCCCTAAGCAGGGCACCCCCATCATTGGGGGTGCCCCCATGCAGCCAGGGCGCCCCCAGGCAGTACTAAAGAAACAGTTTTCGTGATGCAGTCAAAATAGGTGTCATCCAGGGTGCCCGGAGCGTCCGGGGCACCCGGATCAGAAGCTGTTTTGTTGTTTCCAAGTCAAAACACAGGATAAGCCCTCACGGGGGCGCCCGGAGCATCCGGGGCGCCCTGGTCAATAATCTTATCACCTGCGGCGAGGTACGCGCAAGGATAAGGTTTGACCGAGTCTTCTGGGGCGCCCCCAGCGTCCGGGGCGCCCCCAGCGTCCGGGGCGCCCCCAGCGTCCGGGGCGCCCCCAGCGTCCGGGGCACCCCCAGGAGGCCTATATAAGGGGCTTCGACCCCTCTGCTTTAGACACGACTTCCTAGAACCATTCCAAGCATTCTGACCGACGGCAACACACTGGAAACGAGGCTCTACGATCGGGAGGCTCCAGGAGGAGGTGCGCGGCACTTCGGAGGTCCAGATTGGCCGAGCTTCATCCTTGTCTTGTTGGTTTGCATTTTGTTAATTACCGTACTTAATTTTTCTATATTATTGCTTGTAATCTTGCACTGTAAGTCGGGTTTCTCCGCCTTCGGAAAGTCCGGGAAGGAGACCAATAGTGGACGGGCATTCCCGTCCATAGGCCTTGGATGTACTGACCCTGGGGGGTCAGGAACCAAGTAAAAATCCCGCGTGTCCTTTGCTGTGTTTTTATTCGTTCTATTTATTTTCCGCTGCGCTAACACTCTAAGTCTAGAACGAAAGTTACGAAGTTTCTGCGAAGTTTTCACGGTCGATATTCACCCCCCTCCTCTATCGACGGCACCGGTCCTACATTTTGTCCCTCCGGACTCCGGGGGTTGGTGCCTCCTTTGCTGCCGGTGGTGAAGTTCTAGTCTTACGAGTAGGACACTGATTTTTATAGTGTCCTCTCTCCCTGCACTTAAAGTATGTGATATGAAATTTAAAAATTGACATTTAAGAAATGTACCTAATTCATCCCTGGGCTCCCTCTCAACTCCTGGCGTCTTTGCTCCATCGGCAGTTAGTCCGGTGAAGAGCAACTTGGCTCTGATACCACTTGTGGGGACCTGTACCGTCAATAGATGGGGGGTGAATATCGACTCGTTAAAACTTTGCGGAAACTCATGGAAAACTCGTCATCGAATGTTTGTTCTAATCACAGAGTTAGTAGAATAGCAGAAAATAAAAAAGGAACGAAAATAAAAGACAACACAGAATGCACACGGGATTTTTTACTTGGTTCCCAACCGCACAGGGTCAGTACGTCTAAGGCATAAGCACGGGAAACACCCGTCCACTAATGGTCTCCTTTTCGAACTTTCCGGAGGCAGATAAACCCGTCTTACAGTGCAAGATTTACAATAAAAAAATATAGATAAAAATAAGTGCAGAATTGAAAATTCAAACCAAACAAAAGAGTCGAAGACTCAACCGATCTGGAACTCCGAAGTGTTGCGCACTTCCTCCCGGAGCTTCCTTGGTCACAAAGCTTCGTCGTTAGCGCTTTTCTTCCGTTCAGAATGCTCAGACTGATCGTAGAATGTGTGTTCTGAGTTGAGGGGCCGAAGCCGCTTTTATAGTTTGGTCTGGGGCGCTTGTGATGCTATGGGGTGCCTCATAACCCTAGTCAAACCTCATCCTTCGCTTGAAACTCGCAGTAGTTGATAAGGACCCTTCCCAAGCGCCTGACCCATACAGGGCGCCTGGGAGCTCTCAGGCGACTTCCATCCAGGGCGCCTAAGAGAAAGCTACCTCAAGTGAGGCGCCTGCCTCTCTTGGGCGCCTGTGTTCACACAGGCGCCTAGGAGCTTGTTTCCCAGCCACCTCTTGTGTTTGTTTGTCTGCTTTGTCTTCAATTTTAGGTACCTGCTAGATACATAAATACAAGGCAAACACATATACAACCTTAGCCTTAACGAATTGGTTCTGACTTCGGATTTTCGCAAAACCCTAGGTCGAACCGACGCCTATGTTCCCACCCCGGGGGAACGCGCCTTTCACCTACTCCTCTCAGGAGACGGTTGCCACCTGGCCCATCCGGTTGGACTTTTGCCTAGCTTTACTCACCAAGACTTTTGCCCAATCTCACGACCAGGACTTCATGCCCAGTCCACGACCAGGACTTATTGCTCAATTCCACGAAACAGGACTTCTGTGCCAAGCCCTCGGCCAGGACTTAGTGTCCAATCCATGATCAGGACTTAGTACCCAACCCTCGGTCAGGTCTTAGGTGCCCACCCTCGGCCAGGACTGAGTGCCCAATCCATGATCAGGACTTAGTGCTCAATTCTTTGAACCAGGACTTCGTGCCTAGGTTAACTAGGACTTTTCTTCACTTTGTTACTCCTTTCTTGACTAACCCTTCCTTATTCAATGTATCACTAACTTAAGCATATTGTTAAACATTGAAACACTTAGAAGAGGACATCACTGATGCTTATTGCACCAACACATATGACAATCTATGAAACTTTCTCATGGTGGGTTAATTCAGTACACATTCTCTAATGTATACTCATGTGTCAACTTGATATAATATATCCATGACTTGTGAGCTCAAGTCATCAATTGGCCTACATACTAGTCTCCATCCATTAATATTGTCCTTAAATATCATCAATGCTTGACTAGGAATGGTTTAGTGTAATGTTCTCTACATTTTCTCACTATCGATTCAACCAATCGATATGATATAGATAACAACCTACTACCCAAGGATATTATTATACTTAGTTATTTGGCACAAATATAAAGTAAGTATAATAACCAAACATGCTTTTATTAATGATAGAATATGATACAAAAAGTCCTTAGTCAATCATCACATAATTTGCTCTAGGGCACCTACTAGCAATCTCCCACTAACACTAGTGACAATCATTGTAATATCTAATACCTAGTGACCTAGTGTGACCATCATGCTTCTTCTGTGTCAAAGCCTTGGTCAAAAGATTCTCGATGTTAGCATCAGTGGGTACTTTGCATATCCTCACATCTCCTCTATCGATGATCTCTCGAATGAGATGGAAGCACCGTAGTATATGTTTGGTCTGCTGATGAGAGTGAGGTTCCTTAGCCTGTGCAATAGCCTCATTGTTGTCACAATAGAGGTCTATTGGGTCTGTTATACTAGGAACCACACCAAGCTCTGTAATGAACTTCTGGATCCAAACAGCCTCTTTTGCTGTATTAGACACAATAATATACTTGACTTCTATTGTAAAATCTGTGACTGTGTCCTATTTCGAACTCTTCCAGCTCACAACGCCACCATTCAAGCAAAATACATACCCTAACTACGATCTGAAATCATCTCTGTCGGTTTGGAAGCTTGCATCACTGTAACCCTTTACAGCTAACTCCTCATTGCATCCAAATATTAAGAAATATTCTTTCATCCTTCGTAAGTACTTAAAAATATTCTTGACAGTTGTCCAGTGACTTTCACCTGGATCTGACTAGTATCTGCTCATCATGCTCAAAGTATACGAGACATCTGGACGAGTATAAAACATGGCGTACAAGATAGACCCTATAGCGAATACATAAGGGATCTTATCCATGCGGTCTCTCTCCTCCTCAGCAGAGGACATTGAGTCTGAGAAAGACTCACACCATGTGACATCAGCAAAAATCCCTTCTTAGAATTCTGCATGGTAAAACGATTAAGCACCTTGTCAATATATGTACTCTGACTTAAGCCAAGCAATCTTTTAGATCTATCTCAATAGATCTTGATGCCTATGATATAGGCTACTTCACCTAAGTCTTTCATTGAGAAACAATTCCCTAGCCACGTCTTCACAGACTGTATTGAAGGGATATCATTTCTAATGAGAAGTATGTCATCCACATACAATATCAAGGAGATAACTGTGCTCCCACTAACCCTCTTGTAGACACAGGGTTCATCTTCATTCTTGATGAAACCAAATGCTTTGATTGCATCATTGAATCAAGATTCCAACTTCGAGAAGCTTGTTTTAGCCTATAAATAGACCTTTGTAACTTACATACCTTTCCAGCATGCTTTGGATCTACAAAACTCTCAGGTTGTGTCATGTACACATCTTCGAGTATATTCCCATTTAGAAATGTGGTTTTGACATCCATCTGCCAGATCATGTAATCATGGTAAGCTGCAATAGCAAGCATAATCCAAATAGACTTAAGTCTCACAACTGGTGAAAAGGTTTCATCATAGTCGATACCATGAATCTGCTTGAAACCTTTAGCTACCAATCGCCTTTTATAGGTATGCATAAGGCCATCCATGTCCGTCTTTATTTTAAAGACCCACTTACACCCACTGAGTTTAATTCCCTCAGGTGGATCAACCAAAGTCCAGTGTACATGGATTCATTTTGAAATTCATGGTCTCTAGCCATTTCTCAAAATCTGGCTCATCACAGCTTCTTGATACGATATAAGCTCGTTCAACTCAACAAGCATAATGTCATCATGGTCAGACAAGAGAAATGAGTATCTCTCAGACTAACGACGTATTCTATCAGATCTGCGAAGAGGATGGTCTAGTTGAATAGGTTGTTGCTCCATAACTTCTTGTGCAACAATCTCATGATCCATAATACTTTCTGGTGCCTGTTCCATGTCCATCAAGGCCTCAATACTATCTGCATCTTAAACTTCTTCAAGATGGATTTTACTCCCACTATTTCTTCTAGAAATAAACTCTCTTTTAAGAAAAATATCATTTCTAGCGACAAACACTTTGCCTAGTGTGGGATTGTAGAAGTAATATCCCTTCATTTTTTTGGGATATCCTACAAAATAACACTTATCAGATTTGGGACCAAGTTTATCTGAGACTTGACGTCGAACGTAAGCCTCACAACCCCAAATCCTGATAAAAGACATCATGGGACACTTCTCAGTTCATATCATATATGGTGTCTTTATAACAACCTTAGATAGAGCTCGGTTAAGTGTGAAAAGAGTTGTCTCAAGAGCGAATCCCCAGAAAGAAGTAGGAAGATATGTCTCACTCATCATCGATCGTAACATATCTAATAGAGTACGATTTCTCCGCTTGGAGGCACCATTCCATTGTGGTGTTCTAGGTGGAGTGAGTTGGGATTGTTGAGGCAATCTATAGTCCGGAGTGACCATGAGTTTTGATGTTTGGAAAAAGGGTTTAAGTTAGGATTACCCTTGTGTATTTGATATGTGTATGTGAGTGTGCAGGATATGCAGGTTACACATATTGGCTTAGCTGGACGGCCTCAGTACGGTGAAGGGTGGCATGGAGACAAGCTGGAGGCTTGTGTGCGCACCTGAGGGACTATGGATAGCAGGGACGATGAGCCGAGGGGCACAGACTTTGAGGTATGTATGAAGGATGGTATGGAGGTAAGCTGGAGGTTTGCGTGCATCCGAGGGACGGGAGTCGAAGATGAAGAGGGCGCAAAGGCAATAGTGGAGGCTGCTGGTGAGGAGTGAGTTGAGTCGTGAGGGTACGAGTGCTGAGTGATTGTACTCGGGAAATCCTAGGGTGGGAGTGCTGAGAGAAGTGTACTCGGGAAGGGAAATCTTAGGTGTGTGAGTGGACCAGTCGACTGCCCTGGAGCAGTCGACTAATAAAACTCACAGAAAGTTTTCGACTGGGGACCAGTCGACTGCCCTGGGAGCAGTCGATTGGTAAAGTCAAAAACTAGCCGTTACAGCGAGTCGTTGGACTGTTGTTTGGCTGGCACCAATCGACTGCCCTGGGAGCAGTCAACTGGTGGCGAGGGTTTCAACCTTAGTTCTATTTAAGAGGACTTCGTGTTGGCTGAAAGGTTTGACGAATTTGGCTTTGGGTAAGAGCCAAATAGTAGTCTAAGTGCTCGGATATTGTCGAGGGGTTGTGGCGAGGTTTCTCCACCCACAAGGAGCGACAAGGGCTAGCCGGAGGTTATCCGGGGAGTGATCCACCGAAGGATTCTTGGATTAGTCACCTTTAGGGGTGGATACCAAGTAAACTCTTCTTGTTAGCATTGCTTTCTTATTGTTTATTGTTTTGTTTGTATTTCCGCTTGCGCAACTAACAACGTAGGTAGAAGAAAGCGAAAAGTGCTATTCACCCCCCCTCTAGCAACGTCATCGATCTAACAAGTGGTATCAGAGCTTGGTCCGCTCTTGATTGGAATAACCGCCAAAGGAGCAAAGAAAGCTAGAGGAAAATGATGGAAGATAAGCTAGGAGACGACATCTACACTCCACCCCCCTACGACCATGAAGATTTCAGATATTGGAAGTCAAGAATAGAGACATGGATTGGAATGGAGTGGGACCTTAGGATTGCGCTTGAAGAGCCCTTCGAAATTCCAAAGGATAAGCACGGGAAGAAGCTTAGGCCTAGATATTGGAATCAAGAGCAACAAAATCAATCGACGGCAAATAAGAAGGTAATTGATGTATTGATTAATATTTTGCCTAACAATGTCTTGAGTGGTGTAGGGGCATATGAAAATGCACATGAATTGTGGAACAAGATAGAAGATTTTCATAAGAACACCATCCAAGCTCAACTAATAGAAGAATCCAATGAAGTAAGCTCCATGATTCAAGAAGAGGAGAGAATTGAATCATCTATATCTTCAAGTGAGAAAAAGATAGAAGAGGTCACCACCTCATCAAGAGAAGAAGAGGAGGTGTCAAGTTCAAAAATTGAGGGGGAGGAGAGACCCTCATCAATACAAGAGCAAATAAAAGATCCTACCTCCACCAAAGCAAGAACCAAAGATCACATTATATGCTTTGGTTGCAACGAAAAGGGACACTACAAAGATAAGTGTCCAAAGGGTAAGAAAAAGGAAGTAACCCCTAAACCAATTTCAATTCCTTCTAAATCTAACATGGGGTGTAGGGATGAAGAAGTCCAAGCTAAAAGGAAGAGAATTAGATGCTTCACATGTGGAGAGCTAGGGCACTATCATACCAAGTGTCCAAGGAAAGGAGAACTAAAGAAGATGGAGAAATTGAGAATATGGGAGAAGGAGGAGAGAAAGAAAAGAAGCTTACAACAAGGGGGAACTACAAGGGTAAGGGAGGTAATCCCTAACTTTACATTAAAATGCAACTCAAATTTGAGTTCCTCCATGCATATTAAAAATAGTGTCAATCATTTATCCATGCATGCTAGAATATATGAAAATTGCTTACTTGTGCATAATCATGGTTTTAAATACAATGATAGGAGTAGGGTTAACAAAGTAGATCAAAACCCTAGGAAAAGCATGCATCATGAAAAATCCAAGACCTTAGGACCTAAGGATCAAGACATTAATCCCAAGAAGGGGAGACACATGCCTAGGAATATGTGTAGGTCTGGGAATGTCCAAGGTGGACATATGAACACTAAGGTTAAAAGTTTAGAAAGGAAAAATCAAGCCTTGAGGGCAAGGCTTGATACATTGGAAAAGACCCTAGAAAAATTCAAGGTTGGATCAAAGGGTTTAGACATGGTGTTGGGTAGTCTAAAACCCAACTATGATAGATCGGGTTTGGGATACCGGTCTAGAGTCTCCAATGCCAACAAAAAGAAGTATGATGCGGAAGCATACAATTATGGCTAAAAGGAGAAGTCCAAGGATGGCAAGGGAATGCCATCAAAAGGTAAAAAGAATGACTTAACCAAGGGTAAGGTGTCCAAGGTTAAGAAGGTTAGATTTGTAGGCCAAGAATCATCGGGGGCTCACCGGTGTGGTCTACTGTGGATTGAGTCACCTAGGGAGGTGGCTAGGGCTAAGAGCTCAAGGGGGAGCTCTAGGAGCCTTTGGGGTCCATGGTAAATGGATCTCAAGAGATGGGTTCTCTAGGAAGTCTAGGTGGACTAGGAAATATGCCAAAAAAGGTTGGAAGACTTGGGTAAGTCTTAATACTAGAGAATTGGCACATTAAAAAGGAATTTATGGAGAAAAAGATGAAAATAGGAGTATATTTGATAAAATCAGGGTTTAATGTGTAAATGTCATATATTTCAGTGTTAGAAATGTATTATGATCAAGTATAAGAAGATATATTGAGGAGAAGTCACAATTAGGACTTTTGGAGAAGTTTAAATGATACAATTTAGGAGAAGTTGAGTTTCATGCCAATCTTGGGATTTAGAGTCCATTTGTTTAGAAACATATTATTTCCAAATAGACATAGGCTCCACAAATCTCTCCACGAAATTTTCGATTTTTTGGAGATTTGTGGAATTAGTTAGGCATTTCTGAAATTGGACTGAAAACCTGAAATTCAGGTATCAGTCGACTGCCCTGGAGGGCAGTCGACTGATCTCAGCCCAGAAACATTCTGTAAGGTTTGCCAGTCGACTGCCCCTGGGGCAGTCGACTGATCCGTAGGTTTAAGGTTAAAAGGCATATTGGATAGTGAGAAATTACAAAATTGGATTATAGGATATGACTTTGGATTAAAATTCTTGATTATGATTTCATATTCCTTGAATAAAGTGTTATCCCATGATTTAATAAGGCTTTATTGATATCTTGAAAATCAAGGAAGATTGATAAGTTTCCCATATGAATCTAGGATTAAGAAATGAAAAGGGGAAAAGTTGAGGACAATTCCATGTGTCAAATTATAATGGTTAGCCTTTACAAACACATGGAATTATAGATGGATTTGAAAGTTGATACCAAATGCCAAACTTTTTAAGACAATAAAGGATGTACCAAAAGTCAAACACATTTGTATTCTTCATGGAAACATATTTTTCTAGGATAGGGTATATCTTAGCAAATGTGCTTGCAAATCTTGGGTTTTGTTAAGTTCTTTATGACACTTAGGGTAAGGTTTCTTGGGGCAATCCTTGATGGTGTCAAGGAGGAAGAACTTGGGTGTTAAGTTGGGTAGAACTTAACCGGTGTTATGGTGTTAAGTTGGGTAGAACTTAACCTAGGTAAATTGAAAATTGGGAAAAGGCATAGGTAAAGGGGGAGGTTGCCTCTTGTTTGCCTTGATTTTCATAGGAAATTTTGGATTTTGTGTCAAACTTGGGAATGATGATAGATACATGGCTGAATGTATTTTTCCCAAGTAGGTATAGGTACCACAAAGTTCTCCACAAAATTTGGGAATTTTTGGAGATTTGTGAAATTTCTGGCGCATTTCTGAATTTGGCCAGAAAAGTTGATTTTCAGAGTATCAGTCGACTGCCATGGGGGGCAGTCGACTGGCCAGGGCTGGATTGGGTATCCAGCAGCTGGTTTGTGTCCAAATAATGTAAAACAAGTGTATGGGGGCTAGTACACTGTGTTTAGGATCATTAGGGATTAAAAGATCCAATAATTGGGATATTTTTGGAGTCTTTTTGATGTTAGGTAAAGGGGAGAAGTGTTGGGTTTAATTTGGGAAACCAAACACGCCTTTGCGAGAAACCTTAGGTTTAGGGGGAGCTGAGATGGAGGGGGAGCATGGTTGCTCCATTCTTGGCGTAAGGGGAACCTTAGAGAGGTTCTTAAAAACGCCTTTGTAAGTCCAATGTGTGGGGAGCCTTGGGATAGGTTTTAAAAAGCCCGGTTCGAAAAATTCCTAACTTGGAGGGTTAGGTATGGGATACCTTGGGATAAGATCTATGTATGCATTGCATATGCATTGGTGGTGTAATTCCAAGATAGAGTCTTGGCAACGTAAGTCTAGTTGTTTGTTTAGCATTATTTTTGCTACTTATTACTATTTGTTTTCCCTAAATTAAACGTATTGTCAAACATCAAAAAGGAGGAGATTGTTGATGCAATCTATAGTCTGGAGTGACCATGAGTTTTGATGTTTGGGCAAAGGGTTTAAGTTAGGTTTACCCTTGTGTATTTGATATGTGTATGTGAGTGTGCAGGATGTGCAGGTTACACATATTGGCTTAGCTGGACGGCCTCGGTACAGTGAAGGGTGGCATGAAGACAAGCTGGAGGCTTGTGTGCGCACCTGAGGGACTATGGATAGCAGGGACGATGAGCCGAGGGACGCGGACTTCGAGGCATGCGTGAAGGATGGCATGGAGGCAAGCTGGAGGTTTGCGTGCATCCGAGGGATGGGAGCCGAATATGAAGAGGGTGCGAAGGCAATAGTCGAGGCTACTGGTGAGGAGTCAGCTGAGTCGTGAGGGTACGAGTGCTGAGTGATTGTACTCAGGAAATCCTAGGGTTCGAGTGCTGAGAGAAGTGTACTCGGGAAGGGAAACCTTAGGTGTGTGAGTGGACCAGTCGACTGCCCTGGGAGCAGTCGACTAATAAAACTCACAGAAAGTTTTCGACTGGGGACCAATCGACTGCCCTGGGATCAGTCGATTGGTAAAGTCAAAAACTATCCATTACAGCGAGCCGTTGGACTGTTGTTTGGCTGGCACCAGTCGACTGCCCTGGGAGTAGTCGACTGGTGGCGAGGGTTTCAGCCTTAGTTCTATTTAAGAGGACTTCGTGTTGGCTGAAAGGTTTGACAAATTTGGCTTTGGGTAAGAGCCAAATAGTAGTCTAAGTGCTCGGATATTGTCGAGGGTTGTGGCGAGGTTTCTCCACCCACAAGGAGCGACAAGGGCTAGCCGGAGGTTATCCGGGGAGTGATCCACCGAAGGATTCTTGGATTAGTCACCTTTAGGGGTGGATACCAAGTAAACTCTTCTTGTTAGCATTGCTTTCTTATTGTTTATTGTTTTGTTTGTATTTCGCTTGCGCAACTAACAACGTAGGTAGAAGAAAGTCGAAAAGTGCTATTCACCCCCCCCCTCTAGCAACGTCATCAATCTAACAGGGATATGATCCCACACTCTGCTTGATGGTCACGAAACTCTTGGCTAAGGTATTCACCACCTCGATCTGAACAAAGCATCTTAATACTCTTGCCAAGTTAGTTTTGTACTTCACTCTTGAATTTTTTGAACTTTTCAATGGATTTCGACTTGTGTTTTATGAGATACACATAGCTGTATCTACTGACATCATCAGTGAAAGTGATGAAATTCTGATAGCCTCCTCTAGCTGCGACATTGAATGGGCCACATACATCAATATGTATGAGTTCTAACAAGTCTGTAGCACTTTCACTTGTCCACTAAATGGAGTCTTGGTCATCTTTCCTAGAAGGCAAGATTCACATGTCTCATATGATTCAAAACCAAATGAGTCGAATAATCCATCCTTATGGAGCTGGGATATGCGACTCTCATTTATATGACCTAAGCGACAATGCCAGAGATACGTTTGGTTCAAATCATTTGGTTTGAACTGTTTAGTATTTATGATATAGATTGGGATATCTAAGTCAAGAACATAGAGTCCATTCATAAGTGATGCACTATAATAGAACATGTCATTTAACATTATAGTACAACATTTATCCTTTATGATAAATGAAGAACCATTCTTGTCCAAATAAGATATAGAAATTATGTTCATAGTTAGTGCAGGTACATAAAAGCACTCTTCTAGTTCTAAGATAAGCCTAGTGGGCAAAGACAACGAATATGTTCCTACAGCTATAGTAGCAACACTTGCGCCATTGCCTACTAGTAGGTCCACTTCGCCCTTTGTCAATGGTCTAGCTCTTCGAAGGCTCTGCACATTAGTATAAATGTGAGATGCCCAACCAGTATCTAATACTCAAGAAGAAGAAATATATAGATTGACTTCTATAACAAAAATACCTGAGGTAAATGTCTCACTTCTTTTCTTCTTTACTTCCTCTAGGTAGAGTTTGCAATTCCGCTTTCAATGTTGGGTCTCACCACAGTGGAAGCAGGTCCCTTGCCTTAGGCACCCCGCCTTTGGCCTTTAGTGCAGTAGAGTTGGTCTTACTTTTGGCTTGGGTCTTACCCTTGCCCTTAGGCTTCCATTTGCCTTTACCCTTCTATACCATCAGTACATTACCGGTCTTGGTTTTCTTGACATTGGGTTTAGCAGTTCTCAACATGCTGAGCTTCTCAGACAATGACTTGTCAATTTCGTTCATGTTATAGTTCATGGCAATTTGATTGTACCCTTCCGGCAACGATTGTTGGATAAAGTCAGTGGCTAATTCTTGATCTAGTGGAAATCCTAGTCTTTCAAGGTTCTCAACATACCCAATCATCTTGAGTACGTGAGTTCCTTCTTGCATCTTGCATGCAAATAGGGCCTTAAACACCTCAAACCACTCGTACCTAGCTTGCCCTTGATATAGTTGTTTTAAGTGCTCAACCATATCATGTGCATACATGTTTTCATGTTGCTTCTGAAGCTCAGAGTTCATGGTGGCAAGCATGAGGCATGATACATCAAGTGCATCATCCTGATACTTCTTGTAATCATCTTTTTCGATGCAAGTGGCAGTAGTGATGGGTGCTTCTGGAAGAGGTTGCTCTAGGGCGTACAATTTTCGTTCTTGTTTGAGGACGATCCTCAAGTTTCTATACCAAGGACGGATTGCTCAGAGAGGGTATTTGACATGTTAGATGACATGGTGATCTACAACAGTAAAATATGTTGAAATAATATCATATCTAGATTATTTAATTAGGTCTTTAATTAAATGACACTCCCACTGAATTGTAGAGATTTGGTAGGGGCTAATCATGGGTGTAGGCAAACTTAATTTGCTAACACTACTAACTCCAAACCAAATAACGACTACATTCATGTGGGATAAGATCCATATTATACCTCATCTTGAGTTAGCTTTGGCTAATCCCCCAAGACTTAGTATAATTAGGTTGGTAATATTTTACCAATTACATCTTATACAACTCTAGGAAACAAAGGGTCAAGATCCACATTACACATCATCTTGAGTTAGCTTTGGCTAATCACCCAAGACTTTATATAATTATTCTCTTAGCCAATTTTTTCAACTTTTGGGATATGCTCTAAGTTTTTCAATCCAATTGAGTTGACTTAAGTCTCACCCAAAGTTCGATAGCAGGACATCACAATTGTCCTCTCGCACTCTACCAAGATAAAATGTGTCGTTTTGCTTTGGCAAACCCAACAACAAATGATCGAAGTAGTTTATGAGAACCAAACATTAGTAGGCATATCGAGTTGACTTAATTAAGCTAAATGATTATCTAATCATACATTATATACACACATTGCATATATCAACATATAAGTGGTAAAATGTGACATGGTTATGGCCCGTATACTACGATCTTCTCAAGCTAATGAGAAAATCAATAGTCAACCTAGGGATAACATCTTCTCCAAGTGCATCCTTCGGTCGTCATGTGTCGTCGACTTCCTTCTTTTAAATTCATTCTTCAATGGACATTTCACTTCTCATTTTGTATATTACAAATTAGGAAAACTCAAGTTACATTCGAGTCTAAATCTATTTTACAACTATAAAAATAGAGATAAGGTACGACACGCAGGTCGTATTATGAATTATATTACAACATGCTCACAGACATAACCATGCACCATATCATCAATCACACACAATAGATTTAGGACATCAATTTTTATTATGATTGTAAAAATGCTCATGAGACGAAACCATAGGGCATAAAATTTGTTGAGTACAATCGGACCATAGCACACTTTCATATTCATACGATAATGCTATGGACTTTTAGTTTCATTAATACAAACATTTGTATCTCAATAAATGCTCATGCATTGCACATCCATAACAAAATTATGTCCTACTTCTATATCACATATAAAAATTTTTCTAAACTTTATATGATCTTTCGCAAGTGGCTCTGATACCACTGTAGGGATCTATAGGTAAAAAATATTTAAAATCACAGCGGAAACAATAGATCCCACAAGCGATCCATGCGAAAGAAAACTCATACAAAGTCGATCTACAAATTCCTATCATATAGGTATACCTTTGGCGCGTGCCCTTCGCTTATCCTGCATGTCCAAAGTATGTCGGATCTCTTCGCTAGCCACAAGAGGAGATTCACAAAGCAAGAAGGAGAGGGAGAAGAGGGATTTCGCCAAGAGAAGGAAGGGAAGGTAAAATGACAAATTCTACATCCAAATGACAAGAAAAACCCTTTGATACTCATCCCATGAATATGAATAGTTTTTGTCCCTTTAGCTTCCCTCCATTAATGCCAATAAAAACCCAATTAGAGTATATTTTCTCATGTGGCTCTTCAACTTCTCTTTATCTAATGAAGAGAAATTTTTCATCTTCCTCTATCATTAATTTATTAAACATTTTAATGAATTTATATCTTTTTCAAATGTGGTTGAGTCTAATCTAAATGAGTCAAACTTAAAATAAATCTCAATCCCATAATCCAATTGGATTCATTTGAGTCTAACTCAATTAATCCAATTCGGATCAAATTATTGTCAAACTAAGAAGCATCGTGTCCTAAGTGTATAACCCAATAGGTTCTCGTAACGTTGGCAATGTGTCTAAATCACTCGACAAAGTCTTCTGTGCGGTCTCCCAAACCAAGACTTCGTGCTCAGCTTCACTCACCAAGTCTTCATTGCCCGATCCCCGACCAGGACTTCATACTCAACCCTACAGGTCAAGACTTCTTGCCTAGCTTACCTAGGACTTTCCTGCAAGCTTCACAAGTCCATCAGTACACACAAACCATCTTAACATGAACCCTTTGTTATTTATCAAAACAAGGTTCAATCTAGTGCTTGTAGCACCAACAATTTCTCTCTTTTTGATTATGGCAACCCAGTTCATAGTTAATCTAAAAACAAAGTTTAAACAGGAGAGGAAATAATTATCTTAAGCTCTCCCCCTTAACCAATTATCTCCCCCTTAATCAAATATTTTTCAAAGAACAGACTTAGTCTTAAAAATGTGATTTAAATAGTTCAGTGACTAAGTTACCTTTCTAAAAGTCAAAAATACTTTAAGCATTTTGAAATACTTAAAAAAAAATTAGCTTACTTTCGAAAAAAGCAACAAATTTTTTTTTTCGAAATCGCCAAAAGTATAGAAGTCAAACGACGGACGATTTAAAAAAAAATCCCTTAATTTTCGTAAGAATATCGAAAATTCACTCTTTGAAAAAAATATTTTGCAAAAAGTTTTACTGACACTTTTTTAAAAAAAAATTCTAACACTTTTAAAAAAACTTGAAAAAACTTTTCTAACACTTTAACAAAATTTTCTTTCTTGAATTTTCTAACACTTAGAAAACATTTCGAAAAACACTTTGAACTCTTTCTTTCTTGGTATCAAAATTTTTCTAACACATAGAAAACATTTCGAAAACACATTGAACTCTTTCTTTCTCTCCCCCTTTGTCATATATCAAATATCATGTAGTCTAAGGGTAAGAAATGTATCCGAGCATTAAAAAATGACTAAGTAAGAAAAGATAAGTGTATCAGAGTAATTATATTTAAGCAAAACAACATAAGGAAAAAGATTTTAAATTTAGGTCATGCCTAGACACCTTCATTTTTAGTCCAAGCATGAAAGAATTAAAACATTTTCACTTGGAAAAGGAGGAAAAGAGAAAAAAATCCTTTCGGGCACCTATCTGACCTGTTACCTACTTGCTGACTGTAATAAGTAGCAATTTTCACTTGGGTCAGCCAAGTCATGTATATTTCATATATCAGCTAAGTTAGTCAGAATACTTGACTTGATTAATTTGAATTGCATTTATAGTGCCCCCAACATGTTTCGATGCACTGAATTAAAACATCTTAAGTCTAGGGCAATAGTCCTAAGCATCTCAACCCAGTCTAGATTGTCAATCAAGTTAGTCCTAATGTGCTTGTGAGATGTTGGCTACTAGAACTATAGAAACATGCATAGTAGGGTGAAGCCTAAGCTAAGTCCACGTCGAAAAAAGCCCTAGTTTTGAAAGGGATAGTTTTAATGTAAAAATAAAACTATGTTTCGAGAAATGCATTGAATTTTGAAAGTAAACTTTTGAAAACTTAAGTTCAGTATTTAAAACCCTTTTAAAACAGAATTAGACTAACAAAATGAGTACATTCAAAGCAAACAACAGAAAACCTACTCTACTAAGCACATTCCAAGCTGCCTTCTTAATGAACTGAACTCAGACTCAGGTAAGGGTTTAGTAAAAATATCTTCCAGGTTGGATTTAGAGTCAACATGTTGAAGGACAATTTCACCCTTAGCTACATGGCCCTAACAAAATGATGCTTCACTTCTATATGTTTAGTTCCAGAGTGGTGAATTGGATTTTTGTTAAGGTTTATAGAACTAATATTATCAATATATACCTTAGTTTGGGCATAGTCTAAGTTGAGTCCCTAAGGGTATGCATCATCCATATAAGTTGAGTTACACACTCTCCTATGGCAACATACTCTGCTTCAATTGTAGATAAGGCAACACAATGTTGCTTTCTACTGCACCAGCTGACCAGACTCCGACCTAGTAATTCACAACTCTCGCTTGTACTTTTTCTATCTAATTTATAACCTGCATAATCTGAGTCAGAATATCCTAACAACTCAAAGTTGGAAGTCCTAGGGTACCAAATACCTACATTTAAAGTGCCCCTAATATATCTAAGGATTCTCTTAACTGTAGTTAAGTGGGATTCCTTAGCATAAGTTTGGTATCTTGCACAAATACCTACTGCAAAAAGGATATCAGGTCTACTAGCAGTTAGGTAAAGTAGGGTCCCTATAGTACTTCTATAATATTTAGAGTCAACTGGCTTACCTTCAGGATCATTATCTATCTTAGCATTTGTGATCATAGGGGTATTTTGGTTTTTTGAGTTTTTCATCTTGAATTTCTTAATTAATTCTCTAGCATAGTTTGATTGGTGAATATAATTTCCATCTCTAGTTTGTTTAATTTGTAGTCCTAATAAGAATGTCAGTTCACCAACTAGACTTATTTCAAATTTATTTTCCATGATTTTAATAAATTCTTTTAAAAAGTTAGTGTTGGTTGATCCAAAGATTATGTCATCTACATAAATTTGGGCTATAATGATGTCTTTTTCTAGGGTCTTAACAAATAGAGTTGAATCAATTTGGCCTTGGTTAAAACCTTTAGAAACTAGATAGGTGGATAATCTTTCATACCAACATGTTTTACCCCCATAAAGAGCTTTCCTAAGACTGAATACATGGTTAGGATAGTCTAAGTCTTCAAAACCTGGGGGTTGTCTTACATCTACTTCTTCTTTTATAAACCATTTAGGAAGGCTGACTTAACATCCATTTGGTATAATTTGAATCCACTATGGGCTGCAATGGCTAGTAACATTCTAATTGACCCAAGTCTAGCTACAGGAGCATAAGTTTCATCATAGTCTAACCCCTCAACCTGACTAAAGCCTTTAGCTACTAAGCGGGTTTTATTTCTAACTATTTTACCTTAGTTGTTTAATTTATATTCCTAAATACCCACTTAGTAGCTATAATGGATTTATCTTCAGGTTTAGGTACTAAGTCCCAGACTTGGTTTCTATCAAACTGGGCTAGTTCTTCCTACATGTCAATGATCCAGTCTGGGTCAAGTAAGGCCTCTTCTATGGTCTTAGGTTCAATCTTTGAAATCAGTGTAACCTGACTTAGGTTTCTATAGAATGACCTTGTTTTTACCCCTAAAGTTGGATCACCTATAATCTGATCAGTTGGGTGATTTAATCTGGGTTTCTTTGGTCTCCTAGAACTTAATTCAGCCTCAAGTCTGGCTAGCAGGTTTTGGGTTGTTTCATGAACCGGTTTAGTAGGTGAAATTAAATTTGGTTCAGGGACTGATTCAGTAGGTGAGTCTAAGACTAGTTCAGTGGGTAAGTTAGTAAGTTGGTCTGGTAGACTCATCATCTGTTGACTTAGTTAGGTTGGGTTGATTAGATTGCAAATTTGGATTAAGTTGATTTTCTTCATCAAACACTATATTAGTGGTTTCTTCGATCTTAAGAGTTTGTTTGTTATATACACTATAAGCTCTACTTGTGGTTGAGTATCCTAAAAATATCACAAGGGAGGTTTTGGATTGAAATTTACCAAAGTAGTTTTTTGTGTTTGAAATGTGGACTTTACATCCAAAGACCCTTAGATATTGTAGGTTGGGTGGATTATTATAATAGATTTCATAGAGGGTCCTATTATGATCTTTTATTGATCAAAATTCTATTTTGAATATAGCAGGCAGTGCTAACTGCTTCTGCTCAAAAGTGATTAGCTAAGTTATATTCATTAAGCATGGTTCTAGCTGCTTAGAGGGTTCTATTTTATTTTTCAACTAGACCATTTTGTTGGGGAGTCCTATGGCAGGAAAAATCATGAAAATATCCATTTAAATTACAAAATTCAATTAACTTTAGATTTTCGAATTCGCCCCCATGATCACTTTGAATTCTTTTAATTTTGAAATCTTTTTAATTTTTAAGGATTTTAGTTAAAGTTTCAAAGGATTCAAGACATTGATCTTTGGTTTTAAGAAATTAGACCCAAGTAAATTTAGAGTAATCATCAATTTTAACTAAGCAGTACCGGTTTCCGCTTAGTGACTTGACTCCATAAGAATTGAATAGGTCTAAATGTGGGAGCTTAAGTACTGATTGGGTCAGGTCAGACTGGGTAGGTTTGTGGGTAGACTTGATCTGTTTACCCTGTTGACATGGACCAGAAATTGAATCTTCAAGATACCTAAGTTTGGGTATGCCTTTAACTAGTTCTTTTTGGCTGAGTCTGGAGATTAACTTTAGATTGACATGTCCTAATCTCCTATGCCAGAGATTAGTTTCTTCTACCTGAGTTAGATAACACTTAAGTGAGGTAGGCAGGTTTATGACGTAAATGTTATTTTTCCTAATTCCTTTCAGGATAACCCCTGTGTCTTGTAAGTTCTTAATCAGGCAGTCTTGGTTGGTAAAAGTGACTAAGTATCCAGTATCACAGAGCTGACTAATACTAAGTAAATTAAATTTAAAACTATCAACCAAAAGACCCTTTTAATAGTAAAGTCAGAGCTCAATTCAATGTTACCTGATCCGATTACCTTAAGTGTAGCGTTGTTGCCAAACGTCATTGTTCCTAAGTCCTTGTATTTTAGCTTGGTGAACTTTGACTTGCTTCCAGTCATATGTCTGGAACACCCACTATCCAACATCCACTGGTCCAAATCTTTATGTTCCTACACATAAAGTGTCTTAGTTTGGATCCAGTTTAGTAAAAGTATAGGATAGGTTGTTCAAGTTTACTTGCCTAGTCTGTCTCACCCAATCTATGTAATCAAGAATGTTAAGCCTAGGTTGATTTTGTGAGATAGAGTTCAATTTAACCAGTTTGATCTGATTAGCTGGATTAATAAGAGTTTTGAAAAAGAGTTTTTGAGAAAGATTAGGTAAAGTTTGAAAAAGAAATTTTTGAAAATGATTAAGTAAAATTTTGAAAAAAAAATAGAAAAAGAATTAAATAGAATTTTTGAAAGAGAAATTTTTGGAAAAAATTTTGGGTTAGTCTAACTTTATTTATCCTAATCATCTCACTCATTTCTAAGTGACAAAACAGGGAACCTTATCGTGTTTGTGAGATAATCTCAATTTTATCTTGATGTTAGGTTGAATCTAAGATATGATTGAAACATGAGTTAGATTTAGATTTAAGAATTAGTAATTTAAAAATATATTTCAATATTTGGCTTCCAGGTCTTGGCGAGGCACAGAGGCCTTCTTTGGCCTTAGCCTTATTAGATCAACAACCCTTTCCTAGACAAAGCCGCATAAAGAAATAATATTTTTAAATTCTCGTTCAGAAATCTTGGTCTAACTAGTCGAGGATGTGGCGAGGTAGCTTCGGCTAGTTCCACCGGAATAAGATGACCAAATAGAAGATGCCTTCTTCTACTTGGCTCCCCAGACGACTTTCCTAATGTACTATCAGCTTGCCCCACCCTAATACCAGGTTGTGACAGTTTCAGTCAATTCTGGTCCTTAACTAACCATTTCTAATCCTAAGCAAGATAATAATAAAAAAAAAACAAACATCAGACAAGGTATTCAATCTAAGCTACCTAACCACATGAATGGTCTTTTTATTTGCTAACCCTGTACCAAAACCTCGATACGGTCTATCTAAGTAATGAATTTGATCCTTGGGGATCCAATAATGTTTGGTCCCGCATGATTTTTCAAGCTTAGTTTCGGGACCCATGCTTGAACTCGGGTGTTATTACGGTTCACAATAGAAAAGTACAATCTATATTGTGAGTTGGTTTTGTATCTCAAGTCTGGACCGATTAAGGACGACCTTTTGTTTTCCAAGAATCATATCAAGATTACTGGAACCCAAGGTAAACCGTTCTAGGCTGACTTTGAGTTCTTTAACTTGAGTTTTCATAGAGGAATTTGTAGGACCGGTGTCGTCGATAGAGGGGGTGAATATCGACCGTAAAAACCTTCGGAAATTTCATAAAACTTTTCGGTTCGTTCTAGACACAAAGTTAGTAGCACAGCGGAAAACAAAAAGAACAAATAAGCAACACAGTGCACGCAAGATTTTTTACTTGGTTCCCAACCCCCAGGGTCAGTACATCCAAGGCCTAAGCACGGGAACGTCCATCCACTAATGGTCTCCTTCCGGACTTTACGGAGGCAGAGAAACTCCTCTTACAGTGCAAAAATTACAATCAAAATATATGAAAAATAAGTGCGGAATTGTAAAATTCAAACCAAACAAAATGTTGAAGACTCGGCCGATCTGGAACTCCGAAGTACCGCGCACTTCCTCCCGGAGCTTCCTTGGTCGTAGAGCTTCGCCGTTAGCACTTTGTCGTCAGTCAAAAGACTCAGAATGATCTTGGAAGTTCTGTCTCAAGCTAAGGGGTCGAAGCCCCTTTTATAGTCTTCATTAGGGCGCCTGTGATGAATGGGGCGCCTCACAGGGCTTGGTCAAAGCTTATCTCCACGCCAAACTCGCAGCAGCCGATAAGGCTCTTGACCAGGGTGCCCTGGACCATTAAGGCGCCTCATTGAACACAAGCGCCTGTTTCAATGAGGCGCCTGGCTCCATTAGGGCACCTCCTTCAATGGGGGCGCCCAGGAGCCCCTTTTCCAGCCTTGTTTGTTTGCTTCATCTTCACTTTTAGGTACCTGCAAGATACATAAATACAAGGCACATACACATACATTCTTATCCTTAACGAAATGGTTCTACCTTCAGATTTCTGCGAAACCCTAGGTCAAACCGACGCAAGTTCCCACCCCCGGGAACGCGCCTTTCACCTACTCCTCTCAGGAGGTGGTTGCCACCCAGTCCATTCGGGTGGATTTTTGCTTAGCCTTCGATACTCTCAGATCTCGAGATGTCCGAACCTCGACCCGTCTCTACTTCTTTCCTTAGTCATCGCTCAGCTAAGTTGCTCAATCCCTCGGGCCAAGACTTTGTGCCTAACTTCACTCATCAGGACTTTTGCCTAGCTTCACTCACCAGGTCTTAGTGCCCAATTCTTAGAACCAGGACTTAGTGCCTAGGTTAACTAGGACTTTTTCTTAACTTTGTTACTCCTCTCTTGACTCACCCTTCCCTTGTTCAATGTATCACTGACTTAACCATATTGCCAAACATTGAAACACCTAGAGCAGGACATCACTGATGCATCTTGCACCAACAATCTCCCCATTTTTGATGTTTGACAATATCTTAAGTTAGTTTGGTTGAAAGGGCTAAATTATAATCCTTGGGATCAAAAGAAAGAAAAAAATGATCTAAGTTTTGAAAACACATTTTGATCCATTGGGAAGCTCTCTATCCTTTGGGAGAAAATGAAAAAATTTCCAGTCTTAAGATGACTCTCCCCTTTTTGAAGAAAACATTTTGATTTTATTTAGATCCTTTGGGAAGAAGAAAAAAATTTCTAAGTTACTCTTAACTTAGCCGTACTCTCCCCCTTTGTCATACATCAAAAAAATCTGACAGAAATGCTTGCACCAACAATAAAAAAACATTTTTCCTTTTGAAAATATAAATTTTTGAAGCATAGCAACAAGTTAGAAATGTTTTGAACTTTTAGTATAATATGTTGAAGTTAGATAAATTTTAAACAAACACACTCATAAAAGATTATGCAATTAAAACACGTTATGCATTTTGCACAAAAAAATTTTGTACATTGGAAAATATTGTGCACTTTATAAAAATATTAGTATTTTGAAAGAAATTTTGCACTTTTTGAGAAAATACTAGTATTTTTGAGAGGTGTTTGACACTTTTCAAAAAATGCAGTACTTTTGGAAAATGTATAACTTTTGAAAAAATACTATGAGCTTTGAAAAGTGCAAATACTTTTGAAAAATATTATGAGTTTTGAAAAATGCAAGTACTTTTGAAAAATATTATAATTTTTTTGAAAAATATACGTACTTTTTTTTTGAAAAATATTAGGCATTTTCGAAAAGTATAGGTACTTTTTGAAAAATATTAGCATTTTTTAAAACATAATACTTTACTTGACTTTGTTTCTTTTCCAATCTGACACAATCCTAGGAAACCTTGTTAACTACAAGGACATTTTCCTAAGTGTCCTAGAAATTCTCCAAATTCAAGTAAGTATTATTTTCAAAAAAAATTGAAAGTGAAAGTATGATAGAAAAAAATTCTTATGTTTTTAAAAGGATTTTAACAATATAGTGCATGCAAACATATTACTTTGAAATGTTTAATAATTCTTTTAATTTGACCTCCCCCTAAACCTGACGCAGTCCTTGGAAGCTTGTTGACTACAAGTACTCTTCCTCTGAGTCTTTAGGATTTGGTTCAGACCAAAAGAATTATCTAATAATTTCAAAATAAATAATTGCCAGAAAAAAATTTGTCAAAAAGTTTTCTTTTGACTCAGACTCCCCCTAAATTTGACACATCCTAGGAGTCCTTGTAGATCATGAAGTAGACCTTCCTCTGTGTCTTTAGGGTTTATCAAAATCAAATAGACAATAATTTTTAGGAAGATAAATTTCGAAACCACAATTAGAAAGAAGATAATTTTTAAAGCATAAGCCTTTTCGAGAACATAAGTGATAGTATTTAAAGCACAGTTTTCAAAAAGAACAGCTTTGAATGACAGTATTGTAATTTTCAAGATGTAATTTTTTTTTTGAAGATTCAATTTGAAATGAGAATAATTTTAAAGCATAAGCCTTTTTGAAACATACGTGATAGTGATTTAAAGCACCATTTTCGAAAAACATTTTGAAGTGATAAGGATTTTTGAAGCATAATTTTAAAAAAACCTTTAATCAAAAACTCCCCCTGACACCAACATCGTTTGACTCCATCTAAGTGCCTTAAGGGACTTTAGTGTTGACTTAAGAGGCTTGTGTCTAATTGTGTAGGTCAAACATTTTTGAAACGATATACTTTTAAAAATGTATAACACGTATAAACAATCAGAAAATCCATAAAAACATTATTATGTTAAAGCACTATTTTGAAAATAAATTTTTAGAAAAATATTCTAAGAAATTTGAAAAACATTTTTGAAAATCATTTTTCTATTTATTAGTCCTTAACATCTCACCCATTCTAGATGTCACAATACATCAAACATGGTTGCCTTATGGGTGCATTGTGAGATGCTTGAGTCATTCTTCTTAATTTATTGTTAAATCTAAGATTTAGTTGAAACTTGTGTTAGATTCAAATTTATCAAGTAGTAAAGTGAATTTGATTTTCGGTAATCGGCTTCCAGGTCTTGGCGAGGCACAGAGGCCTTCTTTGGCCGTAGCCTTATTGGAGCAACAACCCTTTCCTTGACAAAGTCTTTTATCGAAAATTCATTTTCAAATTACTTCTTGAAAAATTTTGGTCTAACTAGCTTAGGTTTTGGATCGATAGCTTCGGCTAGTTCCACCAGACTATACAGACAATTAGGGTATACCTTACCTTACTTGACCTTATTAGAAGGGCTTCCCTAACGTACTATCATCTCACCTCCACCTAATACTAGGTTGTTCAAGTTTCAACTATTCATTTTCCTATAACCGTTCTAAGTCATGCATAAATCTAAATATGAATGGCATGACATATATTTTAAAGAAATAGCAGATGCATGGCATGACAGTTATGCATGAGTCAAACAATTCAAATCATTTTATTTACGTTTCTAATAATGTATCAAATTCCTAATTTGATATATGTCGTGTGAACCCGCGAATATGCCAACCCACTTTGATATATTTGTTGTTATTAATTTTAATTGTTGCAGTTTGGGTAAGATTTTATTTGGTTGCAGTTTAAGTTATTTAAGAGTTAATTGGATTTAAGTTGAATTAATTAAGGTTTAATTAAATTGATTAAGAATTAATTAATTGAAGTTGAATTAATTAAGGTTTAACTAAAATTAAATTAATTAAGAATTTAATTAGATTTAAGAATTAATTAATTGAGGTTGAATTAATTAAGATTTAATTAGATTAAAGAATTAATTAATTGAGATTGAATTAATTAAGATTTAATTAGATTTAAGAATTAATTAATTGAGGTTGAATTAATTAAGATTTAATTAATTAAAGAATTAATTAATTGTGGTTGAATTAATTAAGATTTAATTAGATTTAAGAATTAATTAATTGAGGTTGAATTAATAAAGATTAATTAGATTTAAGAATTAATTAATTGAGGTGAATTAATTAATTAGATTAATTAAGGTTGGAATAATTAAGGTTAAAATGATTAATTAAGGTTGGAATAATTATGGTTAAAATGATTAATTAATAATTGTGGGTTTAATTTCATCATTTTCATTATTTTGAAAATTTCTGATTCATTTACTATTTCTGCTTTATTCAATTTTTTAAATTTTTCTAACAATTTTGATTTGTTTGACTTTTTGTGAACTTTATTAACTATAGCCTTGATCCTAGAGAATTCATCTTCCTCCTCATCCTCAAAATCACATCTTTCAATATCCTCATAGTAGGTAGAGTAATTTGGGTCACTAGTTAATATTTTGTAATAATTTTCAATGTTATCTAAAAATTTGATAATTAAATTATCATCTAAAAAATTTTCAATATCCTCAAAGTTATCCTCAGCATTATCTTTAATATCCTCAAGAATATCCTTAGAAATATCTTCAATATTTTCAGGATTAATCTCAAAGTTTTCAAAATTAATTTCAGAATTATTTACATTTTCAGATTTAATTTCTTCAGGATTATCAAATTTAATTTCAGAATTATCATTAAGACTAATTTCAGAATCAACATTAAGATTAATTACAGAATTAATTTCAGAATTAATTTTATCAGAATTAATTTCAAAATTATCGAATTAACATTATGGATTAAACAGTTGATTTATGATATTTTAATATTATCTATATTTTGTAATTGGTCATGCAGAATATTGACTTGATTATTCACAAAGTTTAGTTTTTCAGAAAAATTAACTAAATTATCTACATAGGATAGTGCAGGAATTTGAAAAATTTTCGGAATGTAAATTTTCCATACCTTTGTCGGACACTCATGTTTGTAATGTCCGTACTTTTCGCATTTGAAGCATTTGATGTGATCCTTGTTCCTCCGGACTCCGGGCGCTGGTACTTCCTTTGCCGCCGGTGATGTAGACCGAGTCTTACGAGTAGGACACTGATTTTTATAGTGTCCTCTCTGCATGCACTTAAAACATGTGATATGGAATTTAAAAATTGACATTTAAAAAAAATGTACCAGATTCACCCCTGGGCTCCCCTCAACTCCTGGCGTCTTTGCTCCGTCGGCTGTTAATCCGGTGAAGAGCGTCCAAGCTCTGATACCACTTGTAGGACCGGTGCCGTCGATAGAGGGGGGTGAATATCGACCGTAAAAACCTTCAGAAATTTCATAAAATTTTTCGGTACGTTCTGGACACAAAGTTAGTAGCACAGCGGAAAACAAAATGAACGAATAAGCAACACAGTGCACGCAGGATTTTTTACTTGGTTCCCAACCCCCTAGGGTCAGTACATCCAAGGCCTAAGCACGGGAATGCCCGTCCACTAATGGTCTCCTTTTCGGACTTTCCGAGGCGGAGAAACTCGTCTTACAGTGCAGAAATTACAATCAAAATATATGAAAAATAAGTGCGGAATTATAAAATTCAAACCAAACAAAAGTTGAAGACTCGGCCGATCTGGAACTCCGAAGTGCCGCGCACTTCCTCCCGGAGCTTCCTTGGTCGTAGAGCTTCGCCGTAAGCACTTTGTCGTCAGTCAGAAGACTCAGAATGATCTTGGAAGTTTTGTCTCGAGCTAAGGGGTCGATGCCCCTTTTATAGTCTTCATTGGGGCGCCTATGATGAATGGGGCGCCTCACAGGGCTTGGTCAAAGCTTATCTCCGCGCCGAACTCGTAGCAACTGATAAGGCTCTTGACCAGGGCACCCTGGACCATTGAGGCACCTCATTGAACACAGGCGCCTGCTTCAATGAGGCGCCTGGCTCCATTAGGGTGCCTCCTTCAATGGGGGCTCCCAGGAGCCCCTTTTCCAGCCTTGTTTGTTTGCTTCGTCTTCTCTTTTAGGTACCTGCAAGATACATAAATACAAGGCACATACACATACAATCTTAGCCTTAATAAAATGGTTCTGACTTCGGATTTCCGCGAAACCCTAGGTCGAACCGACGCATGTTTCCACCCCCAGGAACGGCCTTTCACCTACTCCTCTCAGGAGACGGTTGCCACCCATTCCATTCGGGTGGACTTTTGCTTAGCCTTCGATACTCTCGGATATCGAGACGTCCGAACCTCGACCCGTCTCTACTTCTGTCCTTAGTCATTGCTCAGCTAAGTTGCTCAATCCCTTGGACCAAGATTTCGTGCCTAACTTCAATCATCAGGACTTTTGCCCAGCTTCACTCACCAGGTCTTAGTACACAGCTTCACTCACCAGGTCTTATTGCCCAGCTTCACTCACCAGGTCTTAGTGCCTAGCTTCACTCACCAGGTCAGGTCTTAGTGCCCAGCTTCACTCACCAGGTCTTAGTGCCCAATTCTTAGAACCAGGACTTAGTGCCTAGGTTATCTAGGACTTTTTCTTCACTATGTTACTCCTCTCTTGACTCACCCTTCCCTTGTTCAATGTATCACTAACTTAAGCATATTGTCAAACATTGAAACACTTAGAGGAGGACATCACTGATGCATCTTGCACCAATAGAATTCTCTTCCACAAGTTTTTGTGCTTGAATTAAGATTCCTTCCTGAACGGTCTCAGTCATGGAACTCGAGTTAGCCTCCTCCTTAAGGGCTTTAACCTCCTTTTGGAGGGACTTAACCTGGATGTTGGACTTAGCTAACTTGCGAGACAGATAAGAAATTAAGTCACATAAATCAGATTCATAATAGTCTCTAATAGTGAGTTTACCTTCTTCAAAGATAGATATCGATTCATTGCTTTGTTTCGACTCTTCTTCAGAATCAGACTCAGACTCGGTCTTGGTAAGGTGACTTGAACTCGTAGTGCAAGGAGGCTTGGTTGAGTTTGTTTTTTTCGTCTGATTCTTCCGATGATTCAGATAGCACACCTTCTAAGACTTGAATGTCAGAATTCTCTTCGTATAGGTCGATTAGCTTCTCCTATATTCTTTGGCACAATTGAAGGATCTGACCTGCTTCAATTCTTCTTTGGTCAGGCCGCATTGTAGTATTACTGTTGCCTTGGCATCGGTCTCAATCTTCCTCACTATCGGTTTGTCCAATTTGTCCTAGGCTATTGATGTTCCATCATCCGTGGGGAATGTTAACCCGATTTGGATTATCATTCACAAATCTAGATGGGCCTTTAGGTGAAACTCCATTAGATCCTTCCAGGATCTAAAATTCTCGTCAGAGAATAGAGGTGCATGAGCACTATTTGATTCTTGATGGGCCATTCAGGATAAATCTCGCACATAAGAAAAACAACAAAGAATATACCATGACTTAGTTTTGGATCAGTAATGTGGAAAAAAACTCAAAAGGTGTTGCACGAAATTTGAGGTAAAATAATAAAAAAAATAAAAAAATTATGACAAATTTTTTAGAAATGATGGTTATAACGATTCAAGCTTATGGTGAAAAAATGAGAATTCAAAATTAATAAAGGCGTAGTGGAAAATAGAAATTGCTCGAATGGTGGTTTCACCAATATATATTTTAAAACCTCGCACAAATATATATTTTATAATTAAAAGAAACGACAAAAAAAATAATATGAAAAATAAAAGAAATTGCTCAAATGGTTCTTTCACCAATTCAGAGTGACCCCGCTCTGATACCAATTGTAGGATCGAGATAGAGCGATAGAGGGGGTGAATATCGCTTAAAAAAACCTTCGGATTTTTATAACGATCGAGTATGCAGCGGAAAACAGAACACAGAACACTAACACAAGTCAGTTTTACTTGCATCGAAGTCTTGACCGGCTCCTACTGCAAGGCCCACAATCCTTGATCGTTTACGTTGGACAATCACTAAAAGTTGAATGAATGTACAGATTACAAGATTTTAGTGTGCAATTAAAATGAAACAAATATACCGACTCCTTTTGAATGCATTAAAGACCTTCGCTTGGGGAGTCGAACCATGTTTCGGCGTTGTCGAAGTTTCAATCATGCATCACATAGGAAAATTGAATGATCGCAGAGTGTTAGTTGTTATTCTGGGGTGTTGCCTCGACCCCTATATATAGTAGTCTTTCAGGCGCCCTAGTCGCAGCATCTTGGGCGGCAATTCTATCCGCTATGCAGTCAAACTCTATTCTGGCTCAGGTGCCCTAATCCCTTTCAGGCACCTCAGTGCCAACGTGGCGCCCCCACTCAACACTCGCCACACAAGCTTGACCGTTGCGCCAGCTCAGCCACCCGCTGCCAGCTCCCAAGCGCCTGAGTCCTATTCAGGCGCCCTAGTCTAACTGGTCCAACTTCTCAGTTGCAACAAGGGTTAGTTCCATACAATAATATAAACATAATAGATGCAAGTATGGATTCACAGCCAGTGCTATCTTGGTCCTGACTTTTAGGTTTCACCTGAAACCCTAGGTCGGACCTACGCCTACTGTTCCCTCCCGAGGAACGCGTCCTCACCTACTCCTCTCAGGAGAGATTACCTGCTACTACCTGAAACCTCCAGTTGGACTTTTGTTCGACCTTCAAGAACCCAGAACGCGATGGCGTTCGACCTCGACCTGTCTCGACTCCTGTCCGCAATCCCCGCTCAGCAAAGTCTTCTGCTCGGTCCCCTGGACCAAGACTTCGTGCTCGGCTTCACTCACCAAGTCTTTGTTGCTCGACCTCCTAGATTCCTGGATCTTGAGACGTCCGATCCTCGACCTATCTCTACTTCTTTCCGTAGTCCTCGGTTGGTAAAGACTTCTGCTTGATCCCCCGGACAAAGACTTCGTGCTGAACATCACTCACCATGTCTTCGTTGCCCGATCCCTGACTAGGACTTCGTGCTCAACCCTGCAGGTCAAGACTTCTTGCCTAGCTTACCTAGGACTTTCCTGCATGCTTCACAAGTTCATCAGTACACACAAACTGGCTTAACTTGAACCCTTTGCCACTTATCGAAATAAGGTTCGATCTGGTACTTCTGGCTCTAACAATCTCCCCCTTTTTGATTATGGCAACACAAAACCCTTAGGTTGTGTCATGTACACATCCTCGAGTAGATTCCCATTTAGGAATGCGGTTTTGACATCCTTCTACCAGATCTCGTAATCATGAAATGCTGCAATTGTTAGGATGTATACTAAAAGCCTTGCTTTTGGTTGGAATACATTTACATTTTAAAGTGAATTGCAAAATCACACGGTGCATATTTATATTAGTATATGCACAACATGTCTCATATTTGGCATTGTGGATAACATGGTGCATGGTGTTGCACAGAAGATCATGTTATCAAGTTCCTTGCAAATGTATAAGAAAGAGGCTCACAACCGAGATGGAGTTGGACAAACCATCGGGATGGTTGTAGTGCAATTAGGTGTGGTTTGTCTTAACCATAGAATTGCACTAGTGCACTTTGTATGCATTGAGTAGGACCAAAAGAGAGGTCAACCAATTTTGTACTGACTTCATAAATTGGATTAGACCTCAGATTATATTATGGACTACAATCTCTAAATCCCGAAATAATAACGGGCACATGTAGTTAATTAATTATTACTTTGATTTACCAATGGGCGAGATCTATTCTGTTAGATCGATAGGCCTGGTAAGTTGGGTAATAATTTTATCTGCATGGTGTGTTATTGATTATTGACGGAATCTGTATCCTGGTGAGTCAGGATGATGATGCCCCCTTGATGAGCTCAAAAGGATCGTCATGTCAATTCTTGCAAGTGGACTATGGTCCGACATGATGAAAAGATTAAGTGGTACTAATCAAGGATCAAGAGGATAATTAATTTAATTATCAGTAAATTAAATTAATTATTGGGCATTCTATATCTTAAAGATGGGGAGATGGATGACTCATAATAGGTGGAGCTCATATGAAAATATGGGTGTTGGTGAGGAAGTTTAATGGGATCCTTTAGTGGAATGGATCTCCATTAATGGATCGGGTTTGGATCCATTAGTGAGCCAAGAACCAACTCCTCCTCATGGTCCCTATCTTAACCCTATAAATACCCTATATGAGTCATGATACAAGGAATTAATCAAGAATAATCATCCACCAAAGCAAAACCCACAACCTCTCTTCTCTCTCCTAGGGTTGCGGCAGCCCTTCTTGGGTCCGGCGGCAATAGGGAGATGAAGGAGAAGAGAGGCAGCGTATCCTCTCAGGTTTCTTCTTCCTCTCTACTCTTCTTTGGCCGGAGCAACTCTTGGAGTGGCTGAATCCGGTGGAGCAAAGAGGAGGAGGGAGATTTGCGCACCACAACAAAGAAGAAGGAGAGGGCAGCTCGAGTTTTCATCATCTTCCTCCACTTCCATTGCTTCTTCTCCCGTGGTAGGAGTCTCCCTGATGCCGGAAGCAAGTCCAGCAGGTTAGGGAAAATCTTGGTCGCCGGCGGCACAAATTTGGAAACTTTCTTTCCATATTTGTGGCCGGCGCAAGAAGTAGAAGGAAGGAGGGTGGTTGCGGGTTTGTTGGGGAAGAAGAAGGAGTTCATTCATCTTCATCATCCTATTCTTCATCTTCCTAGCCTTCCTCTCGGTGTTACCTTGTGGCCGGCCGGACCTTGGAGCTTGAGGTGGCCGACGGCGTGAGGTGGAGAGGAGGATAGGTGGTCGGCGCAAGCTAACCCTAGGCTTCTAGGGTTTGTGTTGGTGGTTGGAAGAAGATTGAAGAAAGGTGATTAATTCAAGGCTTCGGTGACTCCGCGTCTTGGTAGCTCGTCGCCCACACGACGTCCAAGAGGGGAGGGTCATAAGGTAGAAGACTGTGAGGTAAACGGCGAGGTATATCTCTCCCTAGCTCCGTCTTTCCTTTGTTATGTTATTGCTTTGATTTTATTTATCATTGCATGTTGATTAATTAATTGCCATGAATTAATTATTAGTTAATTAATATGTCAGTTAATTAATGTCATGGACCCCAAAGATAAACATGAAAATCGGTGATCCATTCGTCGTCTTTTCCACGGTTAATTAATCCGGAAAGTCAGAAGGCCTTAACCTTGGTTTTGGCTAAGTTGTGACTTGGATTAATTAATACGACGATGAGATTGTCGTTTGGGAGACAGGTCTATATTCAAATTAAATTTTTAATCCGTAGACATAGAGAGGTCTCTCAGGTTTGACCCCGTGGTTGCTTGTGAAACCGCCAAGCCATACCCAACAACAATAGCATGCATGATCCGAATAGACTTAAGCATCGCAACTGGTGAAAAGGTTTCATCATAGTCGATAGCATGAATTTGCTTGAAACATTTAGCTACCAATCACCGTTTATAGGTATGCATAAGACTATCCATGTCAGTCTTTCTTTTAAAGACCCACTTACACCCAATGAGTTTAATTCCCTCAGGTGGATCAACCAAAATCCATACTTGGTTAGTGTACATGGATTCCATTTCGGACTTCATGGCCTCTAGCTATTTCTCAGAATCAGGGCTCATCACAGCTTCTTGATACGATGTAGGCTCGTTCAACTCAATATGCATAACGTCATCATGGTCAGACAAGAGAAATGAGTATCTCTCAAGCTGACGATGTATCCTATGAGATCTGCGAAGAGGTTTGTCTACTTAAACAGGTTGTTGCTCCACAACTTCTTGTGCAATAATCTAATGATCCACAACACTTTGTGGTGCCTGTTCAATGTCCATCAAGGCCTCAGTACTATTTGCATCTTGAACTTCTTCAAGATAGATTTTACTCCCACTATTTCTTCTAGAAATATACTAAACACTCTTATGAGAAAAATGTCATTTCTAACGATAAACACCTTGTCTAGTGTGGAATTGTAGAAGTAATATCCCTTCGTTTCCTTGGGATATCCTACAAAATAGCACTTATCAGATTTGGGTCATGTCTAACCCAGTTAGCTACTTACTAACTGTTATATAACAGCAGCTTTCACTAGGGTTAGTCAAGTTAAGTGATCTGATCAAGTTAAATTTTCTAAGCTTGAACACTTAGCTTGATTGCTGTTCAAATGTATTTATCGCCCCAACTACTCTAGATGCACTGACATAAAGCATCTTGAGTCAAGGCATAGACCTAAGCATCTCAACCCAATCTAGGTTATCAATCAAGGTGTCCTAATGTGCTTGTGAGATGTTGGCTTCTAGATCTATAGGAGCATGCAATTCTAGGGTTAAATTCTAGGCTAAGTCCATTGCATAGAAAACCCTAGTTTTAATGGGGTAATTTTTTGAAAAATCTAAGTTGGAAAAAGAATTTTGAAATTCAAGACTTAATAAGAAAAATGATTTTTTGAAAGATATGAAATACTAGTTTTGAAAAAAAATTGAAAACATAAATGATAATAGTCCTATTCTACTAAGCACAACCCTAACTGCCTTCTTAGTAAGCTAAACTCAGACTTAGGTAAGGGTTTGGTGAAGATGTCGGCTAGATTAGATTTTGAGTCCACATGTGTAAGTATGCTTTCGCCCTTGGCTACGTGATCCCTAAAAAAATGATATTTTACTTCAATGTGTTTGGTTCGGGAGTGATGAATAGGGTTTTTCGTAAGATTGATCAAACTTATGTTGTCAATGAACACTTTAGTTTGGGCATAGTCTAGCTGTAAATTCTAAAATGTGCACATCATCCATAGAAGTTGTGCTACACACTCTCCTAGGCAACATACTCTGCTTCAGTTGTAGATAAGGCAACGCAATATTGCTTTCTACTGCACCAACTGACTAAACTGTGTCCTAGTAATTTACAACTTCTACATGTACTTTTTCTATCTAGTTTACATCCGGCATAGTCTGAGTCAGAGTACCCTAATAATTCAAAGTTGGAGGTTCTAGGATACCAAATACCTACATTTAGGGTTCCCTTTATGTACCTAAGGATTCTTTTTAGGGCAGCTAGGTGAGACTCCTTAGCACAGGTTTGGTATCTAGCACACATTTCTACTACGAATAGAATGTCGGGTCTACTAGCAGTTAAGTATAATAAAGTACCTATCATGCTTCTATATAGTTTTAAATCCACTGATTTCCCTTCAGGGTCATTGTCTGTTTTGACATTTGTGGCCATGGGAGAACCTAAACTCTTTGAGTTTTCCATTTTGAATTTCTTAATTAATTCTCTTGCATATTTGGATTGATGAACATAGTTACTATCCTTGGTTTGTTTTATTTGTAGACCTAAGAAAAAATTTAGTTCGCCTACCAAACTCATTTCAAACTCACTCTCCATAATTTTAACAAAATCTTTTAAGAAGTTTGAATTAGTTGACCCAAAAATTATATCATCTACGTAGATTTGGACTATAAATATGTCTTTTTCTAAGGTTTTAACAAATAAGGTTGAGTCAATTTGGCCTTGGTTAAATCCGTTAGAAATCAAGTAGGTTGATAGTCTTTCGTACCAGACCCTAGGTGCTTGTTTTAACCCATAAAGGGTTTTTCTAAGTTTAACACATACTCGGGATTGTCTAAGTCCTCAAATCCTGAGGGTTGTCCTACATACACTTCCTCTTTTATGAACCCATTAAGGAAGACAGACTTGACATTCATTTGGTATAGTTTAAACCTCTATGGGTTGCAAAAGCTAATAACATCCTAATTGATTCAAGTCTAGCTACAGGGGCATAAGTTTCATCATAATCCAACCCTTCGACTTGACTAAACCCTTTAGCTACTAAGCGGGTTTTGTTTCTCACAATCTCTCCTTGATCATTTAGCTTGTTTCTAAATACCCACTTAGTGTCTATAACTGACTTACCTTCAAGTTTAGGTACTAAATCCCAGACTTGGTTTCTCTGAAATTGGGCTAGTTCTTCTTGCATTGCAATAATCCAATTTGGGTCAAGTAGGGCTTCTTCTATTGTCTTAGGTTCTATTTTTGAAATTAGGGCAATTTGACTAAGATTTCTGTAAAAAGACCTTGTTTTGACCCATAAGGTTGGATCACCTAAGATTTGGTCAGATGGATGATTCAGTCGGGTTTCTTAGTTCTCGTAGAACTAGGTTCAGCCTCAGGTCTGGCTGGTAGGTTTGGTTCAGGGATCGGTTCAATTACTTGGGTTGGTTCAACTATTTACTTAGTTGATGACTCAATAGTTGGTTCAATTGATAGTTCAGTTAATGGTTCAATTTCTTCTTGATCATGATTTGAAGTATTTAGGTTTTGTTTGACAGTAGGTTTTGTTTCAATTTCTTCATCAAATATTAAGTTTGTTGTTTCTTCAATTTTAAGGGTTTGTTTATTGTATACCCTATATGCCCTACTTGTTGTTGAATATCCTAGAAAGATCCCTGGGGTTGATTTTGATTGAAATTTACCTAAGTAGTCCTTAGTATTCAAAATATGTACTTTACATCCAAAAACCCTTAAGTAATGTAAATTTGGTAGTCTGTGATAATAAATTTCATAAGGGGTCTTGTTGTGTCTTCTATTTATTAAGACCCTATTTTGAATATAACAGGCTGTATTTACCTCTTCTGCCCAAAATTGATTAGTTAAGTTGTATTCGTTGAGCATGGTCTTAGCGGCTTCCTAAAGGGTTCTATTCTTCCTCTCAACTATTCCATTTTGTTGGGGTGTTCTAGGGCATGAAAATTCATGGAAGTACCCGTTAATTTTACAGAATTCCTCAAATCTCAGATTCTCAAATTCTCTCCCGTGGTCACTCCTATGTCTTTTAATTTTTGTGTCATTTTGATTTTCTATCATTTTGCACAAATTATTAAATGAGTTAAATGTTTCATCCTTAGTTTTTAAGAATCTAACCCAGGTAAACCTAGAGTAATCATCAATAATTACTAAGCAATACTGATTCCCGCTTAGCGACTTGGCTCCATGTGAATCAAATAGGTCTAGGTGTAGGAGCTCAAGTGTAGCTTGGGTTAAGTCTGACTAGGTTGATTTGTGGGTTGACTTGGCTTGTTTACCTTGTTGACATGAATTACAGATGGTATTTTCAAAGTTTTTAATTTTAGGTATCCCTTTAACTAGTCCAAGTTGACTTAGTTTTGAAATTAACTTAGTATGGGTGTGACCTAGTCTTCTATGCTATAAATTGGTTTCTTCTACTTGAGTTAGAAAACATTTAGGTGTTACGGGTAAATTGATTGTGTAAACATTGTTCTTCCTACTACCCTTAAGTGTAATTTCTGGGTCTTGTAGATTCCTAACCAGGCAGTCAGAATTGGTGAAGGTAACTATATAACCAGTATCACACAGTTGGCTAATACTAAGTAAATTAAATTTAAAGTTTTCAACTAGCAACACCTTTTTGATAATGAAATCAGAATTTAGTTCAATGTTACCTAACCCAATTACTTTAAGTGTGGCATTGTTGCCCAATGCTACTAAGCCTAGGTTTTTGAACTTGATTTTGGTGAACTTCAATTTATCCCCAGTCATGTGTCTGGAGCATCCACTATCCAACATCCACTGGTCCAAATCTTTATGTTCCTACACATAAAGTATGTTTGATTTGGATCCATTTATGTAGAAGTAAGGATAGATTAATTGAATTTCACGGCCTAATCTATCTCACCCACATCTAAGGTTATCAAGCATGTTGACCTTATGAGTTTCTTTTGTGAGACAGTTTTCAGTATTAATTACAAAATTGAGTTTGAATTAAATTTGAAAAATATTAGGTGAAATTTTAATTTTAATTTTTTTAAAAAAAATATTAAGTGTAGAATTAATTTTGAAAATGTTAAGTGTAGAATTAATTTTGAAAATGTTAAGTGAAGAATTAATTTTGAAAATGTTAAGTGTAGAATTAATTTTGAAAATGTTAAGTGTAGAATTAATTTTGAAAATGTTAAGTGTAGAATTAATTTCGTTGGTTTAAGTTAGACTAAATTATTGGGTCCTAAACATCTCACCCAATTCTAAGTGACAAAACAGGTTTCCTTATCTGTTTTGTGAGATGTATTATTTTTATCTTTGATTTAATGTTAAATCTAAGATTTAATTAAAACTTGTGTTAGATTTGAGTTTATCAAATAGTAATTTAAAAGTGAGTTTCGATCATCGGCTTCCCGATCTTGGCGAGGCACAAAGGCCTTCTTTGGCCGTAGCCTTATTGGATCAACAACCCTTTCCTAGACAAATCCTTTTAAAGAAAGATCATTTTCAAATTACTGTTTGAGAAACTCTGGTCTAACTAACTTGAGAGGTAGCTTCAGCTAGTTTCACCGGACTAAACAGACCAAATAGGGTACGTCTTACCCTACTTGACTCCTTAGACAGGCTTCCCTAACGTTCTATCATCTCACCTCCTCCTAATACTATGTTGTTCAAGTTTCAAGTAAGTCTTGTCCTTAACTAACCATTCCTAAGTCTAAGCAGAATAATATTGCGAAAAAGAAATAAACAAGCATCAAACATAAAAGAAAATCATCTAAGTATAAAAATGGTTTTTATATTGGCTCCCCCTGGACTGAAGCCTCGAAATGGGTTAGGCAAGATGTGAATCTTGTCCTTGGGCATCCAATATTGGTTTGGTCCAGCTTGTTTGTTCAAACTCAGCTTTGGGACCCATGCTTGGACTCGGGTTCTAGTTTGGTTCAATACGGAGTAGTAAGATCGGTGTTGCGAGTTGGTTCGATAGCCTAGTCCGGATCGATTAAGAACTGTCTTCTGTTTTCCAAGAATCATGTCAAGATTCTTGGAACCCGAAGTGAATCATTCTAATGCGACTCTGAGTTCCTTGACTTGAGTTTTCAAGGAGGAATTCTCTTCCTCAAGCTTTTGAACATAAGTCGAGGTTCCTTCTTGAACTGACTCGGTCGAGGAACTCGAGTTGACTTCCTCTTTCAGGAGTTTGACTTCCTGTCGAAGGGTTTCAACCCGGACATTGGCTTTTGCCAACTTGCGAGACAGATACGAGATAAGATCGTAAAGCTCCGATTTAGGATAGCCTCTTACCGTAATTCGTTCGTCCTCTGAGATTGAGAGCTTTCCGGTGCTGACATCTTCATCAGGTTCTGAATCTGTTCCGGTGTCGATGCCTTCCGAGGCGGTCAGCACGAGGAGGTTGGAGTGCGGGGCCTCTTCTTCTTCCTTCGAGGATGCTTCGTCCCATGTGGCTTGCAGTGCCTTCTTCCTCCGAGCTTACTTGTTTTCCTTCAGGTTGGGGCACTCTGATCTGAAGTGACCCTTCTTGTTGCACTCGTAACAAGTTACGTTGCTTTTATTCTTCTGGCTCGTTGAGGGTTCAACGGGATCATCCATCTTCTGAGTCGTCTTCTTTTTGCTCGTTTGATTTTTTAGCACCTTGTAGTAGTTACGAGCCATTCGAACCAGTTTTGGATTTTCTACTCCATCATCGTCAGACTCCGAATCTGAGTCGGACTCGGGTATTGGTTGTTGCTTCTTCTTTTGTGATTTTCCCGGAGTTTTTCCTGCAATAAAAGTTATACTTTTCTCGACCAGTGCAGTATTAGTTTGCTCATGTAATTCTAATTCTGAGAATAATTCATCGAACTTAATTTCAGAAAGGTTCCTAGACACCTTGTAGGCATCCACCATAGATGCCCACAGTGAGTTCCTTAGGAACAGTTCAGAGTATACCTTATTAGGTCACGGATTTCCACCTTATGACCTGTTGTATGTAGCCAGTTCATCAACTCCTAGATTCTTGCGTGGAGCTATGCTACTGTTTCCCCGTCGTGCATTTTGATGGTGTAGAGCTTATTGAGTAGCAGATCTCTTTTACTAATCCGCGTATCTGACGTACCCTCGTGCAATTCGATTAATTTGTTCCAAAGCTCCTTTGCGCTACTGAAGGGTTCGACGCGGTTGAGCTCTTCCTTGGTTAAGCCACATTGCAGTGTTTGTGTGGCCTTTGCGTCTACTTCAATTTTCTTCTTGAATGGTCCGTCCCACTCTGTGTAGCCTTGCACCTCACCTTGTGCATTCTTGGAGATCTCCAGTCCAGACTGGATGATTATCCACATGTCCACCTGAGTTTTCAGGTGAACCTCCATCCTACTCTTCCAATAGGAGAAGTCTTCTCCTGAGAAGAGTCGTAGTCTGGCGGTGTTGTAACCTTCTTGCATGGCCATAGAATTTACTCTGTAAAATTACACAGAAAAAAAAACTTTTGTTCCAAGACAATCTTGGATTAGTAGTGCGGTAGAAAGATAAATGAAAAGTTATGAAAAAAATTTAAAACAAAATTCAAAAATTACTCAATCGATGGTTGCACCAGATTTGAGCCACCCGCTCTGATACCACTTGTGAGATCGTTTAGGATCGATAGAGGAGGGGGTGAATATCGATAAAAACTTCGGATTTGAAAACAATAATACGTAGCGGAAATTTAAATCAATGCTAACACAATTTCTTTTACTTGGTTCGGAGTCTAGATCGGCTCCTACTCCAAGGCCCACAGTCCTTGACTGTTTACGTTGGGCAATTCTATATTTCAGAAAAATGGTTACAATAATTGAAGCACGAATACAGAATTGAATTTAAGCAATTAAAACAAATATTGACGACCGGAAAAGGAATCGAAGATCGGAGCAGCGGGTCATGTTGGCGCTTGAAGCTTGAGCACGGAGAAATCAGAACTGAGCGCTTGAGTACTTGCGTTGAAAGAATTGTTGTCTGGAAGCAAGGGGGTGAACCCTTTATATATAATCGTCCAGGGCGCCCTGTTGAAGTAGGCCGCCTGACACGTGTGCCTATCTGCGCGCGTCCTCATCCGCAGACTTGGCCAACGTTTATCCCTTCATCCAGGGCACCTGGGACGTTTGGGGCGCCTGTATGCTCACGGGCGCCTCCCTTGCTGACGTGAAGGCTCAGCTTCATAGACTGCTGGAAAACACCCTCTGGGGTGCTTGTATCCATATAGGCGCCTGTATGCTCAGGCGCCTGAGTCCTCCCAGGCACCTGGGATGCAAAGAACTTCATCCTTCATTCCTGCAACCAGAGTTAGTTCCAAAGCAACAGTTGTAACGCCCGCCCTTATATCTACTCTCGGGGCAGGGTTACGTACTACTCATTCATATAATTTTTTTTTCAACTTTTAAAAGAAGAACATAAGTGCTAAGCATATTAATCAGTGCATGCAAATTATCTATCATGCTTTAATCATCCTTTAAAAGCATAGTCATATGTTTCCATGCATAATATTAATTCATGAAATTGAATCTAAGGAAATCTAGAACCTCATGTGAAATATCTTAAATAAAAGTTATCCTATAACATGCTAGGTTCACAAGTAGTTCATCTCATAACTTAATCAAATATAAGAGTAATCACTGACATTCTTTATCAAGAACATTAACATAAGCATATTAAAGTAGATATAGAATTATTCTTTCCCGAGCCACCACCCCACACATCCTCAGCCTTCCTGCCTCTTCCTTTAGTTCAAGTGTTCCTTACCTTTATCTGCAGCATAAGACAACACATAACTAGTAAGCATAAAAGCTTAGTAAGGATCCAGTCCTACTCGCAAAATCCATACGAAAGCATACAACATGTACACATAACAAGACATAAGCATGAGTTCATCATAGCATATTAAACATCAAGTTTCTAAGCATGCAGTATATAGTATTTTAAGCATACCCATCACATGTAATAAATGTTTTTCGAAACAGTTCCATAACGGTATTACTTAAAAATACATCCATATCATATAGGGCCCAGTTGTGTACCACATGATGCGCGTTCCCTAATGAGTTGGGGTAGCGAGCCGCCAATCCCATTAGAGCAGGACCTCTTACGTCCTACCGGAGCCATGACCTTAAGTTAACATGCACCCCGGATTTGTTTAACGACCCCTCTTACGAGTCGGATACACAACTTACAAAGTAAAATACTTATCATGTCTTTACATATATATGCTAAGGATGTACTCCAATTTCACTGCTCAAGGGACACCCACTTTTTCAGGGTGTTTCTGATCCCATAGGGACACACCTCACAACATAAGGGTGTTCTGGATCCCATACTTAGTGGAGTATCCTTTCAAGAATTTCATCATACATATCACATGAAATCTCATAAGGGTGCCCCATGGGCCATAAGACATGCTCATACATACATCATAATTCGACCACTTAAACATACTTTAGATATGACAAGATTTGGTCGCATAGAACGTACTCCTATCATAGGAAGTAGTAGCATGCTAACAGTTAAGGGAAATCAGACATTTCATTTAAACACCACATACACATACATGTCATAGGAAGTGGTAGCATGCTAACAATTAAGGTTTCAAATCAACCATTTCACTTAACACCACATGCATATACATATAATCATCCCCAAACAGAAGCATATCTCATAGGGTATTTTAGCCTTCACAAACCCTAATCCTAGGGGGTTGGCCGAAAATCATGCTAGGGGAAAAACTTAGTTTTCAAATCAAACTTTCCATTCAAACATTTACACAACCATCTCACATACATATCATACCACTTATTAACCATAGATTTCATCATAGGATAAATATGCAACCCTAAACCCTAATCCCTCTAGGGTTGGCCGAAACTAGTAGGGTAGAAAAAAATTGGATTTTTTTTTTTGTAACTAAACATTCATACAACCACATTGTCTACATCATCATACATTACACTAAACATAAAATCCATCCTAGAGAAATTCCACTCTTAAACCCCATAAATCCCTTACCTTGGCCGAAACCTACAAAGGGTGAAAACCCTAGATTTTGTTCATAACATCATGATGAAACAACATGTACATATACCCTAAATCCCAAGGGTCTTACTCATGTAACAAGGAGGGACCAAGGCCTCCCCTTAAAGGGTGGCCGAAATCTACAAAGGGGAAAACCCCCATTTTTCGAAGACCACAAAAGCAAAGATTCATACACAACTATTACACAGCAGGCGAGGGGATACTTACATCCTTTCGCTTGAATTTCCCTTAGGGTACCCTTGGTTGAATAAGAAAATGAGTGTTTCCCTTGTTAGCCTTCTCTAGCAACTCTTGGCCCTAGTAGAGGGCAAGAACCATAAAGGGTTCTTCCTTCCTTCCAATTCCCTAGGGTTAAAACCCTAGGGTTTTTTTTCGAAAATGGAAAGGAAGAAGAAGTGAATTTCGGTGAGAGGGAGGAAGAAGAAGAAGAAGAAGAGGAAGTTACTCTAACTTCTCTTTCCCTTATTTATACTTTTCTCATGAAGAGACATGTCTCTTCACTTCCCTATCTTTTAACAAGCATGTTCCTTATTCCCTCTACATGAAATATGGCTTGGTTCATTGGTTATGACATGGTTAGTGCAACTAGGAGGTTCAAGGTTCTCAATCCTTGCTTCCTCCTTTCTATATTTCCTTTTTGCACTATTCCACATCCACACCTATTAAGCCAAGCCCATCATGAAATTTCATAGTAATAATTATGTTTTATGAATTCATAATATTTCATAATAATATTTCATGAATTTCATAATATTTCATATTCATGAATTCATAATATTTCATGATATTTCATAATAATATTTCATGAATTTCATAATATTTCATATTCATGAATTCATAATATTTCATATTCATGAATTCATAATATTTCATAATATTTCATAATAATATTTCATGAATTTTATAATATTTCATATTCATAAATTCATAATATCTCATAATATTTCATAATAATATTTCATGAATTTTATAATATTTCATATGGGAAAATTTTGGGGTGTTACAAACCTCCATACCTTATAAAAAGTTCGTCCCGAAATTTAAAATAATTCCGGATACTTTAATCGTATCGCCTCCTCTCGTTCCCATGTGGCTTCTTCGAATTGTTCGTTCCGCCACAGAACCTTTACTAAGGGTACTTCCTTGTTCCTTAGCTTTTTGACTTCCCGATCTAAGATCTGTATAGGTCGGCGTTCGGAACTTAAATTCTCTTGATCTTGTACTGGTTGGGGCTCTATCATCTGATTCACATCAGAGGTACATTTCCTGAGCATTGATACATGGAAGACATTGTGGATAGTCGACATTTCTGGCGGTAACTCCAGTTCGTAGGCCACCTTGCCTACCCGTCTCAGAATCTGATACGGTCCCACATATCTCGGGCCCAGCTTCCCTTTCTTCCCGAATCTCATCACCCCTTTCATAGGGGTCACTTTCAGGAATACTGAATCCCCAACCTCAAACTCTAGTGGTCTGCGTCGCTTATCAGCGTAGCTTTTCTGCCGACTCTGAGCAGTCTCTATTCTCTGACGAATATTCTTTATAGCCTGAGTGGTTTCATTTATAATTTCAGTCTGGAGTCCCATCTCCTTCTTTTCACCACTCTCAAGCCAACATATAGGAGATCTGCATTTTCTTCCGTATAGTGCTTCGTACGGTGCCATCCCGATAGTAGCCTGATAACTGTTGTTATAAGCAAACTCTGCCAGGCTCAGGTATCGACACCAGCTTCCCTTGAAATCCAAGGCACAAGCTCGTAACATATCCTCTAATATCTGGTTTACTCTTTCAGTCTGCCCGTCCGTCTGGGGGTGAAAGGCAGTGCTGAATTTCAGTTTCGTACCCAGAGCCTTCTGCACGTGTCCCCAAAAATCTACAGTAAATCGACCATCTCGATCCGAGATGATGGTCTTGGGAACCCCGTGTAGTCGGATAATTTCCTTGACGTACAGTTGAGCCAACTGCTCCACTGAGTAGGTCATTCTAATAGCCAGAAAATGGGCAGACTTGGTGAGTCTGTCCACTATAACCCATATACCATCATATCCATTCGTCGTTCTAGGTATCCCAGAGATGAAATCCATGGAGATGTCTTCCCATTTCCACTCGGGGATAGACAGGGGTTGCAAAACTTGTAGGGTTTTTCGGGCCACGAAAACCGCTTTTTCGCGTCGCGGAAACCCCGAAAGCCCCATTAGAAAGGATCCGAGCGAAGAATGCCATTTCAAAAATTACGAGTGCTCGTTTACATGCTTCAAAACCCGATCTACTCCTAGATCTAAAGAGAGATAAACTTTTTACCTTTGGTGCGTGCCCCGTTTAATCCCGCTCGCTCCTCGGTTGGTGTCGGATCTCAAGGATGCAAAGTAGCAACCCTCTAGAAGTATCCACACAAGCAAGAGAGTGGAGAAGAGAACACAAAGGTGTGCTAGCACCACAAGGGGTCTTGGCAAGATGAGAGGAGAGGGAGAGAAAAACCAAAACCAAAACCAAAGAGGAGAAGAATGATCACACCCACACACAAAACCTCTCTTTTGTGTCTTAAGTGGCCGGCCACAACCTTGTGTAACTCCCATTTGAATTCAAAAATTCAAATGGGGAGGTTACTTAGTCTTGATGATGATGCCAAGTCATCACTTGGTCAAGTCAAGTCAAGGTGATGTGGCTTGAGTCAAGTCAACCTTGCCTCTTATGGACTTTCCATATTTAGCCAAAGTCAAACTTTGACTTCATTATTCTCCCATGATTAGATTCATCCAACACTTGGATCAAACTCGAGTCCAACTCAAGTTATCTAATTTAAGTCAAGTCAAACTTGCCTTTTATGGACTTTCCATATTTAGCCAAAGTCAAACTTTGACTTCATTATTCTCCCATGATTAGATTTATCCAACATTTGGATCAAACTCGAGTCCAACTCAAGTTGTCTAATTTGAGTCAAGTCAAACTTGCCTTTTATGGACTTTCCATATTTAGCCAAAGTCAAACTTTGACTTCATTACTCTCGGTCCATCATATGGACTTATTCTCCATCTATTGCTCTATGTGTGTGACCCTATAGGTTCTTGTAACGTTGGCAATGCTTCTAACCTCTTAGAAACATAAGCAATGAGCGGTATCTAGCAACACATCATTGCTACTCAAGTTACAAGAATGTTGAGATCCAACATCACCAATGTGACTACTAATTATGACTTTCATAATATGCGACAATGTCCTTCTATCGTCGATATCTAGATTGATCTTCTATGAAGCATAGACCGTGTCATCCTCCAATCAATCTATGTGTCTTGAACTCCAAGTAGACTCACTATAATCAAATAAGCTCAATATCTCATATTGCCTTATTTGGGCATGGCCATGCACTTAGTGATCTCACTCTATCAAGACTATGATATCTCTCCCGTCATATAGGAGGGATAGATCCCATCTACATCACTCACATCCCTCCGCATAATTTGTTACATACCCAGTAATCGCCTTTATAGTCCACCCAGTTACGGGTGACGTTTGACGAAACCAAAGTACATAACTCCTTATGTAGGGAACTATGGTGACTTCAGGTCTAAGGACTAATAGTCATACTAATAGTCACATGAGAAAGTATATGACACTCATATAACGATCCATGATACTTTCTCATGGTGGGTCATTCAGTATACATTCTCTAATGTATACCCATGTGTCAACTTGATATCTCATATCCATGACTTGTGAGATCAAGTCATCATGTTGACCTACATGCTAGTCTCTATGCATTAACATTGTCCTTGAATGTTAATACTTGACTAGGAATAATTAAGAGTAGTGTTCTCTATATTATCTCACTATCGATTCAACTAATCGATTGATATAGATGAGAACCTTCTACTCAAGGACGTTATTATACTAAGTTATTTGGCACCAATACACATAAGTACAATAACCATAAGAAATGCCTTTATATATAAGAAATATATATATAAGAATATGATACAATGAGTCCAAAAAGTAATCATCATATGATTGGCTCTAGGGCTCTCACTAACAATCTCCCACTAGTACTAGTGCCAATCGCTGTAGTATCTAATACCTAATGACCTAGTGTGACCATTATGCTTTATCTGTGCCAAAGCCTTGGTCAAGGGATCTGCGATGTTAGCCTCTGTGGGTACTCTGCAAATCTTCACATCTCCTCGATCGATGATATTCTTTAGTCCTTCTCAAGTACTTAAGAATGTTCTTGACTGCTATCCAGTGACGTTCACCTGGATCTGAATGGTATCTGCTCGTCATGCTCAAAGCATACGAGACATCAGGATGAGTACATAACATGGCGTACATGATAGATCCTATGGCTGAGGCATAAGGGATCTTGCTCATGCGGTCTCTCTCCTCTCTAGAAGAGGGACCTTGAGTCTTCAAAAGACTCACGCCATGTGACATTGGCAGATTTCCCTTCTTGGAATTCTGCATGGCAAACCGTTGCAAAACGGTATCAATGTATGTACTCTGACTTAGGCCAAGCAATCTCTTAGATCTATCTCTATAGATCTTAATGCCTAGAATATAGGCTGCTTCACCTAAGTCTTTCATTGAGAAGGAATTCCCCAACCAAGTCTTCACAGACTGTAGTGAAGGAATGTCATTCCCAATAAGTAGTATGTCATCTATATACAAAACAAGGAAGACAACTGTGCTCCCACTAACCCTTTTGTAGACACAAGGTTCATCTTCATTCTTGATGAAACCAAACTGTTTGATTGTATCATCGAATCGAAGATTCCAGCTTCGAGAAGCTTGCTTTAGACCATAAATGGCCCTATGCAGCTTGCATACTCTGCCAATATGCTGTGGATCTACAAAACCCTCAGGCTGTGTCATGTACACATCCTCGAGGAGGTTTCCATTCAGAAACGCTGTCTTGACATCCATCTGCCAGATCTCATAATCGTGGTAAGCTACAATAGCAAGCAAGATCCTAATGGACTTGAACATCGCGACTGGAGAAAAGGTTTCATCATAGTCAATACCATGAATTTGCTTGAAACTTTTAGCTACTAGTCTACCCTTATAGGTATGTACAAGTCCATCCATGTCAGTCTTTCTCTTAAAGACCCACTTACACCCAATGGGTTTGACCCCTTCAGGTGGATCAACCAATGTCCATACTTGGTTGGTGTACATGGAATCCATCTCGGATCTCATGGCCTCTAGCCATTTCTCAGAATCTGGGCTCATCACAGCTTCCTGATAGGAGGTAGGCTCGTTCTCAACGAGCATAACGTCATCATGGTCAGACAAGAGAAATGAGTATCTCTCAGGCTGACGACGTACCCTATCAGACCTGCGAAGAGGTAGGTCTACATGAACAGGTTGTTGTTCCACAGCTTCTTGTGCAACAACCTCATCAACCACCACACTTTGTGGTTCCTGTTCAACTTCCATCAAGGCTTCAGTGCTATTGTCCATGTCTTGAATTTCTTCAAGACTGAACGTACTCCCACTAGTCTTTCTAGAAACAAAATCCCTTTCTAGAAAGACCCCAGTCTTAGCAACAAACACTTTGTGTTGACTGGGAATATAGAAGTAATATCCCTTAGTTCCCTTGGGATATCCCACGAAATAGCACTTATCAGATTTGGGTCCCAGTTTGTCTGAGACTTGACGTCGTACGTAAGCCTCACAACCCCAAACCCTCATGAAAGACATCTTGGGACTCCTCCCTGTCCATATCGTATATGGTGTCTTCATGACAGCCTTTGATGGAACACGGTTTAGTGTGAACGCTGCCGTGTCTAGAGCATATCCCCAAAAGGATATAGGAAGATCTACGTGACTCATCATAGATCGTACCATATCTAATAAGGTACGATTCCTCCTTTCGGATACACCATTCCACTGTGGTGTTCCAGGGGGAGTGAGTTGGGATAGAATCCCACACTCAGCTAGGTAGTCACGAAACTCATGGCTCAAGTATTCTCCACCTCGATCTGATCGAAGTATTTTAATACTCTTGCCAAGTTGGTTCTGTACTTCATTTCTGAATTCTTTGAACTTTTCAAAGGATTCTGACTTATGTGTCATCAAATACACATAGTCATATCTACTGAAGTCATCAGTAAATGTGATGAAGTACCTGTAACCACCTCTGGCAGCGACATTGAAAGGGCCACATACATCACTATGTATGAGTCCTAACAAGTCTGTTGCTCTTTCGCTATGTCCACTAAAGGGAGTCTTAGTCATTTTGCCTAGAAGGCATGACTCGCATGTCTCATATGATTCAAAATCAAATGAGTCCAGCAAACCATCCTTATGGAGCTGGGACAAGCGACTCTCATTTATGTGGCCTAAGCGACAGTGCCAGAGATAGGTTGGGTTCAACTCATTTGATCTCAACCTCTTGGTATTCACGTTATAGATAGGGCTCTCTAAGTCTAGAATATAGAGGCCATTCATCAGATGTGCGCTACAATAGAACATATCCTTTAAATAAACAGAACAACAATTGTCCTTTATTATGAATGAAAAACCTTTGTTATCTAAACATGAAACTGAAATGATGTTCTTTGTTAGTACAGGTACATAACAACAGTTATTCAATTCCAGTACAAGCCCAGAGGGTAGAGATAGAAAGTAAGTCCCTATAGCAACAGCAGCAACCCTTGCTCCATTGCCTACTCGTAGGTCCACCTCGCCCTTGGCCAATGCCCTGCTATTTCTCAGAGCCTGCACATTAGTACAAATGTGAGAAGCACATCCAGTATCTAATACCCATGATGTAGAAATAGAAAGGTTGACTTCTATAACATTTATACCTGAAGTAGAAGTCTCACTTCTCTTCTTCTTCAGATCTTCCAGATATACCTTGCAGTTCCTCTTCCAATGCCCAGTCTTACCGCAGTGGAAGCAGGTAGCATCCTTAGCAACCCCACCTTTAGGTTTGAGTGGTGAAGAGCTGGCTTCGCCCTATTGGTTTGGGTCTTACCCTTACCTTTGGGCTTCCACTTGCCCTTACCCTTGCCCTTTTGTACCATTAGGACGGTACTGGACTTGGCAGTGGTGAGATTAGGCTCAGCAGTTCTTAACATGCTGAGTATCTCGAGCAGTGGTTTGTCTAATTAGTTCATGTTGTAATTCATGACGAATTGACGGTAACTCTCCGGCAACGATTGCAGGATTAGATCGGTAGCCAGCTCTTGGCCCAAAGGGAACCCCAACCTCTCGAGGTTCTCGACGTACCCAATCATTTTGAGTGCGTGAGTTCCTACAGAGGTTCCCTCTTTCATCTTGCATGAAAAGAGGGCCTGAGTTACTTCAAACCTCTCATGCCTTGCCTGCCCTTGATATAATTGCTTGAGGTGGCCAATCATATCGTAAGCATTCATGTTCTCGTGTTGCTTCTGAAGCTCAGAGGACATGCAGCATAGCATTAGGCACGACACGTCTAACGCGTCGTCTTGATGCTTCTGATGAGCATCTCTAACGCTACGGATGGCTGAGGGTGGTGGTGCTTCAGGAACTGCTTGCTCTAGAACGTACAGCTTACGTTCCTGTTTGAGGACTATCCTCAAGTTCCTGTACCAGTCCAGGAAATTAGCTCCAGTGAGCTTGTCCTTCTCAAGACAGATCGCAGAGAGAGAGTGTTCGTTTGTCATGGTAATCTACAACATAAAATGCAGAGAATAAATATCCACCATTGTATCATATTTATCATTTAACTAGGCCTTTAATTAAATGATGCTCCCACTGAATTATAGGGCTTTGGTAGAATCGAGTCAT